>JACEFZ010013001.1:0-33260 GCA_014155875.1 Cepaea nemoralis
TCTGTGTGGTTCCCCGGGTCGTGTGTCAAGTTAGGAGGAATTATTCTACTTCATCTGTCTACGTGTATAACCTCAGTCCAGCGATTGTAGACATATACGGTGATTCTGTTTTTCTGTTACTCAGAGGCTGAACACATGTATTCAATTACATTGTAAACGCGACCCAAATCCTAGTGATGACATCCACATCAAGACAACATAAAATTTTAAATCAGCATAGTCTTCTCACGGAACCTTTCATTACTGTCAGCAACCGATGTTTCAGGCATCACAGGATTACTTCCGCACCACACAAGGAACTTGCAACGTGTGAGAAGAAATGGATGATAAATTTATTGCCGTGGCTCTTACATTACAAAACAGTCGCTACCCAAATCACTCACAATGCCACAGAATGCCTATCACTAGTTTCAAAGCCTTGCTAATCTCTATCTATGGCTACAGAAACCCCTATCGACACAAAACGGTGCGCTCGCCTAAGAAGTCAGTCCCCATTTGACTTTCTACTCGCGTGACTCCACAGCACGCGGAAGGACCTTGTGGTCCTTCGGCTTTTTGCGTGCTCCACACTCAGCACGCTTATAGCAGCCGTCCCCATGAGTGGCAACCACTTCTCCGTGGCTATCACGTAGCGTGATTCTGCCGTGACCGAGTACTAACTATTGGTCGACGCCTCCATGTCTCATGAGAGAATTTTAATGCCCCTTTTCCCCTCCCCGTCCCCCACCGGGGCACTAGTCCCTTGATCTATTTGAGGTTGACCACTTTCCCGGGGTCTTCTATCTTGAAGCAGACCCAGACCTTTTTTCACTTTGACCAAACCCTCCCCTCCTGTGTTGCGTCATCAACTTTGACTCCTTGGTTGTGACGCAAGAGGTTTCCTAAAAAATTGGTGTATCTAATTTTTGTCAAAGACTGTTGATAACCTGGCTTTGGGTAACTCAATAGACTTCTACTGACTATTGTCACAATGTAGTATCACTTTACTTGGCTACTGGCAATCGCCACAAACTTGTCTGATTGGCGTGAGCCCTCTTCTCAATCGCAATATTATATTAATTAGAGGCATGTCTGAACCGGACCATTGTCTTATAAGACCTGCCCTCACATAGTAAATTAACTCACCTACCATACAAAAGTTGACGTTCTTAGGGTCAACACATGAATTGCTTCATGTCCCCCATATACTATTAAACAACCATTACACCAAGCTGTGTGCGACAGGCTTTACCTATCCTCGCTTCCGCGTGTAAAGTTATCTTTCACTGTTAAGTTAGTGTTTCGTTGTCTATTGTGTCCCCTGACCCGGAGTTATCTCCCTTTGATCTAAAAAAAATGTTGCAATTTACATGTTTGTTTTTCTGGATGTTTGCGTGTTCGGATGTAAATAACTTTATAATCTACCTTCTAACATGTGTATGTAAGTTAGTTTTCAAGTGCCATAATTCGGTTAAATGTGGCCACAAACAAGTGTATAACACTAATTCGTGACTACGTTTCCGTCTTATGAGACTTAAAATACGTTATCTAAGTTTTACTCTAAACTACACACACTACATCTAAGACAGCACATTACAACATTCACAACAAACGCCTCACGCAGACAAATAATAAAAAAGTCGCGTTGAGCGGCAGAAAAAAAAAATCCGCTGACTGATCTCACTCTCTCCTGTATAATTTACATATGTTCTCACTTTCACACTTCTGTCACACATCTTTTACCCTCACACTTATTTAAAACCTTGGAGTGACACTGTACAAGTTTGGCTCAGTTTGAGAAAGTTGAGCTTCATGACTGTGCATAAATTGCTGCACGAGTCATGTATTTACAACATATTTACATGTAAGAAAAAGGGTTGATGGTTTGTACCCTGGTATTATTAACCACTATATTCTACTGAAATAATACTCTAAATACTGAAATACTAATACTAGTTCTATAAATATGTATTTAATGTGTTACCTACTTTAATCTAATTTAAGTGAAGTAATCTAACTATTTAAAATGAAATTGATGTGAAATGAGTTATTTAACTAACTAAAATGGGTAATGTGAAATGTAATAAATTATGTCCCTTTCTAACATGGGTAATGTGAAATGTAATAAATTATGTCTCTTTTCTAACATGGGTAATGTGAAATATAAGAAAATTATGAATAATGTTTTTAAATGAAAAAAAAAAAATATATGATTGATATTTTTACTCTAAATGGTGTAAATGATGTATGTTTATATGTATAATCATTTTATCCTATCCGGTGTAAATTAATCATAATATTAAATGAACAAGTTTGTTAAATGGACTGGTTCATTAAGATGGCATGAACTCTAGTGAAATGAACCAAAGTAAAATGTAACAAACTAAATGGTACTATTACTATCTAAACTTTTTATCCTAGTTGATAATTAGATGTTATTACGTTTAAATTACTATCCTAATCTACTTTTAAGCTAAGTAAGTGGGTAAATTGATGATCTATTTAAACTACTAAAAATGAAAACTATTCTATTTCCTAAATCTAAATGTATCTTAGAGTGACCTAATCTAACTATAATTTATCACTATATTAAAACGTTATAATACATATCACAATAAGTATATATACATGATGTCATTTTACCTCAGGTTAGTGGTTGCCATAATGTATAGAAATTGCTTTCGTTGGCATAGTTTATATATACAAACTTATCCTGGGTATGCTATCCACACTACACAGTCGTACTTGTGTCCTATGGGTATTCTTACTCTCGTTGATTCCGCTGGTGTCGTAGATAAGTATCTTCGTGTCTGTTATTTAACAATGTTCTGACACTGTTCTGATATGAGTACCACAGGTGATTCACCGGAGCACGAATGGAGCATAGTAAGTAACGAGCTGTCTATGTACACACGTTGATTTCACTGTTCTTGGCGCACAGGTGTCATTCAGCTGTCTACGGACACATGGTAGATCACTGTTCTTATCACATCGTTCTGATCCTGATGTCTATGTACACAATAGTATAATCTACACAGGATACGTTACATGTATAATAAATGAACATTTCTTAAACTACCTATTCGTGTGGAATATCAGGTATTTCTACCTCAGATGGTCGACTCAGGGTATCAGCAAGGATGTTGTCCCTACCCTTAATATGCTCTATACTAAAAGTATAATTCTGTAATATTAACGACCACCTATAGATGCGGTCATTCTTATGTACCCCACTTTGTATGACCGTGTTCGGGGAGTTGTCTGTCTGGACAACGAAGTGAACACCCGCTAGAAATCGATGCAGCTTCCTCACCGCATAGATGACGCTTAGGGCTTCCAACTCTGATATGGAATATCTGGACTCAGCAGGTGTGATCTTGCGGCTCACGTAGCAAATCGGATGGAAGATGCCATCATAAAACTGGCCTAGCACTGCAGCGATGGAGATCCTGCTGGCATCTGTCCTAAGATAATAAACGAGCCTAGGATCAGGCAAGCGGAGGATTGGTACATTGCTAAATAGCATTTTCAATTTTGACAATGCAGAAATTAATAATGCATCTTTGACATCCAATTTCACTGATTCTTTTAAAACATTTGAAAATACACTTGTAATTTCAGCTACGTTCGGTATGAACTTGCTATAATAATTAACTAAACCCAAAAGGCTTCTGACCTGCTTCTTTGTTGTAGGCATGGTCAGGTTCATAATTTTGGTAATAATTCTATTGTCTGTTTTTAGTTGACCTTGTGAAATAACATGACCCAAAAAATCAATTTCTTGTAGGCCCAATTCAACTTTGCTCGGTTTGACAGTGAGACCGAAGAGTCGCAACCTATCGAAGACATGTCTTAGTTTCAGTAAGTGTGTTGTCCAGTCATCTGTATGGACACATATATCATCTATATACGTCACTGTATTCGTCACTCCATGAAGTAGATCTCTAGTTAAGCGTACGAAAGTGGCAGGAGCGTTTCGAAGTCCGAAAGGAAGAAAACGCCACTCGTAAAGTCCTAAAGGTGTTGAAAACGCAGTCAGATGAATGGATTGAGTCTGCATAGGGACCTGCCAATATCCCTTAGTAAGATCTAATTTAGAAAAGATTTTGCAGGTGGACATGTCAAGAATAAGATCTTCGCAGGAAGGAATTGGTTCTGCGTCGATCTTAGTGACGTTGTTGAGCTTTCTATAGTCCACATACAGACGAATTGTGGAGGCTTTTTTCTTAACTAGGACGATTGGAAAGGAGTACTCAGATGTAGATTTCTGGATTATCCCACTAGCTTCTAAATTAAGAATTTCCTTATTTAGATTTTCTCTATAGCTGAGTGGGATAGAGTACGGCCTGCATTTTATAGGCTTAGAGTCCGAAAGAAGAATGGAGTGCTCGATTCTGTCCGTCCTACCTGAAATGTCAGAAAATATGTCTTTATACTCCGTCACTAATTCTATTAATTGTCGTCGTTGAACGTCTGTTAGTCCCTGTTCTATCCGTATGCTATCTAATGTCGCAGTCTTGTCTACAATAGGAACAGGTAGTTCTATCCCGTCGTCGTCTACCTGATTCAGTACGGTTGTGGTGCTAAGTGCGTTTTCTGTCATCTCACTAAGTGTATGCATATCGTCGGATTTGCCAGTCTCGCTAACTAGTGTAGTTGCGTTGTGTACGTCTGTCGTCTCATCCATAGGTGTGGGTGCACTGTGTTCGTCTGTCTCTACTTCTGTCTCTTGTCGTGAAAAGTAGGGTTTCAACATGTTGACATGAAATATCTTTAAGTGTCCGTTTATCGATATTTCATAGTCGACATCCGAAAGTCTTTGTATCACCTTGAAAGGCCCTTGCCATGAAGTTGTCATATTATTACGTTTGTCAGGCAGTAATAGCAATACATCTTGACCAAGTTCAAGAATCATGGGTCTAGCACTGTTGTCGGGATTGTGATTGAGGATATCTGCATTGTTCACTGGAGTGAGTTTATTCTTCTCCTCCCACGCAGATATTTCTTCATCTGTGCAACGTTTTAGCTGGGGTAGACACCCAATAATTAACTCAGTACAAGGGTTGTCTAGTATCGCACATGTAAAGGTACCAGAAAGGAATGGTGTATTTATCCGGACTCTTGCCAGAGGATAGGTTTCTATATTACCAGAAAAAGTACGGCATTTTACAGAGTCACCAGTATAATCTTTTGAATCAACCAGTTCCTTTTTTACTCCAATAATAGAGCTACCACTGTCAAGCAAACATCGGCATGGCTTATCATTGACCAATGCAGTGTGAAACATCAAATTGCCTCTGGAGGCTATAGCTGCATTTGCATTCTCTAGGGAGGATGTTACAATATGCCCACATGTAAGTTTGCCGTCTGCATGAAATTGGTGACTTCGCTCACAATTGTCAAAGCTTAATACATCGTTCACACAACAAACATCTTCAGATTGATTAAAAGGTAATACATTCTCGATATCACACTCAGTCTCACTACCGCTATCAGAAGATGTATCAATCAAAATAGCATTGTTGGCTTTCATGCGTTGGCGCCCCAGACACTTATTTGAATAATGGCCGTAGCTGGAACAGAAGAAGCATTTGACTGCCCGACTGTATGCAGTTCTTTTGTTTTGTTGCTTCTTAATGACATTTTCAAGATGTACCGGATAGTTAGGCGATTTATCACACATAGAATAAGTGTCATGCAAAAGTTGACAGTAGACACATTTCGATACTTTCTTATCTTTCTTGTCGACTCTATGAAATGGTTTTCTATTACTCTGATAGTTTTTAGGTTGTTCCTTTACAAAAGAAACTATTTCAGAGTCGCTATTTGATGTCTTAAAAATATCTCTATTTGAGGAAAAATATGCAGAGCCTTTCTTTTCAAATTGTTCTATGGTCTCAATGTCTGACTGCTGCAGGAATTTAGCAAAAGGAGATGGTATAGTGGATATGACTTTATCCATGGCTATTAGATTTTTAAGTCTGTCAATGTCTTTTCCTATGTTAGCTGCATTAAGCCACATATTTAGTACACTTTGGACATTTGAGACGTAATCAATGAAAGTCTCACTAGGTTTTGGTTTTAAATTTGAGAACTGAACCTGATACCCTGGGGCATCAAGTAACAAGTGTTGCATTATCCTATCATGGATGTACTGATAGTTAGATCTAAGGTCAGTTGGTATTGATTCTATCACATTAAGGGGCTCACCACTCAGGTTCTTCATATAAATCATAGCCCACATCTCTATTGGAACTTGGTGGTATTTAAACTGATACTCGACATTTTCTGTCCAGGCTGATATGGAATCTTCTTTACAGAATGGTTTAATAATATTTTTGTATTTATTGAACTTATTTTCTTCTTGTTGACTTTTTAATTTAGTAGCAGAGATCTCTACGTGTGAGTCTACATCCATACCTTTCATCTTTAACTGTGTTTCTGATTCCACTTGTATTTGTTTTTCCTTAACTCTTGCCATTTCATCTATCTCTTTTTGCTTTAGTTCTTTCCCCTGATCTAACTGCTTTAGCTTAATCTCCTTATCATGTTCTAACTGCTTCTGTTTTAATTCTAATTCTTTATGTTTAATCTCTATTTCTTTCTTTTTATTTTCCTTATCCTGTTCTAGCTGTTTTTGTTTTGTTATCTCAGCTAGTTCTGCAATCTCCTTTTGGTGTTGTCTTTCTCGTGCGCGTTCATCTCTCTCCGCATCTTCTTTTCGTGTTCGTTCAGCTCTTTCAGCATCTTTTGCTTCTTTACATTTTTGATCAGCATATTGTTCTAGCTCCTTTCCTGTGTATTGTAACTCTTTACCCGCTTTTATGAAATCAGCTAAAGTAGCCATGTTGTTGGGTAATTAGCTAGCGTTAACAGGAACTGACCTCCTTAATCACTTATTTATCCTAGATATGTTATGTTTCTTAATCTCTGAGTACTACCAATTGTACTCTTAGTTTATAACCTGGAAAATTTTATCCTGAAAAACAGAGCACAAAAATATGCTAATGCATCACACGCTGAAAAAGAGATGCATTATGAATCACATTGCATGCCAAATACGTTGAGTATACTCATCTTAATGTTTCAGAAAATCAGGGACAATCGTTTGGCAACTCAGGTCTAATCGTTTGGCACTGCGCCACACACACGAGTTACTTTTCTATTCGGTTGTTGTTAACCCTGGTTCACAAGAGCAGCAACAATTAACAAATTGCAAACGACATATCACTTTCGACAAATTGGTACGATCACTATGACATGCCCCCGGACAAATACAATGTAATTTAATTAATATTAAATGTCAATGTCCTGTCCTCGTTCTACCGTTTTATGCCTTTCGTTCCTAATCTAGTTTAATCTATAGAAGTGTTGTGCAGACCAAGTCTAATTTGCATAGCCGAAAGTAGTGCCATCGCGACGGTAAACAAATAGAAAAAGTACGAAAAAAATTGAATAATTGCTTTGAAATAAATATAAATATAATAAATATATTCATTCACTAACTTAAATAAACAAATAATAGTTAATATAAAGCACAGATTCAGGCGGGCAGCAGCTTGGCGATGTGTAAACAATCAGATGCTGAATGCAAATGGCGTAAAACAACTGTTTGTCAGTCGCAATACGTCAGAGGCGCAGCGCTATTTTTAGCTTGCAAAAATCTATAATGTAGCCGGCATGTGTATCGCTCCGCCATGAATCATATTTGATAATTATTCATAAACAAATAAGTAATTACATACATAAATGAAAGAAAATCATCATATCAATACTTACAACTTTGAAGACCACATGAATATAAGTACACAATATTTCACTAAACACAAATAAACATTATTTTGTCACGATAGGCACAGCTCAGCTCGCAACTTGTTCTAGTCTGCACACGTCATCAGTCACTGAAACAAATTAAACCTTGTAATTCACTACTAGTAACCTTAGTCTAGAGCCGTGGGTGAGTGTAATAGCTTGAACATTTGTCCAAGCCACACTTCTGACACCACTTTAATCCTAGCCTGTCAGCAACCGATGTTTCAGGCATCACAGGATTACTTCTCTCGCACCACACAAGGAACTTGCAAGTCGTGTGAGAGGAAATGGATGATACATTTTATTTGCCGTTGGCTCTTTACATTTACAAAACAGTCGCTATCAAATCACACACAAAGCCACAGAATTGCCTATCACTAGTTTCCTAAGCCTATTGCTAATCTCTATCTACTTGGCTACAGAAACCCCTATCGACACTAAACGGTGCGCTCGCTAAGAAGTCAGTCCCCAGTCTGACTTTCCTACTCGCGTGACTACACAGCACGCAGAAGGACCTTGTGCGTCCTTCGGCTTTTTGCGTGCTGTCACACTCAGCACGCTTATAGCAGCCGTCTCCTATTGAGTGGCAATCCACTTCTCCGTGGCTATCACGTAGGCGTGATTCTGCCGTGACCAGAGTACTAACTATCTGGTCGACGCCTCCGTGTCTCATGAGAGAACTAGTTAATAGTCCCCCTTCCTATCACCTACCCTGCCCTCATACCGGGGCACTATGTTACCTCTGATCTACTTGAGGTTGACCACTCTTCCCGGTGGTCTTCTATCTTGAAGCAGACCTCAGACCTCTATACTTCAGTCTTTGACAATTACGCTCTTAGCGGTTATTCTCACACTCGTATAGTTACTCCTCATTAAAAATTGAATAGTTATAAACTCTTTTGATAAGTCACTGAACGATTGTGAAATTGTGACATGATAGATCTATCCTAAGATTAATTCTAATTTTGATGTATGTGCTTGTGTAAACTATCTTCCTATTCCACACTTCTCTAATCAATGTGCAACATTCCCCTATAGCAGGTGCTAATATTTTGTAGTCTGAGAGTGTGTGGAGTAGGTTAGGAAAATAATTTTCAACTTTCAATCTATTTTATTAAATAGTCAACTATCCGGGATAGCGCATGGGACCTCTTTGGAATCTTTTACAAAGACGGGTTGACGTGAGACTGGCCACATCCACACGTAGACAGCTTTAACTGCAAAATCCAAGCAATCACGGACAATCCTACAAAGTCCAAGCAAACATGGACAACCCTACAAAGTCCAAGCAATCACGGACAATCCTACAGACCAATCAATCACTGACAATCCTACACGGTCCATGAAATCAAGGATAATCCTACAAAGTCCAAGCAATCATGAACAATCCGACAAGGTCCAAGCAATCACGAACAATCCTACTAAGACAAAGCAATCACGGACAATCCTACAAGGGCCAAGCAATCACGGAGAATCCTACAAGGTCCAAGCAATCACGGAAAATCCTACTAAGACCAATCAATCACGGACAATCCTACAATGTCCAAGCAATCAGTGATAATCCTACAAAGTCCAAGCAATCAGTGAGAATCCTATAAAGCCTAAACAGTCACATACAATCCTACAAAATCAAAGCAATCACATACAATCCTATAAAGTCCAAGCAATCACGGACAATATTATAAAGCCCAATCAATCAGTGACAATCCTACAACATCCAAGCAATCACGGACAATCTTATAAAATCCAAGCAATCACGGACAATCTTACAAGATCCAACCAATCACGGACAATCCTACCAAGACCAATTAATCACGGACAGTCCTACAATGTCCAAGCAATCAGTGATAATCCTAAAAAGTCCAAGCAATCAGTGAGAATCCTATAAAAATAAACAGTCACCTACAATCCTACAAAATCAAAGCAATCACGTACAATCCAATAACTTCCAAGCAATCACGGACAATCCTACAAAGTTCAAGCAATCACAGACAATCCTACAAAGTCAAAGCAGTCACGGACAATACTACAAGGAACTCGGCATGTGGTTGTTAAGGGCCTGTACTTCATTGAGAGAGGATAGAACAGAAGAATGGAGATGAAGAACGTAAGGGTGTTTCTGTTTTGACGGCAGCTGCTGGTAAAATACATATAGAACAATGATTTTAATTTATAATGTACAACAGAGGTATGACTCTAATCACTGTAGTTACTTCATGTCGCCTTGTGAAGCAGAGATGTTAAAGGCACACGGCATCGTCAAGCACCACACAGCACACAACACCATATATTTCTCTTACAATTATTAGTGTGGGAGAATCCAGTGAACTCTTCAAGATCCTGTTAGAGCAGCTAAGGCAGCGAGAGTAAGAGATGCTATCTAGCTGATGTACTCATGTACAAGAACTCAGGTTACAGACTAGTGTCTGTACAACTATCTGGCTGATGTACTCATGTACAAGAACTCAGGTTACAGACTAGTGTCTGCACAACTATCTGGCTGATGTACTCATGTACAATAACTCAGTTTACAGGCTAGTGTGTGTACAACTATCTAGCTGATGTACTCATGTACAAGAACTCAGGTTACAGACTAGTGTCTGTACAACTATCTGGCTGATGTACTCATGTACAAGAACTCAGTTTACAGGCTAGTGTCTGTACAACTATCTAGCTGATGTACTCATGTACAATAACTCAGTTTACAGGCTAGTGTCTGTACAACTATCTGGCTGATGTACTCATGTACAAGAACTCAGTTTACAGGCTAGTGTCTGTACAACTATCTAGCTGATGTACTCATGTACAATAACTCAGTTACAGGCTAGTGTCTGTACAACTATCTGGCTGATGTACTCGTGTACAAGAACTCAGTTTACAGGCTAGTGTCTGTACAACTATCTAGCTGATGTACTCATGTACAAGAACTCAGTTTACAGGCTAGTGTCTGTACAACTATCTGGCTGATGTACTCATGTACAAGAACTCAGTTTACAGGCTAGTGTCTGTACAACTATCTGGCTGATGTACTCATGTACAAGAACTCAGTTTACAGGCTAGTGTCTGTACAACTATCTGGCTGATGTACTCATGTACAAGAACTCAGTTTACAGGCTAGTGTATGTACAACTATCTGGCTGATGTACTCATGTACAAGAACTCAGTTTACAGGCTAGTGTCTGTACAACTATCTGGCTGGTGTACTCATGTACAAGAACTCAGTTTACAGGCTAGTTTCTGTACAACTATCTGGCTGATGAACTCATGTACAAGAACTCAGTTTACAGGCTAGTGTCTGTACAACTATCTGGCTGATGTACTCATGTACAAGAACTCAGTTACAGGCTAGTGTCTGTACAACTATCTGGCTGATGTACTCATGTACAAGAACTCAGTTTACAGGCTAGTGTCTGTACAACTATCTGGCTGATGTACTCATGTACAAGAACTCAGTTTACAGGCTAGTGTCTGTACAACTATCTGGCTGATGTACTCATGTACAAGAACTCAGTTTACAGGCTAGTGTCTGTACAACTATCTGGCTGATGTACTCATGTACAAGAACTAAGTTTACAGGCTAGTGTCTGTACAACTATCTGGCTGACGTTTTCATGTATGTTTGAACCTACCAGTATGTCCTCATTAATGAAATGTCTATGTCTGTCAGTTGCCTGGGTTATTTCATGAATGAAACGTATGTGTTTGTCAGTTGCCTGTGTTTTTTTTTTTATGAGTGAAACATTTGTGTCTGTTAGTTTCCTGTATTATTTCATTAGACCATGTGTTGACCATGCCTCATTATTATTCTCTCGGCCTGCCTATTTTACTCCAGACAAAAGGCGATACGTCATTGGTTCTTATGAATAGTATAATCCGTAGCATTATTATCTCAGAAATGGATATCAGTGCGGCCGAATGGATAAGAGCGTTCGTTCTTAAACATCCGGTATGCTGATGCCGAGGTCGTAAAAGACAGCCCCTAAACGGGCTGTTGAAATAAAATGATGACTTCTCGTTCTTGATATGGGAACGCAAATTACAAGTACCTCTGAAATAAGAGCGGGTTCGTCTGATGATGAGGTACGCTGGTATTAGGAATGATAATCCACACGCAAAAATGAGCCCATTGCACTAGTAGTAGCATGTAGTATGGAATACGCTTGACTTCAAAGCGAGCGAAAGCAAAATAAATAATACTAATATTATAGTTCAAAGAGTACTCATAGAAGCGACAGTGGTTGTTGTGGCCACACTACCAACAGTCTGTCTTGTATGAACAGTTCAAAGAGTACTCATAGAAGCGACAGTGGTTGTTGTGGTCACACTACCAACAGTCTGTCTTGTATGAACAGTTCAAAGAGTACTCATAGAAGCGACAGTGGTTGTTGTGGTCACACTACCAACAGTCTGTCTTGTTTAGTTGAGTTTAGTTTAGTTTAGTCGATGCATCAACATCACGACACACGGGTGTAACCCATAAGTGCTCCGTTCTCCTCCTAACTCAAACTTAAGTCTGGAGAAACTCATCTAAGTGGACGAACTCCGTAGCACCGTCGAGGTTCCTGAATACTTTGGTTAGATTTGTAACTAGAAATTTTGCCCGGGCAGCGCCGTTAGGTTATTCTTTTTCGATTTCCAACTGCCAAGGGATTTTTTTACCTGCGCAACAATACACACGGGTGTCCGATCTCACTACCCAGAGACCAGGGGCAATTTTATTACTAGAAGTCCACATGAAAAATCCCGGTCCACACCGGGGCTTGAACCCGGGACCTCCAGCACGCGAGGCGGGCAGAATACCTCGAGACCACGTGTAACAGTAATGGAGTACTGGGGTATTATTAGGATCTAGTGGGAAACAGATACAGCACGATTGAGCATTGAGACTGAAAGCTGGGAGAGATGCTCAATCGTGACGTATTGGGTTGGCAAGGGGAGTTAACATCACACCCTTGAGAGGTAAAGAAGCAAGTTGTCATCATGAAGCAATAAACTATTTTAACTTAACCTCTGGCTTGTTAATCTCTGTACACACTGTTACAGGATTAATTATGGAGCATGTGACCAGGATACGAACCTGATATAATCGCCTGAGAAAAAAAAAACAATGCGAAGTCAAGCCGAATAACATCGCGGAGAAGTTCAATAACTAAACAGAAATACTAGCGGCACGTTAGAGAACAATTAGTGAACGTGATAACAGGCGCACCAAAAGATGGCCAGTAAATTTGTAAATCTTAGTTATCTGTGAATACAGAGGCCAAAAGCTCGCCCAGGAGTGGTCCTCTGTAAGTCTTTTTCAAGACTTAAGATAACAAATAAAGTAGCGCCAAGAGCCTTGGTATAACCGTCACTTTGCAGAGTCCGCAATTCAAGAAGTTTATTATGGCCGCCGTTCTGCAGTTTGATTGTCAGCAACAGGCTTAACATGGACGGTGCCTGAATTGTTGCGTTTCAAGAGCCATTAAAGCCGCTGTGAGGGGACGAACCGGAGTGATCATGTCCTGAGAGTTTGGGCAAACCAGCAATTCAGTCAGAACATTTTGTCGGTCAGAACAAGAACTCAAGAATTCTGTAGAGGAGCAATTCAGTCTGAACATTTTGTCGGGACAGCATGAAAGACTCCTCGTTTTTTTCGTTGATCGGGCCATAAATTGTTGAAACAGTCAAATATCACTGGGCCTCGGCTGATCCTGATACTTTTTTGGGCCTCGTTATTACTAAGACCCTATCAAAACGGCGAAGATGTACCCCACCCGGGGTGAAAGCAAAGACTAATATCAGATGTGACCCGACCAGGGGTTGAAGATTATCCAGGCATCCCATGAGAAGTGACCTGAGGGGAAGAGATAGGCTACCTAAACTCCACTACCTAAATTCCGCGACTGATGGTCAGCTGATGCAGGCACCTGGTGTTCGAACTTAATTTGACGGCGAGGGTAAATTTCTGTATTATATGAACATAGTAATTGACTGAACAGTTTTACAAAACAAGTGAATTGTGCTCTTTAAAAATTAAGAAATTGCAATTGTGTGATTGTTTGTTTGCTCTGTATAGGTATATTTCAGAATGGCGGAACAGGACACCTTAGCACAGGTTTAGCTCTGTTTAGGAATATTTTAGCAGAGCAGATTCATCACGACACAAGTGAGAATTATTTCGGCTGAGATAGCATAAAGAGTAAAAATGTACTTGAACAGAGACTTAGGACACGTGACTGCATGGTTGCAAGAATTGAAAGTAGCGGTCGATGAGGTAAATAATTTTGTAGAAAGGTTAAGAAGAAGAACAAATGGACTAGAGACCTATAGATTTAATGTACAAGGCAACAGAGTAGGAGGGAATAACAAGAGACAGCCAGTGCTTATTGAAGACAGAAGACGATATGATTATATGTATGCGGCTGGTTATGAAGAACCAAGTCCAAATGCTTATAGGGTAAGAGACGGCAAGAAGAACAGACATAATAGTGAAAGGTCAGACTGGTATAGTACTGGGCGTGAGAGAAACCTTGCAAAGAAATCGTGGGACTGGCCCTCTCACAGTGCAACCGCCAGAAAAAGACGTAACGACTGGTTTGAAAAGAGACAAAGACAATATTTGAAGTCAGGATCGAAAGACAGAGTGGAACACAAAGATAAGAATTCAACGACACCTAAAGTACTTGCCAACATTAGTATGGAACAGGAAAAGAAGACGACGGTAGTAATAAAGAAAAGAAACCGAGAAACACAGACGCAGGCAGGTAATACGATAGAAAATAGTACACAGACTCAGGTAGATACAGTAGAGAAAAAGGTCCAGGTACAACCAGCCAGCAAGATAACAAAGGGAACTCAAACTGACTTAATAGAAAATCAGTCAAAACCAACTCAATTGACTAAGAGAGACAAGGTTGAAGTTAGGAAAGATGGACAGACGAGGACCAAGAACGAAAGAAAGATAAAGAGGAGAAGTATTGAAGAAAGAAATAGTATGGTTGTAAATAGAGGTAGTGCCATGTCAAGTTCTTCAGCTATAGACAGGAAACTAATTCCCAAATGGTGTAGGAATATTAGCTCTCAAAGTTCAGGTTACGGAGCAGATATTCTTACAGCCGAATATTATAGTGATGCTGAAACGGATATTATTACTGAGGATTCGGAGAATGAGAGTGTTGCACTACGAGCAGATCCTGAATCGAGGCGTGATGTTCCCTCATACGGAGTAGTTGCTGGTGGACAGACGGACAGAGTTTTGGTTAGTGACTATGTAGAACTAGATACTGGATTATATGACAATAAAGTAGGGAAGGCTAAGGGACGAAGACCGAGAAAGAGAAAGAAAGTCAGACGTTTTAAAGATGACTATGAGAATAAGGCCGACGTGTTTGCAGTAAACTATAATGAGTCTGATGAAGGAACTATTATTAGTGTGTCATCTGAGGACGAGATGGGAAGGTATAAACGTTACATAAGGTATACAGGAAACAGTGAACAGACTGACGCAAATAAAGGAAATAGAAATAACTCATTTAAGAAAAAGAATAGTGGTAGACAGTTAGCGGGAATTTATTCAACGACAGAAAGTGACTTAAGTAAAATAGAAGACCTTAGGACCTTAAGACCTGAATACTTTAACAGGTTGACAACAGATAGTGATGAAGACATAATAAGCGAAAGACGGGTGAATGTATTGAAAGACAGTGAAGTGTTTAATTTGGACACACTATATAACGGTTAAAATTCCTTGGGTGAAGAAGGAAAATGAAATAGTTTTGGGCTTATGAGAAGAACTCCGGTTTGAGAGTATAGGTATATGAGCTGTCTAAAATAGACAGATGAATTTTTTGGGGTAGCATGGTACAGGGTAGGTGATAGTGATGTTGAGGTTAAGGAAGTACGGCAAATGATATTCCACGTGGATTACGTAATACAGGATATCTACTATTTGGTCACAATGTAGAGAGAGTATATTAAGTAAAATAGGGTAGATTCAGGACAGAATTAGTAGAGGGTGAGAGATAAATGGTTTGACTCAGAGCTATGACGCGATGTCTGAGATAGTTTTGCTTGTTGGTTTGAGAAGAAAGAATAGTATTGTATGACAGCTGAACCGAGAATGTCTGGTGAGGAAAAATAGGTTGAGGAGGAATTAAGTATCCTGTGAGTAAAATAGTCAGTTGAACGCGAAGAGTATTAAGAGTAAAAGACTGTAGAAGTTGATGCTTGAAGAATACGAGTTACGTCGTACTTGTGGAGAAGGAAGAGTTGATTAAGTCTGAGAAAGTTGTTGTGTGGAGAAATATAGAAAGCGGAATGAAGTTTGTTTTGAAGAGATAGTAGATAGTGCTGTGAAAGCGATATAAGTTGCGAGTGGCAGCGTCTGACCTTCGTATGGGAGTGAATGATTGAGTAAAGTAGAAATAAGGAAGAAGTGAATTGTGAAAGTCCTGTGGAGAAATTCGTCTGGTTATGCGTTGTTCATACGTGAGTATAACTGTAGTCAAACAGGTGTTCGTCGTGATGAGTAAAGCAGGATAGAGCTATGATAACGTCACTTAAGTGTAATACATAGATAAAATGTAATGGTTGCGCTGATATATCTAGTGTCAATGTGTGTGGAGGAGATCAATACGTTTAGATTGTGCTGAGTGATTGCTGGAATGTTGAATTGGCGTCTAAATTGTCCTTGTAGTAATAGTATAGACACGTTAGGTTGTCGCGATGCGAGTGGTCGTGAGATGAGAGCGAGGTTGTGTGTCCGTGTGAATATGTGAAGAGTGGTTGATAAAACGTAGAACATAGAGTATGCGAAACATGGTTGGAGGATTGTGATGTCTTTTCGTTAGAATATCTGACGTTGGAAACAGTGTTAACATTCTGAATGATGTTTCATAAAATATGTTTAGTATTGTTGACAGGGATGCATCGAAGCAAGAATACCTAAAAGTGAGCTCTGCTGTCAATTATAAGTGGAGTGGGTTGCTGTTCTGGAAGAGTCCCGATAAATAGGAAATGGAGTGAAAGGTACAGAGGTAAACAAGGTTGGTTAAATGAATGTTGGAGAATGTGTTCCGACAAAGATGACCGGTTTGATTGTCGTTACGATGTAAGAGTGCTAGGAGAGACCTGAGGATAGCTATAGTAGTGTTGGTGAGACGTTGAAAGTATTGAAGCAGGAGGATGAAATATTAATTGCGTCGGGTAGACGAGAAAGTTAGAAGTGGAATTGGTTGTTTTGATGAGAGGTCTATAGAAAAATAGAAAAGTTCTTTTGATGGGAGTAGCATGGTGGAGATACTGTAGTTAACAGTAATGAAAAATAAGTAGTTGTAGAAATACTTGGAATAAATCCAAGGGAAATAATTGACCACTGGTACTTTGAGGTAACATTGAGATAATAATAGGTAAAAAGAGTTGACCTGTAGTTTACAGTGATGGAATTACAAATAATATGATGTGTAAGGAGTTAGTTTGACTTCCAGAAAATGGAACGGTCAATTGTGGAGTGGTGATTGTGGTTGAGGAGAACAAATATTGTTCTAAATTAAAGAAGTTAGTCTGTAGTTAACAGATATACGTAGCAGTGAGGTGTTTTGTTTTCTCGGTTATGGGAGGCCAAGATTGATGGGCCACTGTACGTAGTTAATTGTAAAGGGAATTATTTTTTAAAAAAACCTTCTCTTTAGCGAGAAGATAATTCTTTTGTGGAGTCTGAGTGTTGATGCCTCATGTATAAAATGTTTTTTGTTTTTGCTTGATTTGGTCCTGTAAAATGATTGTTATTATTTTAGAATAGGATTATTGTGTTTGTAGACTTTTGTGTGTAAACTACTGGTCCGTAAAAGAGACCAGTAGTATTAGGTAAAAATAGAATAGGATGTATGTTATATCATCATCACCATCATCATCACCATCATCATCATACCTTTAGTTGAGTTGCGGGGAAACATAAATGATTGTTACAAATATTTGGGGGGGGGGGGGGTATGATGTTCTGTTGTGATTTTATTTCGCTGTTTTGTATGTTAAATAGTAGTTAGTTAAGTTATGTTTAAGTTACAGGGTTTTGTCTAGAATAAAGACAATACATGGGCTTTATTTTAGTCCTTCGTTCAGAAAATAGTAATAAACTACTGGGGACTAGAAGAGAGACATTTATTTGGGATCCTTCGTTTAGAAAATAGTAATAAACTACTGGGGACTAGAAGAGAGACATTTATTTGGGATCCTTCGTTCAGAAAAGAGTTAATAAAACTACTGAGAGCTAATAAAGAGACACATTCTCTTTGTGAAGAATAAGTTCATGGGTATTTTGTTGCTGTGATAATCAGCGTAGAGAGGTTAATATGGTTATGAAGTGTTGGAAACAGGGGACGAGCTTACTACACAAGTAAAGTGGTTATGGGAAAGTTTAGAGATACAATAAAGTCAGCATTAATTAAATAAAAAAAAATATAGGATTGGAAGCCACATGGGAGAAGAAAAGATTAATGAATACAGAAGTAGAGTAAATGAGGGAAAGTTATAAACATAGTTTCCGAGAGGTCAGAAGAGTCATGATATACACGAGAATGCTAGGTTATAGAAGAATAAGAAAATTACCCCAGAGAGTAAACATGAATTGGATCCATGTTTAACTAGACACTGTGGATAACAGTACAATAATAAAGGGGTGTAAGTGTGTTGATGAGAAATGAACATAGGGGAGACATAGTGACTTGGGGTGTTTGTAGGTCCGTAAGAAAGGGACTGAGATAAAGTTGATTGCAAGCAGTCACAGACATGAGTGGTTATTTTTGCTGCTGTGGGTTACGGCACGAATTATGAATTGAGAGGTGGAAGATGTTAGAGAGGCATTGGCTTACATGGCCTGGGCAGGATGTAAATGTTTATCCCTTTGGGTGTATTAAGCTTCAGAGATAGAATAATAAGTGGGTTGCTGGAGTAGGGTATATAATGGTCAGATTACGATGTTGTGGTTAACATTCCGAAGTTACTGGTGTCTATAATAAATAGACATTTAAGGGGAGATTTCGAAGTTACTAAGTTGCTGTAGATAACGGCATGAAGGGAGATTTGAGTAGTTGTGCCCATAATAAATGGACAGTAAGGGGGCAAGAGAGGTATATTATGTGAAGTGATCTGTATTGGAACAGGTCTTGATTTTTAATTGTGTCCTCGGGACGTGTTTTGTGGTTGACATTACAATGAGAGCTTGAAGTAAGGTTCAGAGACATAAAAGTTGTAGTGTCTGTAATATATATTGGATGTGAATAATGGTTTTGATGCTGTAGATAGCAGCGTAAACGTTTACCATAATGGTTTGATAAAGGGGGTGTGTGATTTGGGTGAGTGTGGTTTTAGACTTTATTACATAAAGTCTCAAATGACATAGGAGGGTAAAGGAGTATGGTTTGGTAAAGGGGGTGTGTGATTTTTAGCTGAGTGTGGTCTTTGTGTGGAAGAGTTCTACTGCTTCTTTTTAATACCGGTGGCCACCGATTCTTTATTTTTCTATCGTGTGAAAGTGATTTCAAGTTAGTCGAAAGGGGAGAATGGTATCAGCGTTTGAAATAGTAAGCGGAATGCTTACGAAGTGGAAAAGTAATATTTAAGAAGATGTGTTATAATGTATTTTATAAAGTTGATATTGAATTGTTATTAAAGATATGTAAATATGTTATGGTTGTTTGAAGAGCCAGAAACGAAGAAGAAGTGGGTTGATATATATATATATATAGCAGGAGAAGAGTTAAAAGATATATTATTTACTTGAGATGATTTAGGGAAGATTAGAGGAAAAAGAGGGAATAGAGTAAGGGGATTAGGAGTAAAGATTTTTCCTTTATAAGGAAAATTCTTTAATAAACATGGGGAGGTGTAACAGTAATGGAGTACTGGGGTATTATTAGGATCTAGTGGGAAACAGATACAGCACGATTGAGCATTGAGACTGAAAGCTGGGGGAGATGCTCAATCGTGACGTATTGGGTTGGCAAGGGGAGTTAACATCACACCCTTGAGAGGTAAAGAAGCAAGTTGTCATCATGAAGCAATAAACTATTTTAACTTAACCTCTGGCTTGTTAATCTCTGTACACACTGTTACACACGCAGCCCCCGGTCTGTCTTGTATGTATGTCTATATTTTATTGTCTTTGCTTACTGCTTGTCTGCAAGCATTATCTTGATTCCTGTTTCTAGAGGCGTGTGCGGGGAGATGTCGACTTCTACAGAGGCTGGGACGATTACAAGAAAGGGTTTGGAAACCTAGACACTGACTTATGGATTGGAAATGACATTATTCACAATCTAACGTCACAGGTAGTTTGAACTTTATAACGTTTTGTATTCTATATCGTTGCGATTTTGTTTGTTATTGATAGGTATGTGATTAACCTCATGATATCGATCTAGTCATCTTCAGATAGGCGTGGGCGGTCATATTTTGTGATCTCACATGATCACCAGTCGTGGATCAGCTCTGTGTTCTTGTCTCAACCACACCAGGTGGCCAAGTCATCCAGGTATTTACTTCTCCGTCGTGTCCTTGTTCTTTTCCCTCTCAATCTTGCCAGTTTTGACCAAGTTTTCCAATGTATTACTTCCCATAACGTGTCCAAAACATTTTGACTGTCTACAGATTTCTTTAATTAGCTTACTGTATCTGTCATGGGTTAAACGCTGGTCTCTGCTTACTCTCATAGTTCAGGCTTGATATTGACCCTCTGTTTAACCGCTAGATCTGTATGGCTCTGGGGTATGAACTATCTCAGTGAAGATGGATGGCAATCACCAACAAGACTGCACAATCACGTACAGGACAGCCTCACTATGCGAACCCCAACATAAACTCAACGACAAAGTCATTCGATTGAACTGTGATATAATTTATAGCAGGCAACTTCAAACAACTGACATGAGCGAGTGAGCACATCCAGGCTTCAGTCTTTCATGCTACACATTCGCTCCTGTTCATCCGTTACATATCATTCTCCCTAGACCACGTCGAGTGTTGAGCACCAAGCTTGCCGCCTGCTACAAGAATGAATGACAATCGCCTACCTTCAACCGGAGCTCATCGTGACCAAGCTCCAACAGCCAATGTCTTTGGCCTGGTCATACTCGGACCCATGCGCATGAATGTGCGAATACTAGATATCCCAGTGATCGTGGCGTCAGTAGAGCCAGGTATATCAATGGCTAATTGCTGGACACAGACTGTAGCGATACTGTGGACTGGCAACAGCATAACGGCCTGTATTCTGTGAATGGTGGTGAAGCACACCTTACTGCTCTGTTAGCTGGATCACAACTGACTCACCAACCGTTTGGTTGTCACGCCACGTATTCCGTGACGTTTACATTGTGTTCACTGTACGTGTCATTACGTGCAACGTTTGTGACACTCTGTTCTCTCTTGATGCGCTAACCCATCAAATTCTATTCTACTGTCATTTGCTATATGACAGTATCCATTTGTTTCTTCTAGGAGTTGATCATTGGTTTTTCTGTCTGTCCATTTGATTCTTTGCATTCTCCTCAGAAATCACATTTACACAGTCATCAGATGTTTTTCAACTTGTCTGCTATGCCATCACCTCTCTGTATTCACTGTATCAAGTAAACAAATTATCCACACCTTTCCCGCCTTGAGGCGTGTTTTATATATGGTGCTGGCGCCATATTTGTTAGACCAAACAGCGCTCAATGGGTCATGTCGTCAATATCACGCCGACCGCTACAGGAATAATTATTTACAGGGAAATGCGCTGGTGCCCATTTTAGACTGGACTGACCTGGGGAAGCTGGTCAACTGAAGAACATCACCGACATTCACTAAACTCGCACAGAGCAGCAACTCTGTAGCACCAACACCGACCCTCGAAGGTCTTAGAAAACATTGCATTCGTGAACAGATCCTGTATCTCTCTGTGTGTTTCCAGTGGTCGAGTTTCCTTGTCATAGTTTGTGTTTTTATTCAGATTCCAGTAGTCGCTCGGGAGTATTTTCTATAGCACGTTCGATTCAATTTATTCTGTGATATTTTCAGGGGTACAAAGAACTGCGGATTGACTTTGTCTACAACGGAACTAAATATTTCGCTCAATACACGAACTTCAGTGTGGCCGACGAGTCTTCTAATTACCGCATAACCATTAGTGGATTTTCTGGAAATGTTCACGACAGCATGGAGTATAATAATGGCAGCAGTTTCAGCACTCCTGACAGGGACAATGACCTGCATTATGCGAGCTGTTCCGTGATGTATCACGGACCTTGGTGGCACAATACCTGTACCGGTGTCAATTTGAACGCAGCCTGGGCAAAATCAGGCACGACGGGTATATTTTGGTTATTTCGTAGTAAAACATTTCACCTCTGGGGGCCGCTGACTTTTACAGAGATGAAGATCAGATAGTCAGAGAACACCATATCGAAACTAGGCTGTGTATAGTTAGATCGACCAGAGTCTCTGTTTTTTTTGCGTATCCTTTTACAGGACTTAGCTGTCAACAGCAGCATCTTTCAGCTGTCTGTTGATCTCTTGGCAAGATTACGCTCAGTAGTTTGCCATTGCTTTCTGAGCGGCCGGCTCAGTATCCGCAAGTCACGAGCGGGGGTCGAACCACCTCAGTTCTCGCTCCGCTGCGAGACTCTGCGTGATAAACGGGATTACAGAGAGAAAGTGTTTTAACCCCACAGCCAGAGACACCGGCAGAGTCTCTGTAGTTTGAAGTATTTTAGCTTAACAAGATAATTGCCTGTCAATCTGCTGAGTTACATGTTACAGTGTCAATTATTATACCAGGTAATGAACTTTTTATTAGTTTTGTTTATCATTATTGAACAATTCTGATTTGCATGTGAAGATTTTCATTTTCATCTGTTTTATATATATATTTTTTTTTCGATTCTAAATTCCGTAGATTATTTATTTATTTATTTA
Source organism: Cepaea nemoralis (assembly GCA_014155875.1). Lineage (NCBI taxonomy): Eukaryota > Metazoa > Mollusca > Gastropoda > Stylommatophora > Helicidae > Cepaea > Cepaea nemoralis. The sequence continues at coordinate 22,726 of JACEFZ010013001.1, forward strand.
TTTATTTATTTATTTATTTATTTATTTATTTATTTCATTTTGCGCTGGTGAATGTAGAACTTTTCAAAAACTTTAAATGAAGTATATTTTACTGTAAATATTTAGTTCTCTATATAAGGCTGTTCAAAGGTCAACGTTTCACTAACATTAAATGATTTGTATTTTGCTTTAAGTTTATAGTTCTCTAAATAAGGACTTTTGAAGGTTGAACTTTTCAGAAATTTTAATTTATGTGTATTTTGCTATATTGTGTAAGTTTGAAGTTCTCTATAAAAGGGTGTTTGTCTTACACTGTAAACAAAAATAGCCATACTAATAAAAACCTAACAACACAAAGGTTGTATGTGGGATGTACGTCTCCTTGTATGTTAATGTTGGACATTGGGTGTGTTAATGTTGGTCTTTGGGTATATTAATGTTGGACATTGGGTATGTTGTATGTTAATGTTGGACATTGGATATGTTGTATGTTAATGTTGGACATTGGGTATGTTGTATGTTAATGTTGGACAGTGGGTGTGTTAATGTTGGGCATTTGGGTGTTTTAATGTTGGACACTGGGTGTGTTAATGTTGGACATTCTGTGTGTTAATGTCATACATTGAGTGTGTTAATGTTGAACATTTGATAATGAATCAGCGAAGAATCTGGAAGTAGTAATCATTTTGTTCAGAAGAGGAATGTTGAGAATGGCATGGGCAGAGAAAGAAATCAGGCTTATTAATATCAAGAGGATCGACTTTATAGCACCGCGTTCTTTCCCACACTGAGCGATCTTTTTTCTGGAAAGAGTTAGTTAGCCGACAGATCATGCTCATTGCACATCAATCCATTCAGTCCACAAGTGCTCGGATCCCCTCTTCAGTAAATCCCGCAGCTTTTAGCGGCTGACACGCCAGTCCTGTGTTGGTTTATTAATCTTCTGTGGCTTCCTGCATAATGTTCTTTTCTGGCCACATTTATTTTAACTTGCTGTTATCGCAAAAAAAAAAAAAAGGACAAAAATCAATATATACAAGATTGCTGTACCAGAATAGAGCAATATCATAAGGCTGGAAGAGATTATGAAATGTTCAAAGAAATGAAGTTATTGACAAGAAATGTTCAACCTCAATTGAATGTTATCTGTGACAAGATGGGAAATACCTTAACAGAATCTAGACAAATTCTAGAAAGATGGCAGGAGTACTGCAGTGGAATGTATGATATGAGTGACAGTGAGGATATGAATGAGATACATGAGCCAACGACAGCAGAGACAGAACCTGAACCCTCATTAGATGAAATTGCTTGGGCTATAAAGCACCTAAAGAATGGTAAATCTCCTGGATGGGATGAGATACCAGCTGAACTAATTAAAGCGGGAGGAGAAGAAAGCATACACATATATCATGCAATATGTACAAAGATTTGGAAATATGGTATATGGCCAAAAGATTGGAAGAGAACTATCTTCATTCCAATACCATAAAAGGGCAATCTGAAATTATGCACCAACTATAGAACTGTTGCCCTGATCAGACATGCAAGTAAAATTCTACTGAAAGTCATAATGCGAAGACTTAGTAAGAAAATGGAAGAAGAGATTAACGTGGTTCAAGCTGGATTTAGACAAGGAAGAGGAACAAGAGATCACATATTCAACATGCGTTTAATAATAGAGAAGTGCAGAGAATTTAATGTAAACCTATTCTCATGTTTTGTGGATTATTCAAAGGCATTTGACAGTGTAAAGCATCAGAAACTTTGGGAAATCATGAGGACTATGGGCTTTCCATCACATGTAATACAACTCATAAAAATGCTCTATCTAGACCAGCAAGCAGCAGTTAGAATAGATGGCGAGGCATCAGATTGGTTTGACATCAAGCAAGGAGTCCGTCAGGGCTGCGTGCTGTCACCCTATTTGTTTAACCTGTACGCCGAAAATATAATGAGAAATGTAAGAGATGATATAAACAGGAGCTATATGATGCTCTAAATATCGGCGGTCATGACATACCAGAGATTCGATATGCTGATGATACAGTATTACTATCCACAACACAGAATGGCATAGAAAACCTAATAGCCTCAACCCAATAGAATAGTGAAAATCACAACTTATATCTTAACATAGCAAAAACAAAGATAATGCATACAGATAAAACTACTATGGAGACAGAAATATACATTAATGGGGGAAAATTGGAGGTGGTGGAAAATGTTGAATATCTTGGGTCATTGATTACCAATAACGGTGACACAATGAAAGAAATTAAACGGCGACTATCCATTGCTCTTCAAAGACTAAAACAGATGAATAAATTATGGAGTGGGACAGACAGAACTACAAAAATTAGATTTTTAAGAGCATGCATCTTTCCCATTGCAACATACGTCCTGTGAGACATGGACACTTACTAAACAAGCTGAACAGCGCATAAACGCCTTTGAATATAAATGTTATAGACGAGTTCTAAGAATATCTTGGGTAAAGAAAAGAACAAATGCATCCATACTTCAAGAGTTGAATATTGAGGAGGGATGGCTATTAAAGACGATAAAACAAAGAAAATTGAAGTATTTTTGTCACTTGAAACGTCACGAAGGTTTGGAGAGAACAATAATGGAAGGGTATATGCCTGGGAAGAGAGGAAGAGGAAGGCCAAAGAGAAGATGGGTGCAGGATGTGGCGGATGATCTCCAGATGGGTGTATCAGACGCGGGACATCTTGCTTGTGATCGAGAAGCTTTCCGGAAGGTTGTTATGGGAGCGAGGTTCTGCAAAGGACATGCTACTGAATGAATGAATGAATGAATGTTATCGCAGTTTGACCATGGTTGTAGATTTGCAAACGTCTTATTTCTCATGGAGCATTCAGTATATCAGTCTGGTCCATGGCTCGTCCGTCCTCCACAGATGATGTACCTGCAAGCCTGTCAGCCTGCCTCATTTTCTTGTACACCCGCATGCCCTGGCACGAACATGAAACTAATCTTTGCCAGCTGTGAACGCCCCAGAGACACCAACCACTATCTTCGGACCCACCCCATCTCTATCTTCCAGAGCATACTCAATGAGTCACTAAGGAAGCATGCCCCAGTGAAGGTCTGTGTCTCGAGCCATGTCATTGCTTTACTTACTGCAATGATTACCATAGTCAGACTATTGTTGTCAAGGGAAAAGCAACAGAGTCTTCCCTCACAATGCTCCCTCTAGTTTGAGCCGTAAAAGTCCATGAACGTCTCACGCGCTCGAACGACAGACCCATCTGTGCAAATGACAGCATCACCCTCTTAAGAATTCTCGAAGATGAAAGCCTGCACTTCCTTTTTCAGAAACAAAAACAAACGAACAATAATTCAACAGGGACATTATTTTATTGTATGAGTTCGAATAAATTTGATGGGCCTAGTCGTTACCTTGAAGAAAACTTTTCTGTATGTCCCAGTCGTCCATACTAACTTTAGAGTTCTAACTATCCACATTGATTCATTATGTTGGAATACCAACGGCCAAATGTGTAGGGAGCTCATAATGTCGACTCTTTCTGTTAGTTAATTCTCTGAAACGACATTAGAACATGTAGGCGTACTGCATTTCTGCTCTGTCAATTTAGGCAGATTGACACATACACCGAAAATGATAAATGGAATTAAGTGCCAGTTTAACCATATTGTCAGAAAAGCGAGGTAGATGAACAGTAGTGTGATAGAAGACATAACGCAACAGGATAGATATAATATTACACAAAAATGATTCCGGTAGGGCAGTAAAACCTACAGATAGAACATTACCCACTTCTTCATTAGCGTTCCATGAAGTGAAATTTGGTCTCGCATATGATACAAGGGGCTTCTCATAAATCTTTAACTTGACTATGAAGGGATAGGCGGAGAAAATTTAAATTTGGTACACATATAGCTCACTCGATTTGTAATGGACATATAAATTATGGATGTTCCACCTCAACTGGTTTTCCCGATATGGTGCATGGCACAACACACCCTATTGACCAGATCTGCACATCCAACGGTTTTTCAGAACAATGGAGAAATCTGACGCCAGGACTGTGATAAAATGCTTGATGGGCAGGGAAAACACCTACATAAATACACAGGGACATGGGGCCAGTGTTTGAGGAAGTCTGTCCTTCGTATGGTTCTGTAAAAAATTGGTGTTTGCAGTTTAAGTGTGGCCGTTCCCAAGTTGAAGATCTGCCAAGACCAGGACGACCGTCCTCAGAGTGCAATGATGCAAATGCTGCAAAAGTGAAGAAAATCTTAGACCAGGATATGAAAATGACAATTGCAGAGATATCGGGTTCATCAAAACTGAGTAAGAGTACAGATTTTAGAATTTTACACAACAGACTGAACATGAGAAAAGTGTGTGCCCCGCGCCTGCTGACATGTGAACAGAAACAAACACGGATTGATTGCTGTGGCCAGTTGCTCAACATGTGGCGGGCGAAACACATGTAAAAGACCATGGTGGCGGTAGATGAGACTTGGATTCACCAAATCGTAAAACACAGCTGAAAGGAAATCGTCTTGACAGTGACGAAGATGTCATACTGGCTTGTGATAACTGGTTTAGTTCTAAATATAGGTTGTTTTATTCTGAAGGTCTTTTCAAGGTCACGCAGAGGTGGCAGAAATGCATAAATTCAGGTGGTGGCTACATTGAGAAGGAATAAGCACTGTGCCAAATTTCAATTTTCTACGCCTACTCCTTCATGGTCAGGCTAAAGACTTATGAGAAGCCCATTGTAATGGCAATACGTTTCGTGTGTTCTTGTTCACACAATATTACACACAAATATTTTAAGATCCGCTAAGGCTGGTGCTAGATCTATGACTCGGCCATTGTTGTATAAAAAGAATGTCACGATTGTCATTTTAAATTTACCGCGGTAGACAATTTAAATTACAATAGAAATATGTGTGTTGTATATTTCAGATTGATGGATACATTGTCTTGCGTTATTGTATGTGTGCGATTGCTGCAGTATACACCCGACATGTGAACAGAAACAATCACGGGTTGATTGCTGTGGCCAGTTGCTCAACATGTGGCGGTCGAAAACATGTAAAAGACCATGGGGACGGTAGATGAGACTTGGATTCACCAAATCGTAAAACACAGCTGGAAAGGGGGGGGGGGGGGGTTTACGTGGTGTCAGGCTTTGGAAGCACCTTTGGTAAGGATGACTCTCATGTCCTTTTCAGGATCCATTCCCCCCACCCCCTGGTCCAAGCCTGACACCCAGCTCACCCCTGTGGCACCTAGTAGCTGTCAGCATGCGACAGCGGCCGGCCCCCGGACTCAGATGGACTCAGGCGAGAGAGTGAGGTCGACGAATTGCGCAACTCTTCCTCACTCTAATCCAATTCATCGCGCAAGTCATTCTTCATCCAACGTCATATATAACCTTCAAGCCCTGTGGCGATGGGCGAGCGGCGAAGAGCGGCAGGCGTGGGTACGCTCGCAGCCATAGTCGCAGACCTGCACACAGGCGGCTCAGGCCATATGGTCGTCTTCTACTGACCGGAGCAGCAGTGGGATTCGGCAGCCTCCTGAGTGACTGATCAGCCCTCTTTAGGAACATACTGCTCACCTCCTTAGCATGAGGAAGGGGCTAGAAAAGGAGTTCTAAACACTATCTGCTCCATCACTACCTAACCAGCTAGCCGCGGTTCGTGGGTACCCTAAACTGCGGTCGACATACAAGCAAAGAAAAAACAGGTAAAGCTAAAAGAGCAAACCATATTCCCTTAACAATTGGAACTTAAAATTCACGCACCCTACTTGACAGAGACGGCGCGTCGGGTCCAGAGAACAGCACTGATTGGGAGAGAGCTGGGCAGGTACAACATCGACATTTCAGCCTTGAGCGAGACACGACATGCAGAGGAAGGCCAAATCTGTGAAATAGGTGCCGGCTACACATTTTTCTGGAGTGGAAGGAACAGCGAGGAAAGACGCCAATCCAGTGTGGGATTTGCCATTAAGTCGGCGCTGGTCGGCAAATTAGCTGTGTTTCCAAAGGCTATAAACGATAGGCTCATGACCATTAAATTGCCACTGCTGAATGGAAGGAAGCATGCAACCATTGTGAGTGTCTACGCACCAACTATGACCAACGAAGATGATGTCAAGAACAAGTTCTATGAGGACCTGCACAATGTATTAACATCTGTTCCCAAAGGAGACACACTTAAACTCCTTGGGTATTTCAATGCCAGAGTAGGTACGGACACCACCTCTTGGAGTGGCATTATTGGAAAGCACGGAGTTGGAAATTGTAACAGCAAGGATCACCAAGGCTTTTGATACAGTAAGCAGAGGAATGTGGAAGATTATGGCAAAATATGGCTGTCCACGAAAGTTTGTCCAAATAGTGCGGCTATTTCAGGATGGTATGCAGGCAAGGGTACAGGAAAATGGTGAACTGTCTGAGCCCTTTCCTGTCACCAATGGAGTAAGGCAAGGATTTGTCCTGGCACCAACACTGTTCAGCCTCATGTTCTCGGCTATGTTGACGAATGCCTTCGAGAACAACGACATTGGAATAGACATCAACTACCGCAATCAATGGAAAGTTATTCAATCTCAGAAGGCTGAAAGCTAAAACCAAAATTAACAGTGAAACCGTCAGAGAGCTCCTGTTTGCTGATGATTGCGCTCTATACGCCAACTCAGAGGCGGACATGCAACATAATGTTTCAGCTTTCTCACATGCCTGTGCCAACTTTGGGCTCAATATCAACTTGCAGAAGACTGTAGTTATGTACCAGCCAGCTCCAGGGAATGATCACACTGTGCCGAATATCAAAGTGAATGGTCATGGTCTAAATGTTGCGGATAAATTCACCTATCTTGGCAGCACTGTGTCACAAGCTGCCACAATTGATGATGAAGTGAATGCAAGAATCTCCAAGGCCAGCGCGGCCCATGGCAGAGTGTACAAGAATGTATGGGACAGAAATGGAATAAGCCTGCAAACAAAGCTGAAAGTCTAAAAAGCAGTTGTATTATCCACACTGCTATATGCTTGTGAAACTTGGACTGTTTATCAGCAACACGCTAGGAAATTAAACCACTTCCACACAGTCTGCCTTAGGAAGCTACTGAAGATTAAATGGCAAGACAAGATCCCAGACAATGAAGTCCTAGAAAGAACGTCCATGCCCAGTATCCACACTCTACTAATGAAGAATCAGATTCGCTGGGCTGGTCACTTGACTAGCATGCCAGATCACAGGCTCCCTAAACGAATTTTTTTAAGACGAGTTGCGTCATGGTAAACGCTCCCAAGGCGGCCAGAAGAAACGCTTTAAAGACACTCTGAAAATCTCACTGAATGTTTTTGGAATTCATCATGACACCTCGAAGACTGCAGCCAGAGACCGAAATTCGAAAATCGAAGACCGAAAATCCACATTGTCAAAGAAAATTTCGAGCCAAAATATGCCTTATCAGCCATCTTAGAACTCACGGCTCCATACTTTTAACCCGACTGGATGAAGTGAATGGTCATCATCATTCTTGGTGGACAAAAAACAACATACACCCGACAAGATGCATCGAAATATATCAGGCAATAAACTGCCCACTATATTGTATTCATTCATTCATTCAGTAGCATGACCTTTACAGAACCTCACTCCCATAACAACCTTCCGGAAAAACTCTCGGTCATAAGCAAGATGTCCCACGTCCGACACACCCATCTGGAGATCATCCGCCATATCCTGCACCTATCTTCTCTTTGGCCTTCCTCTTCCTCTCTTCCCAGGCATATACCCCTCCATTATTGTTATCTCCAAACTTTCATGACGTTTCAAGTGGCCAATGTATTTCAATTTTCTTTGTTTTATCGTCTTTAATAGCCAACCTACTTCAATGTTCAGCTCTTGAAGTAAATCTGTTGTGTCAATCAATCAATCATGTGCCATGCCGGAAAGCGTGGGCGGTCATGACTCGCCATTTCACTTGATCACCAGAGTCGTAGATCAGCTCAGTAATCCTGTCTCGTCCATGCCATGTGGCCAAGCCATCCAGGTATTTTCCTCGTGGTCTTCCTCTTGGTCTGTTGACTTCGATCTTGCCACTTGTCACCAAGTTCTCCAATCCATTTCTTCTCATAATCTGTTGTATACATCTTCATTATTCAGCTTCATAAATTGTCGGCGCTGACGTCACAGCAACTAAGACATTTATGTTTGTGCTGCGTGAGTTTCGGAAAATGTGGAAAGGTATAACTATTTCTAAATCCAATATTCAGTAGGTTATGTACTCCCCCGTTTCGTCCTCTACCGTGATCCCATCTACTAGTGCCATACATGCTCCCTGGTTGCATCACTCATAGCCTGGTGTAGTCGTTGATCGGCGTGTCCTCGTTCACCAGGTCGTCATGTGTACACTACCATGTCACCCTTGTTCAGCTTCATCATCCTGTGCCATGCCGATAAGCTGGGCGGTCATGTTTCGTAATCTCACACGATCACCAGAGTCGTGGATCAGCTCTCTGTTCTTGTCTCGACCATGCCACGTGGCCAAGCCATCCGGGTATTTACTTCTCTGTCCTCCCCTGCTCTTTTCCCCTCAATCTTGCCAGATGTCACCAAGTTCTCTAGCTTATTTGTTGCAATATCATGTCCACAATATTATGACTTTCTACGTCTAATTTATCTAATCCGTTTACGGTTTTCATCTCCTTCTTGTTGGATCTGGTCATTGGAATTGTTTTTTTTTTCGTTTGCCCAATGTATTCTCTGCATTTTCCTCAGAAACCATATTTATACAGCCATTAGATGTTGTTCAGCTTGTCTGCTGGTTGTCCATATCTTACATACATGCAATCGTATAGTTTCTATGACCCACTTCGACACTCCTTTTCTCTTTGCAATTGACATTTTGTTTTTGATTTTTGTGTGTGGTCATAATACTTTCCATCTTGCTAAAGGCTACCTTGGCCAAAGCGATTCTTGCTGTAATATTTTCATGCATCTCCCATCAGATGTTATGACTGCTCCATGATAGGTGTACAGATTCAGTTGTTCAACTTCAGTGTACCCCCTAAACATGCTTTGGAAGACATCCAATCCGTAATAAACTGGAATTTCTTGGACAGTAGAGAAACTTTACTTCTAGTAGGTGTGAAGCATGTGTGGGTGTGCCCACAACCCATCCCAGACATAGAAAGCTTGACCTCCAGTAACACTGACTGAGAGTCAATAAATTCGGATTTGTTTTATAGAATCTAATCTCATATAGCCATTCCAGAGCGACAGTGACCACCCCTACTTCTAATTTCAGGCAAAACAACTTTCATTAACGATTAAAGAACAAATCAACAAAGGTGAACAATGAAAGTTTATTTGTATTCTTACTGTGTAACCCGAAACGTTATGTTAGCACGTCCCATCTGAGTATTATAAGTAGGTTTTCTCTTATATTTGTTACATAAAAGTTGTAGCCAAACTGTGAATTATTCAACCCAAGTTAATACTGATCAGCGAGCACTGCTTATCTAACTTACTACAGAAACAAACGAAGTCGAGCGGGGCAAACGGCAGCGGAAGCCTGTTAGAACAGAATAAAGTTATTAATGAGAGTGAATCTATAATCATATATTCCTACTTAGTGTGTGATCTGTGTACATTTGTTATCTGTTCGTATATGCCTGTGTCTGTTCCCTATTGCAATTGTGGAGCTTAATTGTGTGTGGGGGGGGGGGGGGGGGGGGAGCTCGTAGTCTCGAGGGATGGTATCCCATCGGGGGGCTGGGGGGGTCCCGGGTTTCATGCCCCGGTGAGGACCGTGACTTTTTTCAACGGGGCTTCTAGTAAAAAAAACCTTCCCCTGGTCCCTCTGGGTAGTGAGATCGGACGCCCGTGTGTTGTTGGGGCACTTTAAAAAACATCCCTTGGGGAGCTGGAAAAAAAAAAAAAAGAGTACCAAAAAGGGTTGAAGGGTAAGTATTTTCAGGGATCCCGCCTGCTCGGAGTTCGGCATGATTTATTTTCTCCCAAAACTCAGGCTTGAGTTAATAGAACAGACTTATGGGGGGAAAAAAACCCAGTTCCGTGATGTTGATCCGTCGACTAAAACTAAAAACTAAACAAACTAAACAAACAAGATCCTGGCATAAAAATGGGCCGATTGGCGGCTAAAAAAGATGGAAGGGTCTTTCAAAGGGATTTGAAAAAACCATGATAACCCCAGAGTTTACAGGGAGCAATTAAAAAAGCAAAGGGTTTTCAAAATCATAGGATTTCAGTCATTAAAATAGTGCTATTACAAAAATCCCCGGAAAAAGAAAAGCAAAAATCCTTATTAAAATTTCACCAAAAAAAATAAGTTAATATTCTATACAAATTTTACAAAACGGAACCGTAAAAATCGTCTATTTGGGGAAAACTACATAAAATAAATAAAACTTCAATTTTCAAACAGGGCACGGTGGGATGAAATAACCACACGTTGAAATTCTAATGATCAAGATTTGATGAAAAGCAAAAAAATAAGCCCCAAAAGGGTAAAG
>JACEFZ010013002.1:0-40966 GCA_014155875.1 Cepaea nemoralis
AACAGGCTTTGGGAAGCAGGGCTTACCGCGCGCCCAACCAAGTGCATGATTGGTCACCAAACTCTAGAATTTCTAGGACATACTATCACTCCAGGAAAAATTGTCCCGGAGGATAAGAACCTGGAAAAAGTAAGACGAGCTCCAAGACCTAAAACTAAGAAAGATGTAAGATCCTTTCTATCGTTGTGTGGGTTTTTATCAGAAGTTCATCCCACATTTTACCGAACTGGGAAATCCATTAATGGAAACTTTGAAAAAGGGACTCCCAGATACAATTATATGGACTTCAGAATGCGAAGGAGCCTACAGTCAATTAAAGGAGGCGTTGGTGAACAAGCCAGTTCTACAACTCCCAGACCTTTCAAAGCCCTTTGTGCTCAGAACCGATGCGAGTGGGATCGGAATTTGGAGCAGCCTTGTTACAAGAAGGGATAGAAGACGCTTCGGTGTTGAAACCTATAGCCTATGCCATTAAGAAACTTTTACCAGCGGAAAAAAATTATTCTACCGTAGAAAGAGAATGCGTCACTCGTGTGGGCCGTACAGAAATTTCAACCCTACTTGTATGGAGTACAGTTTAGGGTACAGTCAGATCATCAACCCTTGATGTTCCTAGCTACTTCGCAGAAGCTCAACGTCAGGTTGATGAGATGGTCGTTGTTACTACAACCGTACAACTTCACAGTGGAATACATCCCGGGTAAGGAGAATGTGGGAGCGGATTTCTTATCTAGACATCCAACTCCAGAGGAAGAAGAATAGGTTGGTGGATCATAGGAATCAAAACTCCAGTGAGGAAGAGTCGACGCGGTCAACTCTCTTAAGAGGGGGCCTATGTCACGGGATACTGTGAGTTAATGATTCCCTGATAAACTAGTAAGATTAATTACAAGGTATGAGGAGGGTTAACAGTCGAGTACTTCAGTCTGAGATGAGGACGAATTAAAGGTTATTGACCGACAGTATAAAATAGGATACAGTGTAAGGAGTCATTGACCAGCTCTGTCAACGGAGAAAACAACGGGGAGACTTCGAGAACGGGAAAACGAACGGAGACGGCGATCAAAGGGTTCGGACGCTTTGAAGTACTAGCGTAGGGGAACACAGGGAAACCGCGGAAGAACGGAGGACGAGACGGAGCGCAATTGACGAATAGCGCAATTGACGAATACGTGAGTTCACAGACGTTTGATGTGGGGACTTACGGAAAAATTTGATTGTGGATCAAAAGACAACGGAAGGATTGGACACTCGATATAAATAGTAGAAACTGGGTTTTCTGTTTTAGTGTGTGTTCCAAAACTGGACAGAGATATCTATGAATCCTATGTGTGGAAAAGAAATTATAGTCCCGTATTGTTTAAGGCAATGGGATATTAGTGCCGATGTGCTTAATTATTAATTTCAATTCCTGGATGATAATAGAAGATATAAGGTAATCTAATCTTAGCGTAATAGTAGCATAGGGATATAGGTGTTTGTTCTTGACTTGTAGCATTTCATTCGTTTATCTAATCGTGTAAACTTTAGTGCACTCATAAGTCTTATGTCAGAGTGTCTTTCGGAGGCTTCTCAGTATGGCTAGAGAAGGACTCTCACATAAGAAAATAGTATGAAGCAGACTCATATCACCGGATTACATATCTCTCCCACAGGTTCCAATCCCACTATTGTAATCAGAGAAGAAATGAAGGTTACTTCACTTGAGCAAATAAAGTACCTACCTAGAACCAACAAGAACATAGACATGTTTTACTAGTGAGAAGAGATAACTTAACGTCAAATACAGAACACTGTATACGCAAACGAATATACAAGTAAAGCACTTAAAAGGAAAAAGACGTTAACCTGTGGCAAGCAGGGATACTTAAAACTGCATGCAATTGCACTGTGAAGAAAATAAAACTTTATTAACAAGAGACATTGTGTAGAACATTTATAGTAACTCTAGACAATGTTGGATATTGGCGGTGTGTATTCAGTGGTGGACTATACTACCTTCCAAAAACAGGAAATATATGGATTTCAGTGACTTACCAAAATCGGATTATTTTCTGGTGATAAGACATTGAACATTTATTTTTTTCAAGAATTGGATTAAGTCCAGACTCAAGCAGGAGGAGATCATCCAGGGTGAGAGCTGTCCATTTCTATGTTTGATGTCCTGTGGTTTGGCCGACAGAAGAGGCGAGAAAGTATACGGCACATACGAAGTCAACAGTCCTATCTTGCACTCACATTAGCAGACACTACCAACTACATATACACATTCAATACATACAACTGACATAGTTTTCAACAATAAACATGTTATTAATTGTTGGAGGAAACTGTTGTCAGGGTATGTTATGAAGGAGAGAGAGAGAGAGAGAGAGAGAGAGAGAGAGAGAGAGAGAGAGAGAGAGAGAGAGAGAGAGAGAGAGAGAGAGAGAAGAGAGAGATATAGTGTATGGAAGACAGAAGGGAGGAGTGTAGACAAAAGTCATTCAATAGTTCCAATAGTAGAAGGATATTAAAGGTGTGCTTGTCGAGTCCACTTTCCTCCAGGGACGACAAGCGACAGTGTGTGTGTCTGTTTCATTAACACACATTGTTTCGGTTGGGGGAGAAAAATATGAAAGAATACACATAGATGGAAAAAGAGATATGTTTGTTTAGTTTAGTTTAGTTAGTTTAGTTTAGTCAATGGATCAACATCACGGCACACGGGTGTAACCCATAAGTGCCCCGTTCTCCTCCTAACTCAAACCTGAGTCTGGAGAAACTCAGCTCAGTGCACGAACTCCGTAGCACCGGCGAGGATTCTGAAATACTTTTGGTAGATTTTTTAATCGAAATTTTGCCCGGGCAGCGCCGTTAGGCTACTTTTTTCGATTTTCAACTGGCAATGGTGTTTTTACGTGCTCAACAATACACACGGGCGTCCGATCTCACTACCCAGAGACCAGGGAAATGTTTTTACTAGAAGTCCACGTGAAATAAATTCCGGTCATCACCGGGGTTTGAACCAGGGACCTCCAGCACTCGAGGCGGACACCATACCTCGAGACCACGCAGATATGTGTGTTTATATCATGAAACCAACATTGTCTCGGTTGAAGGAATTAAAGAAAACACAAATATGGAACAAAAGGTATGTGTGTTTATTTCATAAAACCAACATTTTTGAGTTGCAATATATGAAAGAATACACAAAGATGGAACAAACGGTATGAAAAAAAAATATATGCAAGAATGCACATAAGTAGAACAAGAGGTATGTGTGTTTATTTCATGAAACCAACGCTGTTTCGGTTTTTTTTAAATGAAAGGATACACATAGATGGAACAAAAGTAATATGTGTTTATTTCATGAAACCAACATTGTTTCGATTGGAAAAACAAAATTGAAGAATACACATAGATGGAATAAGAGGTTTGTGTGTTTATTACATGAATTTAACACTGTTTCGGTTGAAACAATATTTAAAGAGTACACCTAGATGGAACAAAAGGTATGTATGTTTGTTTGTTTCGGTTGAAAGAAACATGAAAGAATACACATAGATAGAACAAAAGGATTGAGTTTTTTTTTTTTTTTTTTTGTTCATCTAACCAAGATTACTTCGGTTGAAAAATAAAATGAATAAATATACGTAGATGGAACAAACGGTATGTGTGGTTGTTTCGAGAAACCAACATTGTTTCGGTTGAAATAAATAAATAATACAAATAGATGGAACAAGAGGTAAGTGTGTTATTTCATAAAACAAACATTGTTTCGGTTGGGGAAAAAATTAAAGAATGCACATAGATGGAAAATGAGGTATGTGTGTTTATTTTATGAGTATATTCTGTCACTCAACTGTTCATGTTTCACTATTTTCACAAATGTTTGTACTATAAAAGATATATTTATCCATCGATAGCTCATATGTTCTTAAAACTGAATGCCCTAAAAGTGTCAGCATGTCTATCTCTAGGTTGTAAATTAAAATTTTGCATCCTAATACCAAAGATATATTTATCAATGAATTGTTATGTGTATCTTAATAAATAATTTTATAATTATCATCGTCCAGTGACTTGACCCCAAAGCAGTCTCTAGAAATTCCCTTCTAACAAAAGCCCGATGTCTTGCCTATGTTGCTGTCGTGTGTAAGTCACATCTTGAATCCATCTATGGCATGGTCTTCCTCTTCTCAACTCCCCTGGTACATCTTCCTCCAGAATAATCTTGCACAGATATCCCTGTCTCTTTACATGCTCAACATCTTTCATTTTTCTCAATTGTATTTGTGTTAATAACCACTCATCTTCAGTAATGAATTCTTGTTGGATGGATTCGTGTCGTTCATTTTTATAATTTACTGTCCACAATTCATAGTAGGCCCTATCTTAGTTATTGTGAGAGCTACTATTTTCACAGCTCTTCTTATTTGTTTAATAAAGATTACTTATGGTTTGGTTGATTTAACCAGTATGTGGGGCCTAGGCCAGTGCATACAGTTTCCGTTGATTTAGCCAGTATGTATGGCCTAGGCCTGTGCATACAGTTTCCGTTGATTTAGCCAGTATGTGTGGCCTAGGCCTGTGCATACAGTTTCCGTTGATTTAGCCAGTATGTGTGGCCTAGGCCAGTGCATACAGTTTCATAAAAACATATACCGAGTTCTTAATCGGGCAGAGGTTATTTGGAAGCAGACCGCCGTGCATTGATTTTCACAATGGTATGAGCGTCGGTCATTTAATGGCAAACTACTGAATGCAAAAATTGCTTAGAAAATCACAAACAGCCAAAAATTGCTGAGCTTGACTGCGATGTCCTGTAAAGGACATGCATTTAATGTTACATAATTGATTCATTGATTGATTAAAATTGTCAGATCTCTCTGTCTCTCTCAGCAGTCATCATAGTGTAGATTTAAATTTTTTTATTTTTTTTTTTTTGGGGGGGGGGGGGGGGGTGTTTCCGACCTCAACTGATTATAAATGCGTATATATACCTGAGCTGCTTGGCTACGTGGCATAATCTGGACAAGAAAACAAACCTGATTCTAGACTGATGATTTTATGACGTGGGTGGCAAACCATGATTGTCCATGCCTTTCGACATGGCACATGATGAGGATGTAACAATGTGTCATAACTCTGGTGTCTTTTAGTACTGTAAGTACTGTACTTCTATTATTCTTACAACTAACATTAATTGTTTTCTACTATTCTTACAGGGGGGAAGAGTGTGACGCAGGGGCCAGTACTAGTTATCGTGATGACGGAGATAATCCCGACAGTGCTACCAAGAAAATCCCGTGTGTCAGACTAAGAAGCAGAGTGAGACTAGGAACGTGAATTGTGAGAAGTCTTATGAAGGAAAGCTGAAAGTAGTATGTGATGAGATTGAGAGGTTACATATCCAAATCTTAGGAATTAGCGAACGTGGCTGGATAGGCAATGGACATTTTAAAAATGAAAATGAAAATCAGTTTGATATATTCTGGTAGAGACGTTGGAGACAGGAGTGGAGTGGAATTTTGGGGTAAGAAAACAACAGCACAAACTATAATTGGGTATAACCCGGTTAATTATAGACTGTTCACTGTCAGACTTAGAGGCCATCAAAACAACATAACGCTCATGCAAATATATGCACCTGCTTCAACAGCAGAGGAAGATGGAATTGAAGATTTTTACAGCACACTGCAAGACACATTAGATAAGATTAGTCATAATGACATAACAATAATAATGAGAGATTATATTGCATAAATAGGTACAGGAAGAACTGAAAATGAGAGACTAGTTTAGGAAAATTTGGATTTGGAAACAGAAATGATGCAGGTGACAAATTAATTGAATTTTGCACAGAAAATGAGTTCATTATAGCCAACACACTTTTTTAAACAATACCAAAGACGATGCTTCACTTGGAAGTCCTCGGACAGTACTACCAAAAACCAGATAGATTATATTTTAATACAAAGAAGATGGAGATCAAGCATAAAATCGGCATAAACTTTACGAAGTGTGGACTGTGATATAGATATTCAGTGATTAGAAGTAGGTGTGAAAGTAATGCTCCAAAAGCTTGCCCGAGGAACAAGGTCACTTTGTTTTGATCTCGCAAAAATACCAGATGCATACAACTTAGAAGTGAAGAATCGTTTTGGGGTCATGATGCCTATACAGGAGGAATTGACACCTGATGAATTGGCAGTACAAGCTAGAGATATCTTGATAATTGCAGCCAAGGATTTAATTCTGACCAAGACACGTTAGAATTAATAAAACAACGAAGATAAATAACAGCAGGATGAAGTATAAATCTTTAATTCAAAAAAATAAGAAAGAACACAACAAAGGACAAAAACAGTATATACAAGATTGCTGTACCATAATAGAACAATATCATAAGACTGGAAGAGATTACGAAATGTTCAAAGAAATGAAGTTATTGACACGAAATGTTCAACCTCAATTGAATGTTATCTGTGACAAGATGGGAAATACCTTAACAAAATCTAGACAAATTCTAGAACGATGGCAGGAGTATTGCAGTATTTACATTAGTGCCTCATATTCCTCTTTCACTTTCTTTCCATTATCTACAACGTATTGGACTGACCCGGTCAATGAACCATACACCTTGTTTATAAACAGCCTATTAAAAAGAAACAGAAACATAAAAATAAGACACATTAGTGCTGTTTGACCAAGCAATAAATAGCAAAACCACCTGTTGCTTACTTCATCCATCAGAAACCCCAAAATCAAAGGAATGACAATACCTCCAATAGCCGAAATTATGCAAATGCTTGCAGATACCCGAGATGTGACTCTTAGCAGCTCAGTTTCTGCCCAGGAAAATGCTGCCGGAAAAACACTAGACATTCCAAGACCTGCCATTGCCGTAAATACAACAATAGGCACAATTACCCCAAATACTACGCTAATAAAGAATCCAGTATATGCTAAAAGCATCAACAAGACACATAGTGATAACAACTGTACAGAAGATAACATTTTTGTTACAAAGATCATTATAAATCGCGACAAGGCAAATGACAACCAGTATACAGTAAATATATATGCAATTTCTGATGTTGTCATAAAATCAAATTCATTTATCAGAAAAGACATAAGAAAATTTGAAAAAGTACATTCAACACAACAATACAACAAGATAAAAATACATAAAGTTGTTAGTATGAATAGATGAAAACAGCATGGAAGTTTTCTATAAGTAATGTTGGTATTTCCGACTTGGTCCTGGTTGTTTTGGATGTTAGGCGAACGCTGCTTGATAAGCAATACAATAAAAGGTATACTAGCTAAGATCAAGAACACACCGGACACAAAAAATGCATAATGTACGTTCGTTGTCCGGGGATCAGGGGCAATATGTAAGTCGGAAGAATTGGCAATTATCACATTATCTGTGTCTGTTTCATTTGTCATAATTCGTTTGGCAAGAAAGGGCTCCGTGTACAAGACAGCTACAACCCCACCAAGAGCATATGCAAAGTGCATAATCTGCATCAACACTTTTCCTTCACTCCCCCACATCTTCATTTGCCATGTGTTTCCAGCTGAAATATAGAATACAAGTGATTTATAGAATACAAGTGATGTATATATGTCTTGCTGTATAAATGTGGGTGAAATTAAATGCAATGTATGTTGCGTGTTTTGTTCACTTTTATATTCACTAAAGCTTAGACTGCTATAAAAGTTCATTGCAGATTTTAACTTGAGCAGATCTTATAAGACATTATATATATTTTGGTCTTATTATCCAAGTAAAGATATTTTAAGAATGTTTTAACTTACCCTGATCAAATTACATGGTTTTTATTATGCCTATTCGTGAATTTTTCGGCTTTTTTCTGTTTTAAGACGTGTGTTATATTCCAGCATTTTAAGTGATATTTTAGATCACTTTATGGCAATGTTGTACACTTTGGTCATAACTCTAAATTCTGCATTCATTATATTCCAAATATAAGTGATTTTCTGACTTAACCCTACCAGCCGCTGTACCGATTTTCGGAAATTTCCGAATCTGCCGCTATACCGCTGTCCCTAATTTTCGGCACTTTGCCTATTTCGTGATAAATATGTGTCACAAACTAAAAATAACCAACCAATCGTGGTCAAAACTCATGTTTAGCCATTGCAAATGTCTGCCCCCATAGGTTTAAATTGACTTTGTGTGGATTAACGCGAAAAATTTATGAAAATTCACAATGAAACGAGCGTTTGATGAACCAAGCACTTTAACAATAAAGCGAAGTAGGAGTAGTAAGGGAGAGGCAGATTAAGTCGTAAATGGGGTCCGTCGCGGGGGTCCGGAAGTCGTATTTCCTTATATGAATGTTATACCGCCTCCTACCGGACCCCCGGAAAAATGGACCTCATTTTCAAAACATTGGTGGGAATATTCTTGGGTTACGTCCGGTTGTCACTTCCTGTTGACTACTTCCGATCACTCGAGTTACCTCGAGTATCCAGACTTGGATTGTGTGAATAAACTTTCACGATGATAGTGTCGGCAGGTGTCCATACCCAGGCTTCATCTCTAAGCGAGTAGTGAAAATCTGGTTTAAAAATATACTAGACAGGCATACATTATTATTAATTTTTTTAATACTAATCACGTATTAAATGGTTAAATATCTAGTATGTATAACGGCGATTATTAATGTGAATATAAAATATTATTCTCAAGTAATATAAGTAATAACTTGCTAAGATAATTATAAAAAATACGAGATAAAACAGCACAAATAACTTCCCCTTAATAAACAAAATAAAATTAAGCCAAGGGAGACGATTCGTGTCTCTTGACTCAACCAGAAGTAATTTTCCCCCTTCATTTCACTGCAGCAAATGGTACTTCCCACAGGTAAAGGTCATCCAGGAGTCATTTCTTTCCGTCTTTCTGTCTTTTCTTTACATCTCTATTCGTAAAAAATTCCTTTCGTTTCCAACACCGGCCAACTCTGATCATTACCGGAGATAAACATGCACACTAAAGCGGGCTGACACCAGCGCTGGCCAGCTCGAGTTGATCTTTACCTGAGATAAACACGTCCACTGAGGCGCTCTGGTTGATCGTTAACATAATTAGCGCGCAGTGATCAGTCATGCAAGAGAGAGAAATCTTGCGTTTAAGCATGGTAAAGTTAAGTCGGCAGATTAAAATAAAATTCAGCACAAATACGTATTTCTATTTGCTGTAAATATGGTTCTTCTGATTGAATTAAAGCAAAAGCCTATAAATCTACTTCGACCAAAGATACGCTGTGAAATCGTCTATACCTCCAAGTAGACTATAAGCAACACTATAAGTGAAGAACAGCATCATGTGCCAGATCGACTTGCGTAGGGCAACGCATTAAAATATAGCGGTGTAAAGCGCTCTCATGTCATTTTGAACAAATGTGGCCTATGTCCCAACCTCCTCGTACTCCTAGGTAGCTGAATGCCTGGCCATTCATCATCATCGAATGCTGTCAACAGCATCATCATGTGCAATATCGGTACGATCATGACTCGTAAATATAACTGTCTATCTTTTACATATTGCAGTCAAGTCTAATGCATAGTATTATAGGACGGTCAACACTAATACATATCAATTACAGGACATCGCAGTCAGCCACAGCATTCTGTGGAGTATCGTGCTTCCTGGAAAGGTTTGCAGTTGTCTTTCTGAACGAACAGCATCGTGTGTGTGAGTGCGTGCGTGCGTGTGTGTGTGAGTGCGTGCGTGCGTGCGTGTGTGTGTGTGTGTGTGCGCATGCGCGCGATCGTAAGAAACTTAAATATTTTCCTTCGCCTGACATCTATAACTGCAATGTTGTCTCTTGCGTGTGTTTGTGCGTGTGAGCGAGCGCGCGTGTGTGGGTGCGTGTGTGTGTGGATGCGTGTGTGTGTGGGAAGGTGCGTGTGTGTGTGCATGCGTGCGCGCATGTGCGCGCTCGTAGGAAACTGAAATATTGGGGGAGTGGCTGTGGAGTGGGTGTAGGACAGGTTTGTTGTTAGTAAACAGGTGGGTGGATCAAGGGGCGGCGTGGGTGAATTGTGGAGACAGGGGTGGGAAAGATGCTAGCGAAGAGGCCACCGGGGATGAATGGTGGAGACAGGATGTGAACACTGATTAGCGAGGAGGTCACCGTGGCTGAATGATCCTTTCACAAGTGGTAATGGGAAAACCATAACACATGCTCACTGGCTGGCGCTGCACCTGAGCACCCATGGCTAATGGTCACATCCGATCACATATGACGCTGCTCCCTGTCGCATGTGTAATCCCAACCGGACCTCAGGCTCGCTGGCTACGAGATATCAAAGAGGGCGTCGCATGGGTGTGATGGGGCTACCGTACTATTCAGCCGAATGGGGAAGTGGCTGTAAGACGAGTAGATAGGTGCTTTTGATCATTGTTAAGGGGTGGTCGAGTGGATGGGTGGGTAGATAAATACGGCCATTCCTTGATAAGCGTCGGAGGTTAAGTCTCATATGAAAAGTCTGGGGCATGAAAACATAGTTGGCTGAGTTGAGGGTGACCTCCTGGGCGACTAAACACGTGACGACACCATTGTCGTATATTCTGAAGGGACTGGGGATCACTGTTGTGCATTACCCATATTCTGGTTTAAGAAGCTGGGCCCCATCCTCTTCCAATATGTAAGTAAATCAATAATACGACCCTTGAAGTATTACAGGCTCGGTTTCATTATTTGTTTAGGATTTAATGGTCCTCTTTAGGAGAATAGTGAACACAAGATTTGACTCTTCCCCTTCACCAGGATTCTAGAAGCTCTCGAACCCCCATGATATTCTGTGAAATGTCTGAAAAGACTTCCTCAGTATGAATCAGGTGAAATGTAGCATGGGTTTGGAACAGTCAAGAGATATAGAGTTTCCTCTTTTCCCTTTAATTTTAATTCTTTTGAGTTATTTTGTTTTGGTAAATAAATTATTTAACAAATACTGGTAGACATTGACATCTTGTTTACACAAATAAACAGGTAATTAACAGACAGGTTGAACTGACACATTAAATATAAGATCAGTTACTGTTGATGTCATTTATTGACTGAGCCTGTATCTTTTGGCTTGTGTATACATTTCTCATTTTTTTCTCATCTGGTTGACATAACATATGTTTCAATGGAAAAATGCACATCAGTACCAATTTACAGTTATCAATCAATAAACAATAATCAATATGATGATCCTACTTGTTGTAAATCTTCTTATAAATAACATGTGTTACAGTCTAGTGTGGCATGGGTTAATTCAACAGTGGTATGAATCATGGTTTTGGGAGGGAGTGTTTGTTGGCATGGAGAAATGTCACCTCTGAGTGGTAGATATGGGTTAAGCCTGGGTCCATGGACTGATGGATCCACTTCAGTACTTGCCAGTGAAGCTACCCTGAAGGCTGCCCTTGCTCTGCTCAAGGCCTGAGTTTATCTTCCATCTCATGTGTGTGGGTCATCTTTTCTCTCTGCCTCCCTCTTCTGGTCAGGTTGCCACCAAGAACATCACTGTGTAAAATTTACAGAGGCATATACAATCATACCAATGTAATCTTTCCAGCATGTTATTAAGTGTGAACACAACATAACAGGAAGTACAAGATCAGAAGACGTGGTGTTGTGTTAATTTGTGTGGGGTCAGAGATTATTATTACACTGGATGCACCTGCTATCTCTTGGATACCTGCTGTGTGCATTTCCTCAGTGTACCTGTGGTTCATTGAGAAGTGTACAGTCAGACATAGATAGGAGTGATGATTGTTCCTTGGATCATTCAGGTCAGGCTGATAAAACAAGACCAAGACAAGAACAAGATGCATTTTTATAAATGACATACAGTTATAACATCTTCATCAACTCATTAGTTTTATGCATGTGTGTGTATAATTGTTTCTCAGTACCTTCCAAATTAACTACTTGTCTTCTTCTTCTTCTTCCCATAATCATTTCCTTGTTCCCTGCTGTTGTGGTGGTGTGGTGGGAAGTGCTGTGTGATGTAATGTGTTGAGTTAACTTCTGTTGACAATGGTTCTCATAGCTTGTACCACTTGTCCCCAAATCTTCATCAGTTAATATGAGTTTAACTCATCAAGTGTCTTATTGTTATTCATGTCTAACATACAGAATTTCTGATGTGTATTTGTTACAAAATGTAATCCATACAAGATCATGACAACAATACATTAGTAAGAGGTTGTTACACAAAGTACCCCTCCTAATCCACCTCACTTCTTCTTCATATCAATCTATTCTTCTTCTTCTTCTTCTTCTTGCTAGCAGTACACATCATGTCCCTTCTGTTGACGATTAACAGTTGGCAATAGACCGAGGTTTTGTGTACCTTTGGGTCCGGACATATTAACTAGTGTAACAGTGTAGGTATAATTGGGGTCTATTGGAAAACTCCGATACAGCACGATTGAGCATTGAGACTGAAAGGCGTGGGAGATGCTCAATCGTGACGTATTATGTTGTTATAGGCAGTTAACATCTAAGAAACCAGCTGAGAAGACGCGGCCTGTCGTCTTAAGAATAAAGAATAAAGTTTTGATTACAGATCAAGCCTGCCTTATTACTTCCTTTCGACACTGTTATAGGGAGTAATTAATGGTGCCCTCGACCGAGGATCTGAGGTTGATCTAGGCCGGCCAACAACAAACAACAAAAAAAACTATCCACTGACGGCATGCTGTAAGAAATATTATGAAGATAATAAATCATGGCCTATCACGCGAAGTACTCAAGAATCAGGAGCCGTGGCTGAACTGAATCATTTACAAGGGGCCTAACCTGGCCGTTGCCTGAACCTTGCCACTTTCAAGATTTAATCAGAAGTCAGGGCTCGTTCAAGGTCAAGTCGTCACTGGCCGTTAGCAGATCCTGATCCATCCTTGGGCCTTGTCATTCCTATGACCCAAACAAACCTGATCCATCCTTGGGCCTTGTTAATCCTATGACCCATTCCATACGACGTCGAAGTACCCACCTGAGAATCAAGGAAGGGACCCAACCAGGGGTTGAAATCTATCCAGGCATCCCATGAGACGTGACCCAACCAGGGGTTGAAATCTATCCAGGCATCCCATGAGACGTGACCCAACCAGGAAGAGTATCTGGCAGCTACAAAATTTACCTGAGGGAAGAGAACTCCGCCACCTGAGCTTCTGGACTCCGCCACTTAAACTCGAGACTAGGTTTCACTTGATGCGAACTCTGGTTAGTGGAACTAGATCCGTCAGCTAATAAAAGAAGGTAACTGTGTAACTCCGGTGATGTGCCATAAATTCTTGGTTAGAGCAGAGTCTAAAACATTATTATATTATTAGAAACAGGTATGAGGATTTATAGCGAACTTTTTGGTTTCAAACAGGACTTATTGAAGACAAGGGTTTTTCCTCCCTCTACGCTGACAGAATATTGATGCTGATTACAACTTGTGCTCTTTAGGGATTAACCAAGGGAAATTTGTGCGATTCTGGAACTAAATAACTAATGGAACAGTTTATGAACTGGGGGAATTATGTGTTGTAAATTAGTAAATTTAGGTGATTCATAAATAAGGTAATTAATTAACCAGATTTTAGAAGCAAATAATTTGAAATTGTGTATTTTTTTTTGTTCTTTGCTTGCTTTATTTCAGTATTTTTTCAGCATGACGGAACAGAACACCGAGCACAAGTTTAGACGTTAAATTAAGAAATTACAACAATGAAATTGGTTACTTGTATAAATATTTCAGCTTAGAAGACTCAGCACAGCACATATTTCAGCTGAACTCAGGATAAGTTTTTTTTCTCAGGTACTAAAGAAGTATACAGAACAATATTGTTTCAGCTGGATAGATATTTCAAAGGAACTGAATATGAATTTCTTGTGCGGGGAGTTACAACGGGTTAGCACATGGTTAGGAGAATTAAAGATGTCAATTACGGAGGTAGAGAATTTTCTGAAAACGTTGAAGAACAAAACAACTAGACAGGACCCTTATAGAATTATGGTAGACAGTAATAGAGTAGGAAAGAATAACAGGAGACAGACATTGCTTAATAAAGACAGAAGACAATATGGTTATGACGAACCAAGGCCTGATCTATATAGAGTAAAAGACAGTGAAAACAGACGAAATAGTGAAAGCTCGGACTGGTATAAATACAAAAATGGACGTGAGAGAAACATTTCAAAGAAATCATGGGACTGGCCTTCTCACAGTGCAACTGCTAGAAAAAGACGTGACGACTGGTTAGAGAAAAGACAAAGACAATATTTAAACTCAGGTGTAAGAGACAGAGTTGAACCAGTAAGTAAAATACAGACTAGTCCTAAAATGGTTGCGAATGTGACTAGTAGACAGGAAAAGAAGAAGACGATATTAGTAAAGAAAAGAAACCGAGAGACACAGACGCAGACAAGTAATACGGTAGAAAGTAGCACGCAGACTCAGGTACAACCAGTCAGCAAGTTAACAAAGGGAACTCAAACTGACTTCATAGAGAATCAGTCTAAACCAACTCGTTTGACTAAGAGAGACAAGGTTGAAGTTGAGAAAGATGGACAGACGAGGACCAAGAACGACAGAAAGATAAAGAGGAGAAGTATTGACGAAAGTGTTAGTATGGTTGTAAATAGAGGTAGTGCCATGTCAAGTTGTTCAGCCATAGACAAGAAACTAGTTCCCAGATGGTGTAGGAATATTGGCTGTCAGAGTTCAAGCTACGGAGAAGATATTCCCACAGCTGAATATTATAGTGATGCTGAATCAGATATTATTACAGAGGATTCGGAGAATGAGAGTGTTACACTACGGGCAGGTCCTGAATCGAGGCGTGATGTTCCATCATATGGAGTAGTTGCTGGTAGACAGACGGACAGAGTTTTGGGTAGTGACTCTTTGAAACAAAATACTGGTTTGTATGACAAGACAGTAGGAAGGCTAAGGGACGAAGACCGAGGAAGAGAAAGAAAGTCAGACGTTTTAAGATGACTATGGGAATAGGGCCGACGTATTTGCAGTAAATTATAATGAGTCTGATGAAGGAACTATAATTAGTGTGTCATCTGAAGACGAGATGGGAAGGTATAAACGTTACGTAAGGTACACAGGAAACAGTGAGCAGACTGACGCAAATATAGGAAATAGAAGGAACTCATTTAAGAACAAGAATAGTGGTAGACAGTTAGCGGGAATTTATTCAACGACAGAAAGTGATTTAAGAAAAATAGAAGACCTTAGGACCTTAAGACCTGAATACTTTAACAGGTTGACAACAGATAGTGAGGATGACATTATAACGGAAAGACGAGTGAATGTATTGAAAGACAGTGAAGTGTTTAATTTGGACACACTATATAACGGTTAAAATTCCTTGGGTGAAGAAGGAAAATGAAATAGGTCTGGCTTATGAGAAGAACCCCGGTTTGAGAGTATAGGTATATGAGCTGTCTAAAATAGGCAGAGGAATTTTGTTGGTGATAAGGAAGTACGGCAAATGATATTCCACGTGGATTACGTAATACAGGATATCGTCTGGTTGGTAGCGAGGTAGAGAGAGTAAAATAGGGTAGATTCAGGACAGAATTAATAGAGGGTGAGAGATATGTTAGGCAGGAATATTAGTATTAGAAATAGTTTGACTCAGAGCTATGACGTGATGTCCGAGAGGGTTTTGCTTGTTGGTTGGAGAAGAAAGAATAGTATTGTTGACAGGTGAACCGAGAGTGTCTGGTGAGGTGATATAGACTGAGGAGGCACTGAGTATCCTGTGCGTAAGATAGTCAGTTGAACGTGAGAATAAAAGTATAATAAATAATAGACTGTAGAAGTGGATGCTTGAAAAATACGAGTTACGTCGTACTTGTGGAGAAAGAAGAAAGTTGTTGTGGGTGGAAAAGTATAGAATGATAGTTACGAAGTTAGGGGCTGGTTCACCAGAATGAGGTTTGTTTTGAAGAGATAATAGATAGTACTGTGAAAGCAATTTCAGCTGCGAGAGGTAGTGTATAGGGTCTGACCTTCGTATAGAAGTGAGTGATTGAGTAAAGTAGAGATATAAGAAAGCAGTGAATTGAGAGAGTCCTCTAGAATAGTTCGTCTGGTTGTGCGGTGTTCATACGTGAATATAACTGTAGTCAGACAGGTGTTCGTCGTGATGAAAGAAGTAAAAAGAAAGAGCTGTGATGAAGTCGCCTAAGTGAAATACGTAGATAGAATGTAAGAGTAACGTTAATATGTCTTGTGTCAACGTGTGTAGAGGAAATCAATACGTGTTGATATGTGGGGAATGATTGATGGAATGTTGAGGTGGCGTCTAAAGTATTTAGTTGTAATAATAGTATGGAGACGTTAGGTTGACGCGACACGAGAGTAGGCGTGAGATGAGAGCGAGGTTGTGTTGTGTATCATTGTCCGTGTGAATATGAGAAGAGCGGTTGATAAGTAACGTTGATAAATCGTGGAACATAGAGTGTGCGAAAATCGAGAGATAGAAAGAAAATTATAATGTCTTTTCGTAGAATATCTGAACTTGGAAGGAAATTATAGAAGTCGTATGACAGAGAGTTAATATTCTGACTGACAATTCACAAAACATCTTTAGTATTTTTGACAGGAACATGCCGAAACAGGAGTGACTAATACGGAGATGTGAGAAAAATGAGGTCCGTTGTCAGTTATCAGGACATGAGTTGCTGTTCCGAAAGAATCCTGATAAATAGGAGTGAAAGATACGAAGGTAAATAAGGTGAGGTAAATGAAAATTAGAAAGGGTGTTTCGACTGGTTTGACTGTCGTCAAGATGTGAAAAGGATAGGAGAGAATTGAGGTAATGGTGCTGAGATACAGAAAGTACTGATGCAAAAGAATGAAATATTAATTGCGTCGGATAGATGAGAAACTTAAAGGTTGAATTAGTTGTCAGGACAGGAAGTAGATGTGTTGGTGAGGGGTCTATATTAGATAGACAAAGTTTTGTTGGACGTAAGAGGATGAAGATACTGTAGTTAACAGTAGTGATTAAGAAGTTTGGTACAAAGCCAAGGGAAACAATTAGTGTATCGAGCCACAAGTACAGTTTATATTGACGGCTGGTACATTGAGATGACATTGGAATAATCCCCACATAATAGAATAAATGTGTCGACCTGTAGTTTACAGTGCTGGATTAAGAGGATATTTTGGATGTGATGATGTATTAGGAGTGAGGCTGAAACAAGATAGAAAATTGTGAGGGGAGATAATCAATGTTTGACTTCCAGAAAAAGGAATGGTCAGTTGTTGAGTATGGTTACGCATTAAGATAATCTGTAGATAACAGAGGGACATTTGTATACGTATTTTGGCATTAATGCTTGGTATGAAGTTGTTTTGTTATATATGACTTGGCTAAATAGATAGGTGTTACATTGGTTAGTAAAGGAGACCAATGCTGCTGGGTCACTTTACGTGGTTAATTCTAAGAGAATTATATTTTTTTTGAAAACTTTCCCTTTAGTGAGAAGACACTTGTATTTATTGTAATTGAGCTTACAATGCCTCATATATATAAAGTTAATTTTGCTTGATTTGGTCCTGTAAAATTGATTGTAATTATTTTAGAGTAGGGATATTGTGTCCTTAGACTTTCATGTGTAAACTACTGGTCCGTAAAAGAGACCAGTAGTAGTAGAAAAAAATAGATTAGGATGTATGTTGTATTATTTTAATCATCGTCACCATCATCATCACTATCATCATCATACTTTTAGTTGAATTGCGGGGAAACATAAATGAATGTTACAAAAATTTGGGGGGGATTTGATGTCCTGTTGTGATTTTATTTCACTGTTTTGTGTGTTAAATAGTAATTAATTAAGTTATGTTTAAATTATAGGGATTTTATCGAGAATAAAGACAATACAGGGGGCTGTAATTAGGACCCTTCGTTCAGAAAGTTATAATAAACTACTGTGAGCTAATAGAGAGACACATTCTCTTTGTGAAGAATAACTTCATGGGTGTATATTACTGGGATAATCAGCATAGTGAGGTTGATGGGCTTATGAGGAAGTGGAAACATATACCGGGGATGGTTATGGGAAAGGTTAGAGATACACTAAAGTAAGCATTAATTAGAAAAATATGGGATTAGAAACCACATGGGAGAAGAAAAGATTAATGAATATATTCAGTGGGGTAAAGCTGAGAAAAGTTTTGAACATAGTTTCCGGGGGTTCAGAAGAACCATGAGATTGCGGGGTTATAGAGGAATAAGAAAATTACCCCAGACAAAGAGTAAACATGAATTGGATCCATGTTTGACTAGACACTGTAGATAACAGTACAAAAGTAAAGAGGTGTTAGGGTGTAAATGAGAAATGAACATAGGGGAGACATAAGGACATGGGGTGTTTGTGGGTCCGTAATAAAAGGGACTGAGATAAAGTTGATTACAAGCAGTCACAGACATGAGTGGTCATTTTTGCGGCTGTAGATTACGGCATGAATTATGAATTGAGATTTTAGAGAGACATGGGGTTACATGGCCTGGGCAGGATGCAAATGTTTATAAGTGGGTCAGATTACAATGTTGTTTTTGATGGTTAATATTTAAGGGGAGATTTCAAGGTTATTAGGTTGCTGTTGATAACGGCATAAGTGGAGCATTTTAGTAGATATGCCCATAAAAAATGGACATTAAGTAAGAACCTGAGGTATTGGAGAAGATTAGTTATACGAGGTGATGAGGTTATGTGAGGTGTTGTGTTGGAGGAGGTCTTAAGGGGTAATAGACCTTTTTAATTGTGTCTTTGGGATGTGTTTTGTGGTTTACAATGTGAGGGTGAGGTAAGGTAGTGTCTGTTATATAGACACTTAGAAGTGAAGATTATTTTTGGATGATGGTTGGTATTTGATGCTGTAAATAGCAGCGTAAACTGTTACCATAATGAGTGGTACTGGGGGAGATATAATGGTTTAGAATTTATTGCATAAATTCTCAAAAAAAGGGGTGTAAAGGGGTGTGTGGTTTAGGTGAATGTTGTTTTTCGAAAGAGTCTATTTCTTCTTTTAAATTCCGGTGGCCACCGATTCTTTATCTTCCTATCGTATGAAAGTGATTTCAGGTTAGTTGAAAGTGGGGAGTTAGTAGTATTGGTGATAAGAATAAGGAGGAGTTGGTGTCAGCGTTTGAAGTGGAAAGCAGATTGCTTATTGAAGTGGAGAAGGAGTATTTAAGAAAACGTGTTATGGTGTTATGATGTATTATAAACTGAATTTGAAATGTTATATGTAAATATGTTATGTTTGCTTGAAGGACCAAGAACGAAGAAGAAGTGGCTTGATTATATAATGTTGGGGAAATAGAAAGGAAAGAAGGACTGGTTGGATTAACCGTGGTATTATATAAATAAAAAGCGAAGAAGAAGTATTTGGGGAGGTTGTAGAAGAGTAAAAGATGTATTGGCGAAGGTTAAAAGACAAATAGGGAATAGAGTATGGGGATTAAGAGTAAAGATTTTTCCTTTAAAAGGAAAATTCTTTAAATAACATGGGGAGGTGTAACAGTGTAGGTATAATTGGGGTCTATTGGAAAACTCCGATACAGCACGATTGAGCATTGAGACTGAAAGGCGTGGGAGATGCTCAATCGTGACGTATTATGTTGTTATAGGCAGTTAACATCTAAGAAACCAGCTGAGAAGACGCGGCCTGTCGTCTTAAGAATAAAGAATAAAGTTTTGATTACAGATCAAGCCTGCCTTATTACTTCCTTTCGACACTGTTATACTAGGTTGTCTCTCACAAATGGCGTCTGTGCAGCGTAATCTTTTTAAAGCAATGCATTTAATAAGTGCTTTATCTGAGTTAAAATCTGACACATGAATACAATTATTTTCTATCAAACCCTATTATTTCAATTCGTAAAGAGGAAAGTAAAGATATAATCCTTCTCTCAGCTCCTTAGATTTCGAATAGGCAGAAATAAATGCGTTTTCAAGCGAGGTGGGGGTTCGTGTGCACAAACTGGCCTGTGTTTGCAGAAAGCATTTTACAACAGTTTTGATGAAAAGCATCAAAGTGCGTTTGAAATTTCACCTCGTATAAGTTTCTGTGATAGATTATTGTAGTATGCACATAGTAAAGCTAACAGATGTTGTGAAGAACTTCAGAGTTTGCAGTTTTGAGAAAGTATGAGATTGTTAGTTTTGCCCGGGAAAAGCTCGGTGTAGCTTGAAGGTTGCAATCGACCATTTTTCACTTCAGAGATTTATTTTAAAATTAATACATTTTATTTTGACGCACAACACTGGATACCTCTGTTACACACATCTGGGTATAACATTGTCCTGAGGATTCACAAGCTTACCTCGGGTTTGGGATCAAACTGTCGTTCTTTAATGTAAAATACAGGTCGCTTTCGCTCTCTGACCGGTCGTCAGGGCTGAAGATTGAGGAATGCGCGGGTTTTGATAAATGAACGCTTTCGCAGGTCAAAGGTATATCACGTGACCCGCTCCTTCCACTAATATGCTTAGTTGTAGACGCTGTAATTTCCAAAAATAGCCGACATCTGTCTATCTCGAGTGTCAAGTTGTGTTCGATTGTCAATGGTGCGGTCAATTGTATGTTGTTCTCTGTAGTTGGTGTGAAAATGTTGACGCACTGTAAAATGATGGTTGGTGATTATGTCACAATCATTAATGAACATGCGTGAACATGTTCAGACATGTCTTTGGAGGAAATCGGAGGATAACCCAGAGCGTACTTACCACATAACGATACAGCCGAGACACTTGGGTAATTGTCACATTGGATTAATATGGTGCTGCTTCCGGTCGCATCTATAAAAAATACAACAAACATAATGCTAACTAGCTAAAACCGGGTAACCTAACAATACTAGTATAATACAGGGGATATATGGTGCTATACGCATATATCTGAAGAGACAAGCCATTTCTTCCTATAGTATTGTAGGCTGGGTCGACATGGAATAGAGCTGGCATTCTAACTTTTAAACACAGCACTATGGTGGTACCATAATAATATAGGTAGTTATGTGTAGTTGTAGGGGAAGGTGAAAGTGTACTGCGGGGTCCACATACCCATTATCGATAGAAATATATGAACTGTGTAACAGAAAGTACATGTCAGATCCATAGCTATTATCTGTAATATCCATGTCTATAACGTTGATAAAGTATCCTATTCTTATCTGTTTTACAGATACCGAGGCCTACGAATACCAAATTAGCAAACTGTGGAGCATACTAAAAGCTGAACCATACAGCTGTTGCATGGCGTGTCTTAATGTTCCTCAAAATCAAGAAGCCGAGAATCCATTCAGTCATTCTTGTGATTATGATGAGGGTGGTAGTTTTGCAGACCTAGTAACGGTTCGACTGCGGGATGTACTACAACAGAACTTCACCAAACAAGAAATAATCACATTAAGCCTGAATAGAATTGAGGAGTGCATCCTCGACTATAATCGACAACAGAATACTCCAGAACCATCCCCACCAAACGTCGAGCGAACATCGTCACCGGCATCCTTAACCTTTAGTCAATCCACACTAGCGAACGAGTATTAAAACACCTACATAAAAACAAAATGGTTGTAATATACTTACAGTCCTGTCTGTAATCGCTGACCAGTCCTCAATACGAAGAAAACTACAGTGGGTGTGAGGAGACTGTATATGTATATCACTGGTATTCTGACTTCACAGACTGTAGCTCACAGTGACTACAACGCAAGTAACACGGTGCCATCTACGTAATCTATTTCATCATTGTTAGAGGTCATGTGGCGAGCATCACCAACATTCGCCAACCCAACTTAAACATACAACAGATCAACGAGCGGGTAGTATAACGCTTACTCGCACCATATGGACAGCCGCATCAGCGGGATGACACTTACTCGGCAAGAATATGAACAGATGAGCGCCATGCATCGCGAGATCCTAGCTGACTTTGACAGACTCAACCAAGTTAACCAAGCCAGTAACGAAGTCAAACAAGGTACTAACAGAGACAAGCAAGCTAGTAACCAAAGCATTCAAGTCAGTGCTTATGTCAAACAAGGCACTACCAGAAGCAATCAAGTCCAAAACACTCATGTCAGTGCTCAAGTTAAACAAGGAACTAACCGAAACCACCAAGTAGACGCATACTATACCGCCAGTTTTCAACCCAGCTACAGTCAGATGTTTGATGACCCCGGCAACCAGATGTGTGATGAGCCAAACAGCCAGCTGTTTGATGTGCATCAAGACACCAACCGAAGAAATCAAGTCCAACACACTCAAGATAGTACTCAAGTAAAACAGGGTACTAAACGAAACCACCAAGTCAACGCATATTATACCACCAATTATCAAACCAGCTACAGTCAAATGACCCCATCAGCCAGCTATGTGAAGAGACCAATACCCAGGTGTTTGATGTTCCCCACACTCAGATGATTGATGGCCCGGTTGTCTACAATACTCAGATGTCAGCCCACCAATCAGGAGACCAGTCTTATGACTACATACCAAGTGACATATACATACCAGGCTACCAGCCGGAAAACCAACCTACTCAGACAGTGGTGTGAAGAAACCCAGAAACAACATACAATTTGTATAGCTCTATATGTGAAAATAAAATGTTGTGATGATACTGTGTATACCAGCTCATATCACATCATCCATTTCGTATAATGACATTATGCATTTGTTAAATTATTATTCTTGTAAAATGTACTGAAATACTGTAAATAAACAGGTATATAGATTATAATTACGTCTTGGTTGTTGAATATTCAGTGTTTACGGTGTATATAGTTGTCATGTGGTGAGAGAATGAAGGGCAAAAATGTTGGTCAAGTAATACAATTTGTTAGCCAACTGGGAAAATTTTTGGCTACATTTCAACCAGAATTATAAAAAGCTCACCGAAACTTATGAAAAGTAGGAAAATTTGTTAACCAAAGTGAAAAATTTGGCCAAATTTCAACCAAACTGATGAAAAGTAAGGAAACTTTGTTAACCAAAGGTGAAAAGTTTGGCCAAAATTCACCCAAACGTGTGAAAAATAGGAAACTTTGGTAACCAAAGGTGAAAAGTTTGACCGAATTTCAACCAAAATTATGAAAAGTAAGGAAACTTTGTTAACCAAAGGTGAAATGTTTGACCAAATTTCAACCAAACTTATAAAAATGTAGAACACTTTGTTAACCAAAGCAAAATACTTTGGCCACATGTCAATCAAACGTATAAACATCTCAGTCAAACTTATGAAAAGTAAGAAAATTTGTTAACCAAATGTGAAAAGTTTGGCCAAATTTCATCCAAATCTTATAAAATGTAGGACAATTCCTTAACCACATGGGAAAAATATCTCACGTTGTCATTTTAAATCCCCAACCTGCTAGAGATATTCGTCTGTCCCGTATGCAAACAACAATTAAATGTCTCTTTCTGTTTCCAAATTGAATGTTGTATGTAGAAATTTAATTGTTAATGTTTGTACAATCTTATTGTTGAAATTTTATTTTTTCATTCAACCATAGTGACTTATTACATAAGATACATTTAATTTTCTGAAATACAGCTGTTGTTTGCATAGGGGACAGACGAATATCTCTAGCAGGTTGGGGATTTAAAATGACAACGTGAGATATTTTTCCCATTTGGTTAAGGAATTATCCTACTTTTTATAAGTTTTGGCTGAAATTTGGCTTAAATTTTTCATATTTTGTTAACAAAATTTCCTACTTTTCATAAGATTTGGATGAAATTTGGCCAAACTTTTCACATTTGGTTAACAAATTTTCTTACTTTTCATAAGTTTGACTGAGATTTTTATAAGTTTGGTTGAAATGTGGCCAAAATATTTTGCTTTGGTTAACAAAGTGTTCTACTTTTTTATAAGTTTGGTTGAAATTTGGTCAAACTTTTCACCTTTGGTTAACAAAGTTTCCTTACTTTTCATAAGTTTGGTTGAAATTTGGTCAAACTTTTTACCTTTGGTTACCAAAGTTTCCTATTTTTCATAAGTTTGGTTGAAATTTGGCCAAAAATATTTCACTTTGGTTAACAAATTTTCCTACTTTTCATAAGTTTGGGTGAGATTTTTATAAGTCTGGTTGAAATGTAGCCAAAATTTTTCACTTTGGTTAACAAATTTTCCTACTTTTCATATGTTTGGGTGAGATTTTTATAAGTCTGGTTGAAAATGGAGCCAAAATTTTCACTTTGGGTAACAAATTTTCCTACTTTTCATAAGTTTGGTTGAAATTTGGCCAAACTTTTCACATTTGGTTAACAAATTTTCTTATTTTTCATAAGTTTGGATGAAATTTGGCCAAACTTTTCACGTTTGGTTAACAAAATTTCCAATTTTTTATAAGTTTGTTTGAAATTTGGCCGCAAAGATTCCTACTTTTTATAAGTTTGGCTGAAATTTGGACAAACGTTTCACCTTTGGTTACCAAAGTGTTCTACTTTTTATAAGTTTGGTTGAATTTTGGCCAAACTTTTCACATTTGGATAACAAAATTTCCAATGTTTTTATAAGTTTGTTTGAAATTTGGCCACACTTTTCATATTTGATTAACAAAGTTTCCTACTTTTTATAAGTTTGATTGAAATTTGGCCAAAATTTTCACCTTTGATTAACACATGTTCCTACTTTTCATAAGTTTGACTGAGATTTTTATAAGTTTGATTGAAATTAGTTTGGTTGAAATGTGACCAAAATGTTTCACTTTGGTTAACAAATTTTCCTACTTTTCATAAGTTTGGGTGAGCTTTTTGTAAGTCTGGTTGAAATGTAGCCAAAAATTTTCCCATTTGGCTAACACATTGTATTCCTTTACCAACATTTGTGCCCTTCATTTTCTCACCACATGACAACTATATACACCGTAAACACTAAATATTCAACAACCAAGACGTAATTATAATCTATATACCTGTTTATTTACAGTATTTCAGTACATTTTACAAGAATAATAATTTAACAAATGCATAAAGTCATTATACGAAATGGATGATGTGATATGAGCTGGTATACATAGTATCATCACAACATTTTATTTTCACATATAGAGCTTATGATATATTTTCACAAAACGTAACATCGCATTAATTATTTCCAGGATGACAAAATCAGAATTCACCACCAAAAATACTAAGTTTGTTTCAAATTACTACAATCCCATATTTTACAAGGATGGACTCATGGTCCACGGGAAAGTAAAAAAACGAAACGGAGAAAGCTGAGATATAAACAGCTACAATCGATTTCCGGCCTCATTGTACCAACGAAACAGCGACTGGTCACAAACCAAGATGTGCCTGCAGAATGGTAGCTTCTTAACTCGCCAGACTAAGTGAAAAAATTGTCTAAAGAGAAGAAGGACAATACATCCAGCAGCCAGTATTTGGAAACAACCAAATCTATGATCTTACTTCTTGGTGATGTCAACTGTTGACACGTGTTGTGAAGCCGGCTTGTTCCGATGAGGTGAATATGATATTCATTTAAATCTTAGATAAGTTGTGAGTTCAGTTTCCCAGAAGAAGTGTTGGTAAGTGGACTTGGTAAACACGTGTGGTGAATTCTTAAGAAGTTAATTATAATTAATTGTTATAGTTTATAGATAAACTATTCATTAAGAATAACCATAGGAATTTTATTTTTTCCCAAAGTAAGTAACTGATTTAATGTATAAGCATTAATCCAAGTTGTACATTTATTTCTTAACCAACTCAATCTACAATGATTGGAGTGGTGATTTCTTAAAGAATTTAATCTAGTACAAACTAAATAATATTATACTCAGTTATCATAGTCATAAGATAAACTGTACAATAGGAGAAAACTACAGTGTTTATTTTCTCCCAGCTAAGCAACTTAGTTAATGTAGAAACAGACACATGTTGTAAATTTTATTTCTTAAACAACTCAATATACAATGAACTAGAGTAATTTAAGACTTAAGGAAACTATTGTAAATGTGTAAACACTGGTAAGTCAAACTAGTGTAATGTGTAATTAGTCAGTAGATTTAATTTTGACATGAGCACATGGACAAACAAATAGTTTTCTTATAATTCATGAACCCATGAGAACCAAATAGATTCTACAGGTATTATAATATGTGTGTTGAAATAAAACACCATAGTGGTGAGTCAAATGTATTTTCAATGTTGTAAACATATGGAATTAATGTTTGTGCCACACAATAATAATACTTAGTCAACCGGCATGGTAGAATGGTTAAGATTCATAATGCCTGAATGTAGACTGAGTAGATCACACAAATCTATGAGAATAAGGGGGACCCCTGTGCATTTTATTATTGTTACACATGAGGCAGTATCCTTTGAGACTCATAATTATGTCTAATGATCACAATGATCACTATGTCATTGCTGATAGCATGTCTGTGAGGATTCATGTGGGATTTCATCATTGTTAAACAGATGTGAATGTATCATTTGATAAAAACCCATCAGCATGCATGACTAAATATCCAGGAAATAGTATCAGTAGGTTGAAGATGAGATTCCCTTGTAATGTTATTCTTGGTGAATCTGTGAATGTATTCTGTGTAAAGCACCTACCTAGGCCTGATGTCTTTCCTACAGATATGGTGTGTATGATGAGTGATTGTGAAAGGAGATATTTTATTGTGATATCAATGAAGGTAAACATTGTAAGTTATCATTGGGAAATCACTCACCTTACATGACAGATGAAGGATGTGTGATGAAGGATTCCTATATGATCACCCATACCAATATGAATGTGTCTATAGACTGAGTGAAATGATCAACCATACATATGAATGATGTATGAGAGAGGGAATTGAACCCACATACAAAGATGGATATGTTTACTGATGCATGAGGAGATTGAGTGAGTGAATTAAGTTACAGGCTGAGAGAGAGGGAGTATAGGCCAACAGTCAATCTTAGGATAGCCGGCAACTTTGATGTGGAAATGCCATGACTATCACCAGAAACTAGTTCGGCGTAACCCATAAACTAAATAATCATTTACTACACTCCGGAGCATAACACCACTTTGTATAAAATATCATTCATGTTCCTATCATCTAGTTTTGTGCGCTAAGCACGACACAAACCATATCATACATTACGCATAGCACCAGCATCTGTGTTTGTAATTTAAGCAAAATCCCACTGTGTAGTTCATGTTAACACATATGGTCTTGTGGAATGATAATAATGTACTACAAAGATGATGATGATGATGACTGTAATGTAATGAAAATGATGTAACAATGATTGTGATGATAATGTTAGAATAATGTAATGATTTCCAATGTCATGAGCATGATAATAATGATGATGATTGTAATGACAATGTAATAATTATGATAATAATAATAATAATGATAATGATTGTAATGACAATGTAATAATTATGATAATAATGATAATGATTGTAATTACAATGAGACAAGGAAACCATGTTGATGATGATAATAAATATTACATCCATGAGAATGGAAGAAAACTTCTCACTTGAATCATTTAATGAAGAAGAATACACCTGAATGCTATACAAGAAAAATACCATAATGTACTTAGATTTTTTATAAGCAAATACTCATTGACTTGGGAACTGATTTTTAAAAGCCCTTAATGTATGAGACCCTTTTTCTTGAATAGAAAAAGATGAATAAGAGAATTAACTAGGAACAGAATGGGATAGGAGACATAGTTGTAAATTCCAAATCAATCAAGGTATGACTTAACCGGTAGACCTGAGGACAGGCATAGGTGAAGATGAAACTTCGCATCTGCTAGTCTAAAACTTGAACACCATATAATGGAAGATGGAATGGAGAGCAACCCATTATGTTGTGGATAACTATTTGAGAGCACCAAGACTCTTTACCTTCCACTGTTTATTTTCCTAGGACCAAAATTCTTTTAGGTATTTTATTTGTGATGTTCTTGAGAAAAATATAGATCATTTCAGTTCTGATGTTCACATTTATGATATAATTAGAATTATGTGATGCTAAAATTGCAGGTAGTGCTCATTATCCAGACCTGACTTTGTGAATGCAGCACTTTGTGAAAGTAGTTGTAGCATCTTGACTGAATGCAGTAGCCACTTAACTGAGTGAGGCAGCTGAGATAGTGAAGCCAAATACTATTCCACAGCAACTTCCTGCCAATTTCACCACCTTTACAGGACAGGTATCACATATCTTTGTAGCCAGGTATAAGTGAAGAAAACCAGTGAGCCAAATTTATAATCACCGGGGAACACAAAAAAGAACTCTAGAATATTATACACTGACTGTTGCCGAGATCCAATAACTGGACGGTAAACCAACCAGGGGGTACCCAGTTCTTTCCACAGATTAGGCCCGCAGAGGGGCCCAATACTTAAGAACGGATGCAACTCTGAGGACCATGTATGATAACGTGGCACAGCCAGGGGATAGATATTTAGTAAAGAGATTAATAGACCCATAATGTAATTGTACTGTATTGTTGGTTGTATGTTATTACATGTATAATCAATAGTTCCATTTATATGTAATAAAATGGGAAAAAAATTACAGGTTATTGTCTCTTTTGAGAGTTCTCTTGTCATACTAAAATTGTTGTGAGCAATTACCCTAGATTAATTATTTAGTTGGTAGAGGAGAGGGATGAATGTGAATGTGGAAGGCAAGGGGAAACCACCACATTATCTTCCCAAGACTTCATGGCACAACATAAATCAAAGTTAGTGAAGGACGTTAATGGCTGTCTTAGGGCATCCTCGTCCGGTAGGGACAGTCATGAGCCACAGGTGACACCAGACCGTCATCCAGCTACTGATGGCAAAATCTTAACTAAAATAAATAAATTTAGAGTAGGAACATGGAATGTTAGGACATTAAATGAGCTAGGAAAGTTGACCAATGTTCTAAGAGAGATGGATAGCATGAAAATGAATATACTAGGCGTTAGTGAGATGAGATGGAAGGGATCGGGCAAAATTATAGCTGACAATCACACAATATTTATTCTGGAGGGGATACACATGAAAAAGGTGTAGGAATAATATTAGACGAAAAAACAGCCAAGTAAATTAATGGATACTGGTGTATTTCAGATAGAGTTATTATGGTAAAAATCAAAGGCAAACCAATAGACATAAATATTTTACAAGTATATGCACCAACAGCAAGCAGTAGTGATGAAGAAATACAACACTTTTACGATGAAATAGAAATGGCGATGGCTCAAATTGGATCACAAGAAATAAAGATAATACTTGGTGATTTAAATGCAAAGTAGGAAAGGGAAAAATGGAGGATGTAGTGGGGAATTATGGTTTAGGTACAAGAAATGAAAGAGGGGAAAAGCTAATAGAATGGGCAAATATCAATGATATGATAATTGGAAACACATGGTTTAAACACCATAAAAGACGACTGTACACATGGATAAGCCCTGATAAGAAAATACGCAACCAAATTGACTACATACTAATTAATAAAAGATTTAGAAATTCTTTAATTAATGTAAAGACAATGCCTGGTGCTGACTGTAATAGTGATCATGTACCACTATGTGGACAAATAAAAGTAAGCTTAAAGAGAGGGGAAAAAAATGGTTAAGAACATGAGACTTAATAAAGAGGTTCTAAAAATAGATAAAGAAATGCAAGAACAATACAGAGTGACTGTGAAAAATAGGTACAATGCAATAACTAAAATACAGAGTATAGATGAACAATGGGAAATGTTAAGGGACTCCATTCATCAAACTAGCAAAGAAGTATTACCAGAGAGAGGCAAAATAGCTAAGAAAAAATGTATGAATGAAGATATCTTAAACCTGATGGACAAAAGAAAACAGTATAAAAATGACAAACAAGAATACGCTAAGATAAATAAAGAAATAAAAGATAAATGTGGGAAGGCTAAAGAAAGTTGGTTAAACGAGCAATGCAAAAAGATTGAATTAAATTCCATTAAAGATTCAAAAAATATGCACAGACAAATCAGTGAGCTTACAGGGAAAAAAAAAAAAGAATAAATACAGGGTGTTTGAAATCAAAAACAGGAAAGATAATATTAGAGGAAGATGCTATAATGAAGAGGTGGAATGAGTATATAAGAGAATTATATGAAGGAGAAAGGGCAGAATTAACAGAAGATAGTAACTTAGAAGGTCCACCTATTCTGAAAGAAGAAGTCGCTGACGCTATGAAACGTATGAAGAAAGGAAAAACAGCTGGGCCAGATGAAATCACAATAGAAGAATTAGAAGTATTGGGAGAATTTGGAGTAGATATATTAACCAAAATGTTGAATGATATTTACAGCAGTGGATATTTACCCAGTGATATGCTGAAATCTGTATTTATAGCTATACCAAAAAGACCAGGAGCAATTGATTGTGAAGATTTTCGTACAATTAACCTTATAAACCATATCACTAAGCTTCTACTCAGAATCATAATGAGAAGAACCAAAAAGAAAATAAAAATGGAAATTAGTGAAGAACAGTATGGATTTGTGGAAGGAAAGGGCACAAACAATGCAATTTATACATTGCGGACACTAATAGAAAGGTCAATAGAGAAACAGAGGGACATATATTTGTGCTTCATAGATTATACTAAGGCATTTGATAAAGTAAACATGATGAACTGATTAAAATGTTGGAAGATATCAACACTGATGGAAAAGATTTAAGAATAATAAAGAATATTTACTGGAACCAAGTAGCAGCAATTAAAATGGGAAATAAAGAGGGTAGTTACGAACAGATAAAGCTAGGAGTACGACAAGGGTGTGTCTTGTCACCAGATCTTTTCTCCCTGTATAGCGAAGTAATAATGAGAGAGATCAAAGAGATGCCAGGAATACTAGTTGGAGGTTATAATATAAATAATATACGCTATGCAGATGACACAGTATTGGTGGCGGATAATTCAACAGACCTACAACAATTATTAGACGTTGTAGTAACAGAGAGTGCAAGGAAAGGACTCAACTTGAATATCAAGAAAACAGTAACAATGGTAATATCAAAGAAAATGGTGACACCAAAATGTGACATAGAAATAGAAGGGAAAATCCTTAACCAAGTTGATAATTTTAGATACCTAGGGGCATTTATAACATCAGATGGAAGATGTACAACAGAGATTAGGAGCAGAATAGGGCAGGCAAAAGCTGCATTTCAGAAAATGAAGAGTATCTTATGCAATAAGTCACTGTCACTGAATGTAAGAAAGAGAGTGCTGAAATGCTATGTAGAACCAGTTTTGCTGTATGGCAGTGAATCTTGGAATGTAAATGAACAAATTAAGAAGAAATTAGAAGCAACAGAGATGTGGTTCCTGAGACGAAT
Organism: Cepaea nemoralis; assembly: GCA_014155875.1. Classification (NCBI taxonomy): domain Eukaryota; kingdom Metazoa; phylum Mollusca; class Gastropoda; order Stylommatophora; family Helicidae; genus Cepaea; species Cepaea nemoralis. The sequence goes on from JACEFZ010013002.1 coordinate 31,398, forward strand.
GTTGCGAATTCCTTGGACTGCCAGAGTAACTAACGACGACTGCCTGAAACAGGCTAATGAAACTAGAACATTATATACAACAATAAGACAGAGACAAACAGCTTTCCTCGGTCATGTGATGAGAAGAGAGGCATTGGAGAACATCGTAACAACTGGAAAGATCGAGGGGAAGAGAGGCAGAGGTAGACCAAGAGAAGTGATGCTGGATGGATTGAGACGGTGGCATGGAGGAATATCAGCAGCAGAGTTGATCCAGAAAACCAAAGACCGAGATCTATGGAGAGCCATGAACGCCTACGCCAGCCGGCACGGCACTTGATGATGATGAGAGGAGAGGCAAGGAACCATTCCTCAGGGCATTTGGGATACTCAGAAAAAATTTCATTTTTTTTTCTTGAGGTATTCCTTGGTTCTCTAAAACTCTATTTAATGGTCTCAAATCGTTGAGCCAGTAACAGCTAAATTACTTTTAACTGGCAGGATCACATTGAGAAAGAGGAACTCTGGATCCTTTATCTCGTTGGGGTTGAGCCATCAACTATTTATCCGACAGAGCTATACACATTGTATGTTGTTTCTGGGTTTCTTTACACCACTGTCTGAGTAGGTTGGTTTTCCGGCTGGTAGCCTGGTATGTATATGTCACTTGGTATGTAGTCATAAGACTGGTCTCCTGATTGGTGGGCTGACATCTGAGTATTGTAGACAACCAGCCATCAATCACCTTAGTGTCGGGCACATCAAACATCTGGGTATTGGGCTCTTCACATAGCTGGTTGCTGGAGTCATCACACATCTGACTGTAGCTGGGTTGAAAACTGGTGGTATAGTATGCGTCTACTTGGTGCCTTCGTTTAGTACCCTGTTTGACTTGAGTACTGTCTTGAGTGTGTTGGACTTGATTGCTTCGGTTGGTGTCTTGATGCACATCAAACAGCTGGCTATTTGGCTCATCACACATCTGGTTGCCAGGGTTATCACACATCTGACTGTATAGCTGGGTTGAAAACTAGCGGTATAGTATGCGTCTACTTGGTGGTTTCGGTTAGTTTCTTGTTTAACTTGAGCACTGACTTGAGTCTTTTGGGCTTGATTGCTTCCTGGTAGTGCCTTGTTTGACATGAGCACTGACTTGAATGTTTTGGTTACTGACTTGCTTGTCTCTGTTAGTACCTTGTTTGACTTCGTTACTGGCTTGGTTAACTTGGTTGAGTCTGTCAAAGTCAGCTAGGATCTCGCGATGCATGGCGCTCATCTGTTCATATTCTTGCCGAGTAAGTGTCATACCCGTCTTAGTCGGGAATTTCTTGTCGGATTCACCGTAAAATCTTCGGATGTGTAACATGCTCGTTCCTCTGTAGGATGAGACAAACACAGGCCTTATCACCACCGCCCACTGGTCTAATAGTCTCACCACTACGAGTCATGTAGACCCAGTTAGCAGGCACAGTCTTGAGGTCTGTAGTCATCTTCTGATCACAATGCTTGAGTGTTACCAGCCTCGGGTTTATATACTAGTTTTTGAGCCACGCGTAAAACCGGTTTCAGCCAGTTTCTTAGGTCAAGCGGTTCAGATTACGCTGACGTGGCTGTCCGTATGGCGCGACTAAGCGTTCTACTACCCGCTCGTTGACCTGTTGTATGTTTGAGCTGGGTTGGGGAATGCGGGTCATGCTCGCCACATGACCTCTAACCATGATGAAATAGATAGCGTAGAGGGCGCCGTGTTACTTGCGTTGTAGTCACTGTGAGCTACAGTCTGTGAAGTCAGAATACCAGTGATATACATATACAGTCTCCTCACACCCACTGTAGTTTTCTTCGTATTGAGGACTGGTCAGCTATTAAAGACAGGACTGTAAGTATATTACAACCATTTTGTTTTTATGTAGGTGTTTTAATACTCGTCCGCTAGTGTGGATTGACTAAAGGTTAAGGATGCCGGTGACGATGTTCGCTCGACGTTTGGTGAGGATGGTTCTGGAGTATCCTGTTGTCGATTATAGTCGAGGATGCACTCCTCAATTCTATTCAGGCTTAATGTGATTATTTCTTGTTTGGTGAAGTTCTGTTGTAGTACATCCCGCAGTCGAACCGTTACTAGGTCCGCAAAACTACCACCCTCACCATAATCACAAGAATGACTGAATGGATTCTCGGCTTCTTGATTTTGTGGGACATTAAGACACGCCATGCAATAGCTGTATGGTTCAGCTCTTAGTATGCTCCACAGTTTGCTAATTAGGTTTTCGTGGGCCTCGGTATCTGTAAAACAGATAAGAATAGGGTACTTTATCAGCGTTATAGACATGGATATTACAGATAATAGCTATGGATCTGACATGCACTTTCTGTTACACAGTTCATATATTTCTATCGATAATGGGTATGTGGACCCCGCAGTACACTTTCACCTTCCCCTACGACTACACATTACTACCTATATTATTACGGTACCACCATAGTGCTGTGTTCAAAAGTTCGAATGCCAGCTCTATTCCATGTCGACCCAGCCTACAATACTATAGGAAGAAATGGCTTGTCTCTTCAGATATATGCGTCTAGCACCATATATCCCCTGTATTATACTAGTATTGTTAGGTTACCCATATGCCTACTTGGAGAAACACAACGAAATTGTGAAAGCTTTATCAAAAAGCCAACTTACCGTTAGCGACTTGTAATATTGTGAGCTGGTTGTTGTTCACTGACACCGGAACTTCTAGACGGTGAATGGTGGACGCTATATACACGATATCTGCTGACGTAGAATGACTCAGCGGAATATTGTCTGGACATGTCTGACCTTGATACAATCACGTGCTAAGGTCGTGGTCTATCACCACGACATAGTCGGTTGTGGAATTATTCATCCAGAGTTAGGTCCCTTCGCTCGATACTCGACAGTTTTTTGTGTGTGTAGTATCCTTCTTATCCAAGTGTTCTAGCTGTATCATTACAGCTATACCGGGCTGTGACGCCATTTTTACCGGTTTTAGCTAGTTAGCATGTAGTCTGGTTGTATTTTTTATGGATACGACCTGAAGCAGCGCCATATTTGATCCGATGGGCCCATTACCCAAGTGTCTCGGCTGTATCGTTATGCGGTAAGTACGCTCTGAGTCATCCTCCGATTTTCCCCCAAAGACATGTTTGAACATGTTCACGCACGTTCATTAATGGTATCGTCACGTGTTGAGTCACCCAGGAGGTCACCCTCAACTCAGCCAACTATGTGTTCATGCCCCAGACTTTTAATATGAGACTTAACCTCCGGCTCTTATCAAGGAATGGCCGTATTTATCTACCCACCCAACCACTCGATCACCCCTTAACAATGATCAGAAGCACCTATCTACCCGTCTTACACCCACTCCACAGCCACTCCTCCATTCGGCTGAATAGTACTGTAGCCCCATCACACCCATGCGACACCCTCTTTGATATCTCGTAGCCGGTGAGCCTGTGGTCTGGTTGGCATTACACATGCGACCGGGAGCAGCGTCATATGTGATCGGATGTGATCATTAGCCACGGGTGCTCGGGTGCAGCGTCAGCCAGTGAGCATGTGTTATGGTTTTCCCATTACCACTTGTGATAGGATCATTCAGCCACGGTGACCTCCTCGCTAATCAGTTTTCCACCCCCTGTCTCCACCATTCAGCCCCGGTGGCCTCTTCGCTACTATCATTTCCACTCCTGTCTCCACAATTCACACATGCCGCCTCTTGATCCACCCATCTTTTTACTAACAGCAAACCTGTCCTACACCCACTCCACACCCACTCCCGCAATATTTAAATTTCCTACGAGCGCGCACATGCGCGCGCACGCAGTACACACACACGCACCCACATACACACACACGCACCCACACACACGCACCCACACACACGTGCACGCACGCACACACGCAAGAGACATCATTGCAGTTATAGATGTCAGACGAAGGAAAATATTTACGTTTCGTACGAGCGCGCACATGCGCGCGCACACACTCACACACACACCCACGCACACACTAACACACGCATCCACACACGCGCGCGCACGCTTGCACTCACACACACGCACATGACATGGGTGCCGTTCGTTCAGAAAGACAACTGCAAACTTGCCCAGGAAGCACGACACTCCACAGAATGCTGGAGCTGACTGCGATGTCCTGTATTGATATGTATTAGTGTTGACCGTCCTATACATACTATGCGTTAGACTTAATTGCAATATGTAAAAGATAGACAGTTATATTTACTAGTCATGACCGCCCACACTTACCGATATGGCACATGATGACGCCGTTGATACCATTAGATGAGGATGAACGGCCAGACAATCAGCTACCTAGGAGTAAGAGGTGTTTAGGACATAGGCCACATTCGTTCAAAATGACATGAGAGCGCTTTACACCGCTATATTTTAATGCGTTGCCGACGTATTAAAAATAGACATGATCGCCCTACGCAAGTCGACCTGGGAAACGATGCTGTTCTTCGCTTATATGTGTTGCTTATAGTCTACTTGGAGGTATAGACGATTTCACAGTGTATATTTGGTCGAAGTAGATTTATATATAGGTTTTTGCTTTAATTCAATCAGAAGAACTATATTTACAGAACATAGAAATACATATTTGTGCTAAATTTTATTTTAATCTGCCGACTTAACTTTACCATACTTAAACGGCAGATTTCCCTCTCTTGCATGACTGACCACTGCGCGGTAACTATGTTAACGGTCAACCAGAGCGCCTCAGTGGGCGTGTTTATCTCCGGTAAAGATCAGCTCGAGCTGGCCAGCGCTAGTGTCAGCCCACTTTAGTGTGCGTGGTTATCTCTGGTAATGATCAGAGCTGGCCGGTGTTGGAAAAGAAAGGAATGTTTTACCGATAGAGATGTAAATAAAAGACAGAAAGACGGAAAGAAATTACTCCTGGATGATCTTTACCTGTCAGAAGTACCATTTGCTACGGTCCAATGAAGGGAGACAATTTATTCTGGTTGAGTCAAGAGATACGATTCGCCTCCCTTAGAATACTTTTATTCTCTTTATAAAGGGGATATAACCGTTAGGTTTAATTTTATTACTATTTTTTATGATTATTTTAGCAAATTATTGCTTATATTACTTGAGAATAATACTTTTATATTCACATTACTAATCTATGCTACACACACTAGAAATTTAACCGTTTATTATTTTATTACGCTTAATTTTTAATAATAATGTATGCTTGTCTAGTATATTTTTAAACCAGATTTTCACCACTCGCTTAGAGATGAAGCCTGGGTATGGACACTTGCCAACACTATCATCGTGAAAGTTTATTCATGCAATCCAAGTCTGAATACTCGAGGTAACTCGAGTGATGGAATAAATCATTTTTTTCAATCTGTCATATTGACCTCGGTCTCCTCATCGAAGGGTTCCATATCTACATGACCGGGGCTCGAGCTCACCGCACACCGCACCGCACACCGCACACTGCGCCGTTCAGTTCATCTCGGTTCGGATCGCGCCGGCCCGCGTGACGACGTCCGGTTCGCGCCGGTCTGCCCGCCGCACCGCCGCCCGCCCCGGGACCGGAAGTCAACCGGAAGTAGTCAACAGGAAGTGACAACCGGACGTAACCCAAGAATATTCCCGCCAATTCTTTTGAAGATGAGGTCCGTTTTTCAGGGGGTCCGGTAGGAGGCGGTATAACATTCATATAAGGAAATACGACTTCCGGACCCCCGCGACGGACCTCATTTACGACTTAATTTGCGTCTCCTTTACTACTAGTAGGTCTAGGCTTTTCACAGTCCAACAGGTGATCGATACTTTGGTTTATTCAGACTGGATTGGCACACAACGGTTGAATATCGGCGCTAGATGAAAGGTAGACCTATTTTCTACAATGTCTCCAAGTTACATCTTATTCTACCCACTTGTTTGCATGTAACTTACATCTTTCTACATCATGATGGTTTTTTCTCTTTAATGCTCAGGAGCCCAGGCATAGGGGACAGTTAGGGTTAGAGCCTCAGGTCTGGTACGGTTAATAAAACATGTTTTCTGATACGAGATACGGTTAATTTACAAACGAAGAATTTGGATTGGATAAGGTTTCTTTTTTTGGTTGCCCTCGCTCGCTTTGAACTCACGCGTAGTCCATACACGTGCGACTACTTCTTTACTTCTTGTGCGCTGGCCTGATTTTTTAGTGTTAATTAGCTTTCTCTATTACCAGTGTCCCTCGCCATCAGGCGAACCCACTCCAACTTCTGGGGTACTTGTAATTAATGCCCCAAGTTAAGCACTGGGGATAAGGTATTTAACTATTTTATCCAGGTAAAGTCACGGGTGCCCGCTCCGTGGCGAAGCGCTTACGGACGCGACACGTATACCCGCCTACCCGCGTTCTAAACACAGCTGCGACCGATTTGGCAGCCGACTGCGTTGCGCTGGGTCTTACCGTGTTGGTATATGAGCCGGTCGTTCAGAAATCAATGGCAAACTACTGAACGTAAACATGCAAAGACATCAACAACAGTAGTAAAATGCTGGTGTTGACAGCGATGTCCTGTAAATAGGATATGCAAAAAAAATATCATGGTTATCGACCTTTTTATACATACGCTTAATTTGCACATAAATATAGCATAAATGTAATCTTAGATGACTCATCCAGGTGAGGATGAAGCAATTTGAGAAAAAACTGCTGGAACATAATACGTTGAAAGATTTCATTGTGTCACTGCAGTCTCGCATTGTGTGTCACATCAGTCGCTGCTAATACGTCTAAAACAAAAGCCTTCAACAAATAATAAGTTAAGAACATTTTGTGCAAGAGTTTGAAGAGCAGCATTCTAATTTCGATGGCGAGATATTATTGTCAAAATTATGCGAAGTATAAGTTGCAGAGAAGCTGTTTCATGTGCAACAACACTGCAGCTCCTCGATACACAAGAGCAGTGTGCCTGGAAATGCTGAATCAGCGAGTCAGCAACAATCACTGTTCTAAAATCAAGATCGTCTATATCAAGTGACAGATCAGCGCTGTCCAAGGACCTGTGTGAGAACACGGTGTATGCCGAAACCAATTCTCGTAAATAAACACAATCACAGCAGTAAATTCGTGTTTAGAGAGGTATATCAATCAGCTCATCCACAGTGACACCACGCTACGGAAAACTATGTGGTTAACAAGGTGTTTTAAACAAGATCATCCCCTGAAGTGGATTTCTATTGATGAAACCATTGATGTTGAATGGGTGTATATAGCTAATGTTGTAGGAGTTTTAAGAGAAGACCGTCCTTGAGGAACATTTCTCCTATCGTGTGAAATGTTGCAGTGAATAAACACTCAATTATTGTTGTGATATTCGACTGTGTTATGAACCTTCTGTGGTCGGACTGGGTGGTCAGATTGAAGGAAAAATATACGTATGTTGAGTTGAGTTGAGTTAAGAACCGACAACACTGCACTCAGGACATTACGTGCTCAGCCCCCTCGTTCAACAGCCAGCGAAGAGTCATACTACTAATATAATATATTATAATGCTTGTATTATTAGATGCAGACGACTCTGTGGCGACAGTGTTTCGGGCGCAATTCGTAATCCCGCAAACCGCTATCGAAATACAACTGCGGGAGATTTGAAAAATTACCGTCTGGCGCTGATTTTCATACAGTGGTATGAGTGCCGGTCGTACAGAAAGCAATGGCAAACTATTGACCGTAAACTTGCCAAGAAATCACAATGAAAAAGATGCTGCGGTTGACTGTGACGAAATGTAAAGGATATGCAACTAACTTTTTTTTTTTAATAGTTGAAGTTCCATACATCATGAAGCCAGCCAAAGGTCTGAGGACGCATTGTCCAAAATTCTGACAGTTAACGTACATTGCACATGCATTGCATCAATCAATCAATCATGTGTCATGCCGGAAAGCATTGCATACGGTAGTTATATTTACGGGAACTGTCTTGATGTGGACAAGCTAAAACGAGGGCATCTTTTTATTACTGTATGAACTACAGTTAAACTGAAGATGTTAGTAGTTTCTTTGATCAATGTTATCAAGTCACAGGTTTTCAATCAAGGGATGGCTGAGCATGAGACGTTATGTCCTATCCATCCATCATGTGCCATGTCGATAAGCGTGGGCGGTCAAGTTTTGCCATCTCACTCAATCACCACAGTCGTGGATCAGCTCCGTGTTTCTGTCTCGACCATGCCACGCGGCAAAGCCATCCAGGTATTTGCTTCTAGGTCTTCCCCTTGGTCTGTCCCCTTCGATCTTACCAGTTGTCACCTAATTCTCCAATTCGTTTCTTGTCATGACATGCCCAAAAACCTTTTTTTTAAATCGGTCGATACGTTTTTCAACTGGCTAAAGGCTACTTTTTGCCATGACGATTCTTGTTCTAATCTCTTCAAGGCATCTCCCATCAGATGTTATTACTGTTCCGAGATAATTGTACCTATTCACTTGTTGAAGAATATTCCTATCTATCATACATATTTTATTTTCCTGGTGACAGTCGACGTGACGGCAGTTTATTTTCATCAAGTGTCTTGGCCACTTGTGTGAGCGATCATGCTTTTCCATATTTTGCGATCTCCAATGGCATGTATCACTTTATGTGCTGAATACCTCCCGTGCCATGACACAACACTATAAAGAATCTTCTGTCGCTGTCCTCACAACATAAATCTGTCCAGTTGTCACAACATGTTCCATCTTTTATCTTCTCATTGTGTGGCCGAAACAATGAAGACTGCTTCTTTCTTATGTTTGTGATAAGTTGTCTTTGCGACTTGCCTTTCTCAAAATTTCACAATGATCATTTTGACAGTCCAAGGAATTGTCAGTATTCTTCTATACAACGACATCTCCAAAGCCTCCATAGATTTGTTTCGCTTGTTTATAAATTACTAGCTGACCCGGCCCGGCTTCGCCCAGACTCTGGTGGGGAGCATCTCATTTAATTCATATAAGTAGTCATATAAGTTCTCGTTCCCGTTACCGACTATCTGTCTGTCTGTCTGTCTGTCTGTCTGTCTGTCTGTCTGCCTGTCTGTCTATCTGTCTGTCTGTCTGTCTGTCTGTCTGTCTGACCCGGCCCGTCTTCGCCCAGACCCTGATGGGGAGCATCTCATTTAATTCATATAAGTAGTCATATAAGTTCCCGTTCCCGTCTGTCTGTCTGTCTGTCTGTCTGTCTGTCTGTCTGTCTGTCTGTCTGTCTATCTGTCTGTCTGTCTGACCCGGCCCAGCCCATGGTGGAGAGCATCTCATTTAAATTATATAAGTAGTCATATAAGATCCCGTTCCCGACTATCTGTCTGACTGTCTGTCTGTCTTGGGTAAATGTAGGAGGGAGGAGGAAGAGGGAGGTGGAGGAGGGAAGAGGAGGGAGGAGACAGGAGGAGTAGGGAGGAATAGGAGGGAGGAGGAGGGATTAGGAGGAAGGAGGGAGGAGTAGGGTGGAGGAGGAGGCGAGGAGGAGGGGGGAGGAAGGGGGGGGAGGGGGAAAGGGGGGAGGGGGGAAAAAGGGGGGAGGGGACGGAGGAGGAGA
>JACEFZ010013003.1:0-7500 GCA_014155875.1 Cepaea nemoralis
TCCCCCCCCCTCCCCCCCTCCTCCCCGACACTGCGCTGTTTGTGGGCGTTTTTTTTTTTAATGTTCAGATTTGAACAATTTTTTCGTTATTGTTTTTTCTTCTTGGTCCAAGCTAATCTAAGAATTTTCTTTAATGTACCAGATTGTATATAATGTCATTATTTTCTTCTGGGTCCACGCTATTCTAAGAATGTTCTAGTTACATAAATAAGCACACGTAGTATTGTTTGGCGTTCACAGAAGGAGAGGAAAGAAGTAGAGACTAGAGGACGCACTAGACAAAATAAAATTTGAAAGCTATAGTTACCGACCGGGATTCGAACCTGTCACCTCCAAATAGCGACAGCACCTCGCTGCAGGAACAAGTGCTCTTCGACGCATGACCAACTAGACTCTCCTAGACATACCTCTTTCTTCTTCTTCTGTGAGCGCCAAACAATACTACGTGTGTTTATTTATAGTAACTGTTTCAAGTGGCCTCAACTTGGTTCTCAAATTTATTTCCTGTGTGTAAGGATTTTCTACACGATTTAAGTTACCTTCCTCAATGTTACCCTTTATTGTTTATGAAATGTTCTTTGATTCACCTTCCTATGTTGCCCCATGAAAGACATGTTCTCACAATGAAAATGTTTACTTTTTTAATGTCATAGTTTCTTCGTGCTGTTAAACCTCTTGCGTTCGCTCGCTTTGACCTCAAGCGTAGACCATACACACTATTTATAGTAGTGATGGACTGAATTTTGCGTGTGGATTAGCTTTCCCTATTAACAGTGTCCCTCGCAATCAGACGAACCCACTCCGACTTCTGAGGTACTTGTAATTAACTCCCCCAAGTCAAGGGACGACAGGTCAACATTTTAGTCCAGCTGTCCGATGTAGGGGTTGAACCCCTAACCTCGGCATCAGCACACCGTATGTTTAAGAACACGCGTTCTTATCCATTCGATCATGCTGACCTGCCTCTACATTACTACTTTCTCTCCTCCTCAGGGAGTCTCTGTGGCTAAGTGGTGAAGCCGTTTGACTCGGGCTCCGAAGGTTGTGGGTTCGATTCCGGGCCGCGTCCTTCGGTTCACGAGTGAAATTTTCCAGAGACTCCTGTGGGTCGTCGCTAGAGCTACGGAGTTAGTGCTTTGTATGACGCTTTCCGCGATGCGGAAAGAGACCGAGCTATATGGGATTAGTAACCCGGTGCAATGAAGTCGACTCTGTCGACTTTTAAGTCGACTTTTAAGCGACTTTCTCTCCTCCTCCCATAATAAAAACTATTAGTTAGTCATGTAGCAATGATTTTTGCATATCTGTATGCAATTACGATGCGTATAGCATTGTTGATATGATAACTGATGTATGAATGTAATAATTGAAAGGATAGAGACAAAAAGGGCAGAAAGTCAGACGGGCATGCTTTAATAATCATTTAAAAATAAAGTTAGCTCTCTCTCTCTCTCTCTCTCTCTCTCTCTCTCTCTCTCTCTCTCTCTCTCTCACACACACACACACACACACACACACACACATCACGCACATATTTAAGCACATTAAAATCACATACGACTAGCTGAATATGCCAAATTGTAAAATCATACTATAAAGAGTTACTACTTTTACTCTCTACAGCCGAGTAGCGGGTTCGAATTCAGCCGGAGACAGTTTTGAAGCAGATCGCTTTGCGTTGATTTCGATTATATGAGCGTCGATAGTTCAGACAGCAATAGCAAACTACTAAACGTAAGAATTGCATAGTAAATTACAAACAGCCAACAATGCGGGGGTTGATTGTGACGTCCTGTAAGGGACATGCAAACTAACTTAAATGTTATATAACGAAGCAACTCTAATTTAATAACACTTTTCTTAACAATCTTTAAAGTACCTACCTTACTTTGTATTGCAAAATATCATGCTGTATTTATCAAATTACTAATGAAATCTTACATTCATGAAAGTTCCATAAACGAAAATAATGCTGCACGCACGTAAACAGTCACTTTGCAGCTGAAGTTGCTTCTTTACAGTATCCGAGAATTGGGTTACTTTACTGAGCAAGTACGAGCCATGTAAGCTTCAGAAACTAGGTTATAACTTAATATATACCTAACCTGTCAGCTGATCCATGCGTCTGAAAACATGTACTGTTCACAATATACGATGTCCACTTGAAAACGATCAGTCTCGTCTGCGGCTAAGCAAATAGTATTTTTCTATAAACTAAGAACAACTTTCATGCAAATACGCTAAATTATTGTGCAGTACAAACATCTGCATTTCAGATAGAACTACAAACCTAACTCTCTTTCCAGCAGACGTTAAAATGTGGCCAGGATTCACAGAGAGATTAGCCACAAAATACACACGCTTTAAATTACACTGCTAGTTTGTTTAAAAGTTATTGCAACTTATTCTCCTTATATTAAATAGTTATAACATCTTAAAAACAACACTAGAAGTATTATACCTGTTCTGCGTGTTTCATTCTTAAAACTATTTATTGCAACCAAACAGTCAGCTCGCGTGTGGGACCTGCAAGTTGACCTCAGAAAAGATATGCCTGACAACTCGACGCCACAAAGTTCACCGACATGCGCACTAGCTAGTGTGTTTTTTTTTTAGCTGGCTGCGGTTGTGGGGTTGTCCTACTTACATAGTTGAGGATCAACGGTTTCATTAGGCATGAAAACTGTGGTACTACATGTAAACAAGTAACAAATGAAACACACATACGCAATAACAATTACAGATAAACGTAAAATAGAGTGTCCTAAGGAAGGAAAGATGGGGCAAATAAACTGGTTTCAGATATCACGCAATGTACAAGTGAAAATGCGACAGATAAAACCCACGTGCCAGGAAGATGCACACAAAAGATAAGCTAAAAAACAGATGATACCAGATTAACTCTTTTAATCCCTCGGAGTTGTTACTTTATATTAGAAATAAGTTGGGGAATCCTTTGAGGCCACTAAAACCGTTCATAAATAAACACACATAGTATTGTTTGGCGCTCATAGAAGTGAGAAGCGGGAACTAGAGGACACACTAGACAACATATTATGTTGAAAGCTATAATTACCGACCGGGATTCGAACCTGTCATCTCCAAGTGACGACGGCGCATCGTTAACAGCACAACATTATAGAACACGTGAAGTGAAAATAACCAGATATAGTGGCTGAAAATAAATATTCGCTATAGCAAAATGAGTTAAGATTTGTAAAATAGTATATTATGCTTATAATAAGATCACATAAAGTGGAGGTAAAGTAAAAAAAAGAGACAGCGTTGCGTTGGTTATTAACGAATTAGTACGGGAGCCGATCGTTCAGAAACAAATGGCAAACTACTGAAAGTAAACTTGCCAAGAAATCAACAACAGCGGTAAAATTCTGGTGTCCTGTGAAAGAATGAAAAAAACAGAAAAGTAAAAGGCCCCCTTTCACTCCTTGAGGAGAATTGGGTACATGTTGCTAGCTCGAAATGTGAGTAGGCCAATCGACCCTCATTGAGTGATACGGTCAATACTGCCCACCTATCTTCCCTGACCATTCCCTGGTACACATTTTAGGCTGAGTCGACTAGGAAGCCCAGTATATTTTTATGGCAACATCCTCGCCTCGATGCGGATTCAATCACATGACCACCAGACCACCACCGGGCGGTCAGATAAGCGTCCTCTACTTCTAGTGCACTAGATTGATTTTTGCGTGTGGATTAGCTTGCCCTATTACCAGCATCCCTAGCCATCAGGCGAACCTACTCCGTCTTCAGAGGTACTTGTAATTTATATCTCCAAGTCTCCGTGGCCTAATGGCTTGACTCGTTCGAAGCACAGCGGCGACCGATTTGGCAGAAGACAATGTCGCGCTGGGGTTTTAACGTGTTGGTATGGGAGCCGGTCGTTCAGAAAGCAATGGCAAACTACTGAATGTAAACTTGCCAAGACCTCAACAACGGCAGTAAAATGCTGGTGTTGACAGCGATGTCCTGTAAATAGGATATGCAAAAAAATAGTAAAGGATGAGAAGTCAACATTTTAATGCAACTGTCCGGTGTAGGGGTTGAACTCGTTACCTCGGCATCAGCACACCGGATGTTTAAGAACGAGCGCTGTTAACCATTCTTCCATGCTGACCACCATTTCTCCGTGTAATTTTAAGACCTCCTCTATTTCATCTGCCCCGCCGATTCCAGACGAAGGGCAACCTAGTTATAATAATCTCGGGTTTTTTTTTCTTCCATTGTATACAATCACTGAATCTATCCAGACAACATTCACTTCAAGCGACTTCCTATCCGACTCTTCCATGAAAATCTCATAAGGTGCATTTCTTTTTTATCATCACTTCTATTCATAAGGTTCCAAGAATATTTCAAATCATGCATTTCTTTCTGTCTCGCATCATACCAATGCATGTTACTTATACGTGGAGTAAGGTGGCAGTTCTTGCCTTCTTCATTATTTGCACGTTTTATCTTTCATGAAATATGTTCGACATTCCAGATTTAGCTGTTTAGAATAATGTCGACGTAGGGAGGCAATCACCGCACCCCTTTATCTATATATATAAAAGAGAATGTGTCTTTGTTTGTGTGTCCTTTATGCGTTCCTGAACGGTCCATCCGATTTAGATGACATTTTCTACAGATGTTCTTCTCACTCTCGCCGAGCCAACTGGCATAGTTTGTTAGTTTAAAAACAGTTATTTACGTATTAAATCAATATTAAAAGGAAAGACGTCTAATTAAGGGGACTTAACAACAAAAGTTATATCAAGGGACATTACTTTTAGTAACATTGCTATATTATGTAATTTAAATAATTGTTGTATTTTTCTTAAAGGTTTATAAAATGTTTACAGAAGTTATCTACAGTCGTATGCGTTATAAATAAACTGATAACAACTTTAAGGCATCTTCAAAGTTTTCATAAAAATAATGGATCTATTTTAGATACGTGAAAATTTTATAACTCATTTTTTAATTTCTCTTCGACATTACTTTATATGTTTTATTCTTCTTTTATTTCTTTTCGATTTCTTCTATGTAATATATATATTATTTTTTTTATTATTTTGGTTAGAGAGAAAGTCAGTCAACCCACCATTTATTGGCTGTTCGTGACATCTTGGTAAGTTTACTTTAAGTACTTTCACGATGCCCTTTTTAGTTATTGGAATGAAGATAGATCTCTTCCAATCATATCTTCTACTATCAATCTAACTATCTATTCTTCTATTCTATCTATGATTTTAATTTTTTTATTTTATTTACACAACAAGTCATATGCGCTATAAACAAAGTGATAAAAACTTTAAGGCATCTTCAAAGTTTTCATAAAAATAATGCATCTATTCTAAATAGGAGTTGGGTGGATGGATGGATAGATAGATGGATGGATGTATGTATGTATGGATAGATGGATGGATGGATGGATGGATATAGACAGACAGACAGACAGACAGACAGACAGATCCCCGCCAGGGACTGGGCGAAGCCGGGCCGGGTCAGCTAGTACCATATAAAATAACCCAAAGTAATGCAGCTTTACAGAACAGGACTAAGACACATACAGGACTTTGCGGCGGCTAGCCTTCATCACCAAACAAATGTATACACAAAACACAACATATAGTCACGGAGAAGACCCTCCGGTGACTACATTAAGGCACAAGGACGGGACGACAAGTGCGTGTTTTTCTTTTCAATTCCCTCCCCCCGCCCTAAACATTAAAATACCACTAAAGCACTATCTATTACCGATATCTGTCTGATTGGACCGCGTGTGGGTATTATATTTCTACATTAGCCTGATTTCCTCTGTAGTTCACTAGCGCGAGTGCTATATTGATATTATCATGTTGGAGCCGTTGAGTAATGCTTCTTTGTTGCTCGGATTACTCATCCAAATTGCTAGGAAAGATTTATTTCCCTCATGCCCAATTGGCAAACAATAGTTTCCTGTCTGATGAGATATGGTAGTTTGGCAATGGCGGATAAAACATCTTGAAAGAGAATGGCAATGGCGGATAAAACATCTTGAAAGAGAATGGCAATGGCGGATAAAACATCTTGAAAGAGAATTAAACAATCACTCCGAGCTAGATGAACTGCTTAGCGCTTATAACCCCTACTTTTCGCGTACACACACACACGCAGATACACTCACACAGATGTTAGCCCGCTAGGAAATGAAGTGCTATTGGTAGGCGGAATTAATTATGTACAAAATCAATAATACTGGGAGTAGCGTTAGCGCAATGGCAAGATACTAGCCTACCGGCACGGTGGTCATGGGTTTGTATCCGCAACGGTGCGGATATTTAAAACTGGGCTCCCAGGTCGACTCAACCTTAAATGGGTACCAGGAAATTATTTGGGAAGTAAAGACGGCATGCGTGATACTGAGTACATCACCCACTGAGTGTCGATTGGTCTATAGAATGAGAATTTAGTACCATATGACCAATGCGCCTTAAGGCGGGTAAAAGGGATCCTTTACTTTGTACCTACGTATGAATACTAATACTGATAACTATACTTTTTACTTACATATGAATAATAATACTGATAACTAACCTGCTCTACTGTAGCTGTTAGTTGTTGTTTCTTCTTCTTCTTTCAATTACATACAGTTTATTGTCTATATCTGCAATGTTATCTCTTGTAGTATACACTTCATTGTCTTTTTTGTTTTGAAAGTTAATTCAGTGGTCCATAGAGTGTATCCTTCACTATTGTTCCAGGAGGCTTGCCTAGATAGGTCATAATCGGGGCGGTCTTGGAGTATGTCAACTGCTGTCTGTGGCGCAAATTCATAAGTGCACATGGCTGATTCGTCAATCTTACATTGTGTGTGCATATGGTTGAGCATTTGATTGTGTCCTGTTATGAGGCGCAAAATAATGAGTTTTCTAGTGTATCCATAATATGTTAATCGTCTTCTGCTGGTGTTGGTGGCTTTCAGATTTGTTTGATGATTCTTTTCGTGGGTCAGCATGGCCGAATGGATAAGAACACGCGTTCTTAAACATCCGGTGTGCTGTTGCCAAGGAAAGGGGTTCAACCCCCACACGGGACAGTTGGACTAACATGCTGACCTATCGTCCTTGGCCTTGGGGACGTAAATTACAAGTACCTGTGAAGTCGGAGTGGGTTCGCCTGATGGCGAGGGACACTATTAATGGGTAAAAGCTAATCCACACACAAAATTCAGCTCAGCACTATTGGAAAGTAGTGTGTATGGACTACACTTGAGTTCAAAGGGAGCGAGGGGGGGGGGGGGGTGATTCTTTTCTTTTAGGTTGCATGTAACTGGTACATCGGGTTGCTCGTCCATTTCACCTTCCAAAGCTTGTTGGTCAGCTCTCTCGTTTCCGAGCACTCCACAGTGAGATGGTGTCCCTTGTATGGTGACCTTACGCTGGCTGCCTAGTTGAGATAGAAGTGTCCGTAGAACTGGCAATTCCCCAGATTGGAGTGCCTCAAGTATTGATTTGT
>JACEFZ010013003.1:12500-35260 GCA_014155875.1 Cepaea nemoralis
TCCGTGGCCTAAAGGCTTGCCAGCGGTGACCGATTTAACAGCAGACCACATCGTGCTGGGGTTTTAGCGTGTTGGTATTGGAGCCGATCGTTCAGAAATCAATGACAAACTACTGAACGTAAAACTTGCCCAGACATCAACAACAGCAGTAAAATGCTGGTGTTGACAGCGATGTACTGTAAATAGGATATGCAATGTAATTGTGTGTGTGTGTGTGTGTGTGTGTGTGAGTGTGTGTGTGTGTGTGTACGTATATATGTGCGTGTGGGTGTGTATACACGTCTGTGGGTGTTTATGTGTGTTGATCTTGACTTTATCGTTTTATATGTATAGAATCTGAAGCCCATGATGAGTGTCAAGAAACGAAAGTATGACCTGTCTTATTTGAATTATGGATTCACAAATATCGTCATCAACGGAGAAGAACGACCTCGGTGTGTTATTTGTAGTAAAAGTTTGTCAAATGATTCTATGAAACCGACACAGTTGAGGAATCATTTGTTGAATGTTCATCCTCAATACAAGGACAAGGACAAAACCTATTTTGAACGTCTTGGGAATGCTGTCAAAAGGATGAGACTGGATTTAACAGGGGTATTCCAAGAAACGAACCAAAAGGTTACTGAAGCTTCCTATGTCGTAGCACTGGAAATAGCGAAGCAGAAAAAAATCACATACAATCGGGGAATCTTTGATCAAACCTTGTTGTCTCAAGATGGTGGAAATTGTGTTGAGAAATGAATCAGAGCTTGCAGCGGTTTCACTATCAAACGACACTGTTCAAAGGAGGATCAGCGATATGGCCAATGACATCAAGGATCAAGTTGTGCAAGAGATCAAGTCTGCAGCACTTGGGCTCTATTCAATTCAAATTGATGAATCGACTGATGTGGCATCGTGTTCTCAGTTGATGCAAGCGAAGGCATACCTCAGAGTAGCTGCAGACACAGATCACCCGTTGCATGAGGCGCTGGACGTAGTTAAGGGTCAGAGACTGATAAGAGGGAAATCATGGATGGCTCAGGCGGAGGATACGATCAGACAGGTGTGCCCCTTGGAGAATATCAGGCGAGGATAGGAGTGGGTCAGAGTGCCAGCCGTGAAGTCAGACTTGTGCAGAGTTGTAATAACATTGAGCCGGGAGTGCAGGGAGTGGCCAGCAGGGGCCACGGAAGTGGAAATTCAGCAACTAATTCAGGAAAATTCTCGCCCGGGTGATGTGATTATCTACACGGATGGGTCAGTGTTGAGAGGTAGGAGAAGTGCCTGGGGGTTCTTGGCAAAAACTAATGGTCGGCGTTTGGTGCAGGAGAGCCTGGCGTATGATAACACTACATCTAGCTTAAGAATGGAGGTGGAGGCGGTCAGTGCAGCTTTCCGCTGGATAGAAAACACGATACATACACACATTGTGATTGTAACTGACTCAGAAAGCATGCTGAGAAGGGTGAGAACAGGTAGGCTTCGTGCAGAGTGGCTTGCTTCGCTTCGGAGGTCACGGGTAGTAAGCATCACCTGGATCTTTTCTCCTGGGCATGCCGGTGTGCTGGGGAATGAACAGGCGGACAGATTGGCTGGCTCGGCAAAATTTGGTGGAGTATTGATGCATGACAAGGCAGACGTGGTTGCGGCCTTGTGGGAGCACGTGTACACCTCGGAGGAGCAGATGGAGCACCATGGTTTGGTAAGAATGAGACAACGAGGTGTGACGAGGGGATCTGGCCGACGCTCGGCGCTCGGAGGAAAGGCGAGACGGATATATAATCAGATTGCTACTGGAACTATTAGTGTTGGAACTCTTCGCTGGCTGCTGGGGATGGAGGCGGAGCGCTTATGGGAATGTCTCGAGTGCTGTGATGTCGGTTCCTAAATCAATCAATCAATCAATCAATCAATCTCAGTTGATAGTGTTTGCAAGGTATGTGCATTCAGGATCATTTAAAAAAGAACTTCATTTTTGTTCTCCTCTTGAAACAACTACCATGGCCTCTGATATTTTAGAAAAGGTTTAATCTTTCCTTGAATCAGAAAATCTTTTATGGGATATTATGTGTGGGTGCTGTACAGATGGAACACCAGCTATGTTGGGGACCAAATCAGGATTTCAAGTTAGTGTGAAGAAACGTGCCCCAAAAGTGAAAGGCATTCATTGCATGATCCATCGTCAAGCACTGGCCTCCAAAACACTTCCAGCTCCTTTGGGGAAGGTTTTCGATCAAACCGTTCAGATAGTGAATTTTATCAAAGGAGGAGCTCTCAACTCACCGCTTTTTAAGCAGTTATACGTTGACATGAATGCAGGCCACCATTTGCTTCTTTTCCACACAAATGTTCGATAGCTGTCAAGAGGAAATGTAACTGCGCGAGTATATGAGCTGAGAGACGAGCTCAAATTATTTTTTGAAGTTCAGGGTAAGATGGACTCTTTCGCCTGGCTGGATGATGAGGAATGGATCATGCCTATTTAGTTGATATTTTTGAGCAGTTGAATAAACTCAATCTTCAGATGCAAGGAAGGAATACAAATATCATACAATTTGTGGATGCCTTGAGAGCTTTTATGAGAAAGCTGGAAAACTTGAAAAGAAAGGTCAATATGACAAATGTTGCAATGTTTGAGAAGCTGTCATCCGTTCTCGTTGTTGATGGTAAAGACCAAGTACTTCCACAATTTGCAAAAAATGAAATTGTGCAGCATTTGACAGCGCTAGAAAATGAATTTGAGCGATATTTTCCTGAACTTAGTGATGATGAGCTGGATTTGGTGCGAAACCCATTCAAATTATCAGTTGAAAAAGTTTCTGATGATTGTCAAGATGAATTTCTGGAGCTGAAAAATTATTCGGGGGCAAGGGATGTGTTCAGTGAGAAACCAATCACGGAATTTTGGCCAAAAGTGACAGAAAAAGCAACCCGTGCATTGCTTCCATTTGCGTCAACATATCTTTGTGAGTCAGGCTTTTCAGCTCTGCTAGAAATTAAAACGAAACGGCGCAACAGATTAGATGTTGAAAACGATCTCCGTTGTGCCCTTTCAAGCACTCCTCCACGTATTTCAGAATTGCTGCGGGAAAAACAATCACAGTGTTCTCATTGATTACAATTTTCATTTAAATTACGAATCTAGAATATCCAGGTTTTGTAATGAGCGTTTTGTTTGATGAAGCACAATTTTCTGGCATCCTGGTGTCGTATATTAAGCTACAATTCTTTGACGTTTTAACTGTTTGTTTATTGTAGTATGATTAATATGGTGTTTTAACAAAATATTGCGAATGTAAAAATGCTTCTAGTTAAGTTTTTAATATCCATCAGCATATTCATTTGCTATTAACTGTAGAAAACTACACTATAAAATGTATCTTTACATGTGAAGGTTATGTACAACTATGGAAGAAAATAAGTATTTTCACTATTATAGGCATGTTATTTTTAATGAACCTTTTGAGGCTGACAATTTTGGAAAGTTGGAGGGGGGAGGGGGGTGGAATGACAGCCTGAACATATGGTGAAGGGGGGCACGGGCCAAAAAAGGTTGAGAACCACTGCATTATTACGTATAATGTGTAGGGGTGGGAGGGATTTTTAGGTAGGAAATACGAAAGGGGAGGGGGGATGACGTTCTGAAAATATGGTGAAGGGGGTCACGGGCCAAATTTTTAGGTAGGAAATATGAAAAGGGGGGGGGGGGGATGACGTTATGAAAATATGCTGAAGGGGGGAACGGACTAAAAAAGGTTGAGAACCACTGTGTTAGTAGGTCTTTGCCAGGATAAAACCTGGCCCTGGTGCCTTGGAAACACTTTTGCGTCCCCTGGGCAAGTTTACGTTTAGTAGTTTGCTATTGCTTTCTGAACGACCGGCACCAATACCAATTCATTAAAAAAACCAACGTAAGGCGGTCTGCTTAGTTAGGAAATACGAAAGGGGAGGGGGGATGACGTTCTGAAAATATGGTGAAGGGGGTCACGGGCCAAACTTTTAGGTAGGAAATATGAAAAGGGGGGGGGGGGGGTGGAATGACGTTATGAAAATATGCTGAAGGGGGAACGGGCTAAAAAAAGGTTGAGAACCACTGTGTTAGTAGGTCTTTGCCAGGATAAAACCTGGCCCTGGTGCCTTGGAAACACTTTTGCGTCCCCTGGGCAAGTTTACGTTTAGTAGTTTGCTATTGCTTTCTGAACGACCGGCACCAATACCAATTCATTAAAAAAAACCAACGTAAGGCGGTCTGCTGCCAAGTCGCCCACAGCTGTGTTTCAAACGCGGGTATGCAGGAATACGAACTTCATCCGTAACACCTTCGCCAAGGAGCAGGCTGATGTAGTACCTCAAGTATGTGAAAAGTTGTAGATTTTACCGGAAATACCGGATTAAGAAAGTTTGCCACTGTCCTATTCCGGAATTTTCTGTAAAATCTACTACCAAGGATTTAGGTAAAGATTGATCAGTTCTGAAGCCTGGCATAACAGGTTTATTACTGTTCTTGAACGGCCACAACAGGGGAAGTCACACACACACACACACACGCACGCACGCACGCACGCACGCACGCACACACGCACGCACGCACGCACGCACGCACACACGCACGCACGCACACACACACACACACAAACTACACACTACACACGCAACACACACACTACACACACACTCACAACGAACATCAGTGTCAGCAACAAGCGGTATTATTAATCTTACCTTGGTTGGGGGAATGTTTGGAAAGAATAAGTTAGGATGACAATATGACAGCGCTACACGGAAGATTTTATTGGGTAAATATACCCATTGCACCTTCTATATAACAGTGCTTCGCGCGTTTGGCTGTCTGTATATCTGCCCGACATGATGGGTCTCATACAGGTAGGTCAGCATGGCCGAATGGATAAGAACGCGTGTTCTTAAACACCCAGTGTGCTGATGCCGAGGTAAGGGGTTCAACCCCTACACAGGACAGTTGGACCAAAATGTCGACGTCTCGTCCTTGACTTGGGGACGTAAATTACAAGTACCTCTGAAGTCGGAGTGGGTTCGCCTGGTGGCGAGAGACTCTGTTAACATGGAAAGCTAATCCACAGGCAAAATTCAGTCCAGCGCTACTAGTAGTAGTGTGCATAGACTACGCTTGAGTTCAAAGCGAGCGAGCGCAAAAAAAAAAAAAAATAATTCCAGAACGGAAGTGAAGCCGCTAGGCGCCATTCACTTGGAATGCCTTAGGACTAATACTGCCATACACACCAGAGTTATTTCTAGAAGTAAGAGAAAACAGGGAGAGAAAAGACGTAAGAGGTCCATGAGGAACGATCACTGGTGATGATGATGTTTATAGTGTTGATAATGACAATGATTATAATGACGACGACGACGATGAAGATGATGATAGTAATCAGCTTTGAACTACCGCGATTTTTAAATATAGATAGATGAAATTTTGTTGTTGGAAGCAACAGACAAATCAAGCCACACACACACACACACACACACGCACGCACGCACGCACGCACGCACGCACGCACGCACGCACGCACGCACGCACGCACGCACGCACGCACGCACGCACGCACGCACGCACGCACGCACGCACGCACGCACGCACGCACGCACGCACGCACGCACGCACGCACGCACGCACGCACGCACGCACGCACGCACGCACGCACGCACGCACGCACGCACGCACGCACGCACGCACGCACGCACGCACGCACGCACGCACGCACGCACGCACGCACGCACGCACGCACGCACGCACGCACGCACGCACGCACGCACGCACGCACGCACGCACGCACGCACGCACGCACGCACGCACGCACGCACGCACGCACGCACGCACGCACGCACGCACGCACGCACGCACGCACGCACGCACGCACGCACGCACGCACGCACGCACGCACGCACGCACGCACGCACGCACGCACGCACGCACGCACGCACGCACGCACGCACGCACGCACGCACGCACGCACACACACACACACACACACACGCGCGCGCAAGATATGAAGTTTGGAAGGTGCCATGCTGATTGTCATGCACAGTGTAGATGCACTGGGTTATAAACATCTTGTGCCAATCAACTCTTTGCTCTCGTACTTCACTCATGTATTAGCTCGGACCGCGTATAGAGATGGTCTTATGATCAATGTGAACCAGCGTGTTTATTGCAATGGTCAATGCATCTTATTATACGTGTTGCAAGAACTACTGTTTCCCATCAAACTTCTTGCAAGGGCCACTAGCTCCAATAAAACCTGTTGCAAGGATCATTACTTCCTATCAAACATATTGTAAGAACAACAATTCCCCATCGTACGTGTTACAATGGCCACTTGCTCCTATCAGATGTGATGCAAGGACCACTTGCTTGTACCAAGCGTCTTTGTTTTTTGTTTTTTTTTAAAGGAAAATGCTGCATAGAAAATTACCCCCTGTCAAACGCAAATAACCTGGACCGCAAGAGTAATTAACAACGATTGACTGGAAGAGGCTAATGAAAGTAGAACAGCTATTTAAAAAATGCGACATACTTCAATCTTCAGTCATATAATGACAAGAGAGACATTGGAAAGCACCCCAACTGGAAAAAGAAATCAGTTAAGAAGATGCAGAGACAGACCGAGAGAAATGATGCTGGATGGAATGTCGTCGTTCACCTTCAGATGTCAGTAGGAATTATCCAAAGAAAGCAGCAGTCAACTTAAGTCTGTTGACATCTCCATAAAGCGTGTCCTCAAATGGAGTGGGTGCAGACCAAAAGCTTCTGCTTCTTCTGCGTTCATCCGGAGTTTTTTTTCCGGATGTGATTGCATTGTGCCTGTTTACAGCAGAGCTGCGTTCTTGCGCCGTTAGGCCGACACATCCGACTTCTGCGGGCATTTGTTGACCGGGTTAACCTTCCCGGGAGACCAAAAGCTTATTTATTCTCTGTTCTGCAAATGTTGACTCCTGCAACAAATGTTTAGCTGTCATTTTACCAGTATTCATCAGTTTCAGTCCCTTTCTTTAGTTTATTAAACAGGTGGTAAGTCAGTCTCTTGTGTCCGTTACGAGGTTTCAAGATTATTATTTCAAATGTATGAAAATAGCCCACCTATAAAAAAAAACATGCTTAGTCAGAAAACAAGACGATGATAAAACAAATCTAAAATAAATACCAATAATAAAACTGATTACAATTCAGCTGTATTTTGTGAAGACGCCACTTTAATCGATGCACACGAACAAGTTTTAAATCAGACCAAACAAACAGGGACAATCTTTATTGTGGCCAAATATGGCTGCTCTAATCACTTCAGACAACCACGATATCGTGTGACAAGAAGATCCGCGCAAGCGTGTTGAGCAAACACGGATAGCTTCCGTGGGCAAGAAGAGATAAATGATCGAAGTGAGTGCTGTTACTGAGTAATTACTACTGTTATTCACACTACATCTTGATTAGAGCCCATGCTACTTAGGCTTATCAGCACAGTGTTTATTTTCGTTTGCTGATAAACGTTAATGCAAGTAAACAAGATGGCAGCCTTCTTTTTGCATTGTAAGCGTTCGCGTTGGACAGACACAGACGATGGTAATAGTCAGACAGTCAGAAACCTTGTCAACAAAAATAAAGAACTCGGAAACAAAATAAACAAGCGAATTTAAATATCTGGGGTAAATTCTCACTTCAGATGGGAGAATGGACAGGGACATCAACATACGTCGTCCAACGGCATATCAGATACTGGGACAACTAGCGTCGCTTCTGACGCATACAAAGGTACCTACCTATACGAATTAAAGCAAATCTCAACATAACTATTCTTTGGGCCGACATTCTGTCACCACACATTGACAGCTGACTGCAACCAATGAGTCCACCGATATTCTGTCACCACACATTGACAGCCGACTGCAACCAATGAGCCCACCGATATTCTGTCACCACACATTGACAGCTGACTGCAACCAATGAGCCCACCGACATGCTGTCACCACACATTGACAGCTGACTGCAACCAATGAGCCCACCGACATGCTGTCACCACACATTGACAGCTGACTGCAACCAATGAGCCCACCGACATGCTGTCACCACACATTGACAGCTGACTGCAACCAATGAGCCCACCGACATTCTGTCACCACACATTGACAGCTGACTGCAACCAATGAGCCCACCGATATTCTGTCACCACACATTGACAGCTGACTGCAACCAATGAGCCCACCGATATGCTGTCACCACACATTGACATCTTCTTCTTCTTCTTCTTTGCGTTCATCCGGAGTGTTTTTTCAGATGTGATTGCGGTGTGTCTAGTTAGGCACCCTTGGATCGAAACCCTTAGGCCAACACATCCGGCTTTTAGCGTGCATTTTTGACCAGGTTAGCATTCCTGGGAGACTCTCACTTTTGTGGTACTGTCCACCTCCCAGCTGGTAAAGTTGGAAGAGTCGGAGACTGCACGGTCATCCCTCAAATGAAGGCAGGGACAGTCCATAGCATTTTCCGCCATCCTGGGTGGCTACCATAATTGCAGGGCCGGCACATAGCGCCCTGGTACTGGGCACACAGAGGGAATCGTCACGTCCTGCTCATGGCTGCTTTAATTCCTCACTTCAATATATTGGGCATTTCGTTCACCCCGAGCCTTTCCCGCACAAACCAAGCTGGTCTGCAGTCAGTATCCACTAAGCGAGTTTTTCGGACATGTGCTTGTCGTTGTGTCCGTCAGAGCTGTTCCAGACACGTCGGACATTCGGAAACTACCTAGTTAGAGCTGTTCCGAACAAGAGCGGCATTCGGAAACTAGGAAGTCAGAGCTGTTCCTAGCACAAGAGACAATCGGAGGAGACAATTCACTCGGACGTAATTGCGTAGTGTCAATTTTTAGTTTGCCACCCGTAGGACGACACTTCCGACTTCCGGCGGGCATTTTTTAATGAGGTTAGCCTTCCTCTGGTTTCGTAGCACGTAAGACTGTTGTGATGTCGCCAACATCTCAGCTGGTCAAGATAGAACGATCAGCGACATCGAGGTCGGCCCTCAAGGGAAGGCAGGGGCAGACCTTGGGCATTCCCTTGCTATCCAAGGAGGCTTCCATAATTGCAGAGCCGGCACATATTGCTCTGAGACTGGGCTCACCCGAGGAGTTGCCACGTCCTGCTCATGGCTGCTTTAGTTCCTCACTTCCATGTGTTGGGCAACCTGTTTGCCACTGATCGCTCAAACACACACCAGGAGCGGTCAGACTGCGAGCGACATCCACTCGGTAAGCTTTTTATTTTGACTTCAGACCACGCAATAGGTCCGCTCGCCGTGCGTTCCATTTTGCGTCATTGAGACGTTCTTCCACTTTTGTCTATACTCTCTGTGAGCTGGATACAGACAGTTTTCGTAGCCATTTCCTTCGACTGGGGCACTTTTCTGACTTTTCGTACTCGCTCACCAGGTAGGCTACATGTGCTGCCGGTTCAGCACCTTACTTTCGTGCAGCAGTGGACGAGAAACGGCCTGGCCCTCTCATCCGGGAATCTCTCATATTCCCCAGCTGAGAGCCTTCGAACATGTAATAGAACTGAGCATGTAGCTTGCTCAGTATCACGCTTCTATTTTTCGGTAGGCAGGTATCGGCCTGGCTCTCAGATGTGAGGGTTTGTGGCTTAGAGGCGTTCAGCCACAGCCCTCGACAGGGAGCCGTAAGAGTTTTGTCCGGACCAAAAGCGTCTGCCTTCGTGCCTTCGTGCACCTTTTTAAACTTTTGACTGCTATCCTCAGTCACCTGCAGAGCAGCAGGTTGTGCCTCTCTTAGTCTGGTCCCTATCCCATATGCTGTCCGATATGTAGTTTTTTTCACCCATCGGCAAGCACATGGGGTCGATGGGACACGCAAGCTCCCCCACCACGGCAAGGTGGAGACACATCGGGGGAGACATTGACATCTGACTGCAACCAATGAGCCCACCGACATTCTGTCACCACACATTGACAGCTGACTGCAACCATTGAGCCCACCGACATTCTGTCACCACACATTGACAGCTGACTGCAACCATTGAGCCCACCGATATTCTGTCACCACACATTGACAGCTGACTGCAACCAATGAGCCCACCGATATGCTGTCACCACACATTGACATCTGACTGCAACCAATGAGCCCACCGATATTCTGTCACCACACATTGACAGCTGACTGCAACCAATGAGCCCACCGATATGCTGTCACCACACATTGACAGCTGACTGCAACCAATGAGCCCAGAATCATGACAACAGAGAATAGATGCCTTAGAAGAGATGCGGGGTTAACCGTGAGAGACAGAAGTAGGAACGAGGGAGTTAGAAGTCGGGGTTCCAAAGCCAAAGCAAAGCATGACACTTAATGTGCAAGATGAAAAGTGGGCTGTGTACGATTGAGCACGGACTCCTGGTGATGCGTAGAGGAGAGTCATAGGGGATGACGACCACTTGGTTACGAAATAGAAGCTTCTAACCTTCGTCTCGAGTAGCAGCTTAGGGTTCCATCTGGCGGGATTTAGTTTTAAAGTCGAAGATTTTGTAAAGCCTTTTTGTAATCTGAGCCGTGACCCAGAGCTTTTGTGGCCAGGCAGATTTATGAACCTGCTTTTGTATGAATCCACGAATAAACGTATTAGAACCTGACTTTACAAGCGTTTGGACTCATACTTGAAAATGCAACGCGAAGAATTTTACAAATATTGCTACCAACGATTTACATCATGTCTTTTGACTTCTCCTGCGATTGGCGGCCAGCACTGTTAAAGCGTGCGTGTGTGCGTGTGTGTATATGTGCGTATGTATGTATGTAGGTAGGTTGGTAGGTACGTACGTCTGTGTGTGTGTCTGTGTATGTATGTATGTATGTAGGTAGGTACGTACGTACGTATGTATGTATGTCGTACGTACGTACGTACGTACGTATGTATGTATGTATGTATGTATGTATGTATGTATGTATGTATGTATGTATGTATGTATGTATGTATGTATGTATGTATGTATGTATGTATGTATGTATGTATTATGTATGTATGTATGGTATGTATGTATGTATGTATGTATGTATGTATGTATGTATGTATGTATTATGTATGTATGTATGTATGTATGTATGTATGTATGTATGTATTCTGCGGGATACTTCCTGCCAATGGTATTCATAAAACAATATTGCGACAAGCGTTTCTCGCGAACATCGGTACACAACTGGGTTGATAAGTTCTCCCAAGGACGTTCATAAATACGACTATTGATGAAAATCGACCTGGTCGGCCTGTACAGATTGGGGGAAGAATCAGCTGTGCGGCCGGTGGTGGCAATTATTCAAACTGACAAGCGGGTAGCCTTAGACGGTGTTGCGACTACAACAGAATGTTCTCCTGGTGTAGACTATAGAATAATGCATGATGTGTTGCCTTGCTGCAAAGTGTGCTCGAGTTGGGTGTTAAGACAATTGACGACATACAGTTCAGTATGGGGGTGGGGGAGGAGTAGGAGAGGGGGGGGGGCCTTGCATGTCTACTAACTACGGGGATACTGCCCCTTCGCAACAATGCCAGATCCCGTACGGCTCGATTAACCCAAGAGAAAATTCCTCAACTACGGCGGAAAGTGTTTGAACATCCGGTTTATATCTAGCCAATACCTAGCCCAGAGTGATTTCCAGTTCTTTGGTCCGCTTAAATAATAACCTTGGCGACACGCGATTCACCAATGACGAAGACGTTGAGAGTGAGGCGCGAACGTGGCCACAGAAGCACTCCATAGACATCTGGTGTGTCGGTATTGGAAAAAGAAAGAAAAGAACGATGGAATAGATGCATAAATCCTCGTAGAGATTATGGTGAGAAAAAAAAGGAGAGATATACTGTAAGTACAATTATAACTGGCTTTCACATCTCATGCATTGTTTTTTACATACAATTTTGTGACTAATTTACTGACTTTTTCTCGTTTTATTTTAACCCCTATTCTAGATAGCAGTCACTTAACTTTCCAGTGTAGAAGACAACTATGATAGCTTCTTACGATCCAGATATTTACTACAACTGCCTAGGACAGACTGAGTTAAGAACAGCACGTGATGATAATAAAAACGAAAGAAACACGGGAAGGTTAACCTGGTCAATATATGTCCACAGAAGTCGGATGTATCGGCGCAAGAACGCAACTCTGCTGTAAACAGGCACAACGCAATCACATCCGAAAAACCTCTCCGGATGAACGAGAAGAAGAAGAAGAAGAAGAAGAAGAAGAAGAAGAAGAAGAAGAAGAAGAAGAAGAAGAAGAAGAGGAGGAGGAGGAAGAAGAAGAAGAAGAAGAAGAAGAAGAAGAAGAAGACGAAGAAGAAGAAGAACCAGAGAAATTAAGGTGTTACTTGGGTTAGAATTTCTTGATATATTCACCGCAGAACGCCATATAAACGATACTTAACTTGTCTCATCTGTTGATAAAATCTCTTCCAAGACCGATAACTTTCACGTCTAGAGGCTTACGTCCCCTGGACCACGATTCTCTGTGACACGGTCATGCAAATGCATTTTCTACAGGAGATTAGATACAACTAAGACAATGATCTGAGTTATGATGGTGGACGTAAATTACAAGTACATCAGAAGTTTTTGTTCATGCACGTGCTACTACTTCTTGTGCGTTGGACTTATTTTTGTGTGTCTCTATTACCTTCACCTATTGTCCTTCGCCACCAAGCGAACCCATACCGACGTCTGAGATACTTATAAGTTACGTCCCGAAGTTAAGGGCGCGAAGTCCACATTGTAGTCCAACTGACAGGTGTAGGAGTTGAACCCACTAGTAGCACACCACCACTACTACTACTACTACTACTACTACTACTACTACTACTAATAATAATAATAATAATAATAACAACAACAACGATCCCGCACCAAGTCCCCGGCACAACTTGTCTCTCATCACAACATTCCGGGAAGACTCTCCATCCCTGGTCAGTTCTCTGCCTCAGGCTTGTTGTGTCCGCCGTGTCTGTCATGTTTGTATCCAACGGTGGTGTCGACCCCTGTCTCATCTCCCGGGGTCCATGTCTTCTATCACTGTTCTTCCTCAACCACTCTGACCTTTATCATGGCCAAGTTATGTCAGTTTCCAAGACCTGATGCTGGTTATGAGCTACTTCTTTTCAATGCCGGGTACATTCATGTCGTTTAACTCTTAAACAAGTCCCAAAGGAGGAACCTGTTATGGATCTGTGAGTTGCTAGGACCATTATTATATTCTGTAGGCCTGAATGCGTGGCAAAATTGGTCGCTGTATTTCCGTCCCGTGTTGAACACCGCGTGCAGACATCACACCTTGTCAGTCCGCGCCCATACCGCTGTCAGCGTAACTTTTAACCGTTACACCAACAGACCTGGTAAAATGTGACTGTTTATTTGGTATCGAATAAGACAAACAGGTTTAAAAGGCAAGATGACTGACTTCATTGCACCGGGTTTTATCCCATATGACTCGGTCTGTTTCTGCAGGGCGGCCTGCCGAAAGCGTCGCACAAAGCGAATACATCCGTCGCTCAATTGACGACCCCCAGGAGTCTCCGAGAAAATTGCACTGCTGAACCGGAGACGTAGTCCGGAACTGAACACACAACATTCAGAGCGAGGCAGGCGGCGTAACTACTTCGCCAAGGAGACTTGTTTGAGCAATATTTTGTATTCAACATTGAAGTTAGTTAGTTAGTTAGTTAGTTAGTTAGTCGACAGATCATCCTCATTGCACATCGAACCATTCAGTCCATAAGTGTTCGGATCCCCTCCTCAGCACATCCCGCAGCATATAGCGACTAACGACACCAGCTCTGTGTTGGTTTATCAATCTTCTTTGGCTTCCTGCGTAGTGTTCTTGTTTGGCCACCCCTCTCTTTATTTGCTGTTCTCGCAGTCTGGCCATTGTTGTAGATTCGCAGTCATCACTTGGTTCTCGCACAAGTCTTACTTCTCGTAGAGTATTCAGAATGTCAGCCTGGTCCATGGCGCGACCGACCTCCACTTACCCTTACCTGCGAGCTTGTCAGCCCGTTCATTTCCTTGTACTCCCGCATGCCCTGGCACGAAGATGAAACTAATCTTTGTCAGCCGAGACCGCTCCAGAGACAGCAACCACTCTCTTCCGATCCACCCATCTCTATCCTCTTGAGCATGCTCATTGAGTCGCTAAGAAAACATGCCCTATTGAATGTCTGTGTCTCGAGCCATGTTATTGCTTTACTTACTGCGATGACTTTACAAAGTCAGGCTATTTGTGGTCTCAACAAAAGCACCAGAGTCCTCCTTCACAGTTCTCCCTCTGGCCCGCGCCGTGAAGGCCGATGAGCTTCTCACATGTCGGACGACCGACCCATCTGTGTAGATGACAGCATCACCGTCTAACGAATTCTCGAAAATTAACGCTTGTACTTCCGCCTCCACAGCACCCGGATTGTCTTGTCTGCATTTTCTGTCTAGTGTGATGCAAACTGAAAAGGACGTATAGAAATCTGTTGGCACTTGTACCCACTCCACGACCTTCCTCTTTTTAACATGCTGCCCTTCAACTTCCTAATTTCTCTATGCAGTGGATGTTGTGTGTTTGCGTTAATTCTGAGGTAGGCACGTGCTCTGCAAATTTGTATTCTGTCTTCAATGGTTGGAAAATCAAGAAGGTAGAGCATCGCCCTGCATGCTGTATATCTTGTACATCCAAGAATAATGCACATAGCTTCTTTTTGTATCCTTTCTATCTGCTTATGGCTGAGAGCCAAGATTTCCATCGCATACTCAAAAACAGACATGACCAGCCCCTCATATAGGAAGCATAGATGGCGCTGCTCACAGTTTGCAGCCGCCATCATCCGCATCGCAGCGAAACCCCGCTTGGCCTTTGTTATCACCTGGTCTATGTGCTCATCATAAGCAAGGCTTCGATCAAAACGTATCCCCAGGTAATTCATTGCCATCGTTCTTTCCACAGTCTCTGAACACAGATTAACAGTTGGTGTTGGAGTGTTGACAATATGATTATTTAAAGAGAACCATGTCACTGTTGCCTTTGTTGGGTTGACCATTGCCCCAGCTTCAACACACCAAGTACTTATGCGTTTGAGTTCGGTTTGCAGTTCCACAGCAACCTGATCTATATCCTTACCATGGCGATACACTAAAATATCGTCGGCATATGACAATGTCCTCCCCGGTCCAGTGATCTGCTCGCTGGTGATTCTCACTGTGTAGGCGTTGAACAGCACCGGAGATACTGGTGATCCCTGTGGTAGGCCAGGATATATTGTTGTTGGTTTCGAAGTCCAACTGCCACATCTAAAAACTACTTTCCGTTGGAAGAGGGCTGCAGCGATCCAACTAAGGAGGAACGGACTTATCTTGAATTCAAGAAGCTGAAGCATTAGAAAATCCAATGGTACTCTGTTGTACGCGTCCTCAAGATCAATCGCTGCAGCAAAGGTTTCAGTGCCTGAGTGGAAACCTTCATAAACATCATGGGCAAAAACTGCTGCATTGGTCCAGGTTTCTCTTTTGGGACGGTACCCTCCTAGGGTAGGTGGGAAAACACCTTGCTTCTCTAGCTGGCTTGATATTTTTCTGGCAATTAACTTCTCCAGCAGCTTGCCTATTGTATTCTGCATGGTGATTACTCGATATCCCTGAATTTTTGTGTGGTCTTTGCCTGGCTTCGGCAAGGGATTCAGATAGCTGTGTAACCACTCCTCCTTGATGCTAGCACTTCCTATACTGTTGTTGTACATGTCTGCTAGTTTCTCTAGCTTGTTGTCGGTACACCTATTGATGTCGTCATATCTTATGCCATCTGGCCCCCGGAGCGCTGTGTTTTGATCGTCGAAGCACAGCCTTGATTTCTTTCACTGTCACTGTGTCTTCATCCGAAATGTTCTGGGCCGTGTACCTGTCTGAGGTGACCTCCTTGGCAAGATTTCGGCCTCCCATGTCTGTCTGGTTGCTCTACTCTAGATAGCGTTCGAAGAGGGCTGTCACTGATTCTGGATGTTAGGGGCTGTTGTGTCTTGGGTTTGGCTGCTGACTATCTACTCAAACATGACAGCACAACTCACGTTAGTCCATCGACAAGTCCATCACACCATATGAGGAGAACGACAACGTCTTTATTGTCGGTAAGCATCATGAAAAGTTACAGAATGCAGAGGATGATCGAGGCTTCAGTCCGTCACATGCTACTCTCATTCACGCCAGAGTCTTACAAATCAAACCTACACAATTGTGTGGACTATTGGGCAGCGGAGCGTGAACTCGCCTGTGTGGGTAGTGTCGATGTGTCTAGGTGTAGGCAACATGACCCCAACCTCCTCGCGTGCTCTAATAACGAACCGTTTGGTATTACCTGTTACGAAGCATCCTATCCACTCTGGCGCAGTCACTCCATGACCCTTCACTCAGATCTTTCCAACCCTAAGCTGGCAACAACCATGAACTTGTGTCTTGCGTCCACGAAGGCAGGAGCCCAAAACATGTCTTGCGTCTTGGCCGGCTAATCACTCACTGACCCACGACAACAGTTTGGTTGTTAATGTATACGCACTTGTGACGTCTCATTGTTTCATTCCAGTGCTCTCTTGTGCTTATTTCCTTGCTTCGTCTAATTCCCTGTTCTGGTGCACTTGCTTACTCTTTTAACTCTATCTGGCTGTCATTCGAGCCATGACAAGGGCTTTGCCCTTGTTCTCGTCAATCCTCTGCCAGATGAGGTCAGCACCTTGGAAGTCAGAAATTCTCTTATTCTTGACTACCCCACTCATGCTTTTATGTAGTCGCCAGAACAATTTCAGTGACTTATCAGGGCTTACCCTTTGACATACCTCTGCCCATTTTTCACCTTTAACCACCTTAACCAGTTTTTTTTTTAAATAGCTTACTTTTGTGTGCATCTCTCTTTCTGTTCTTCTTGGCGTTTTGCCATTTCCTTACAGCACTACGCTTATCCATCCAGGCTTTCTCAGGTGGCTGCTCCCAGCGGTTTTTCCTGCCCTAAAACTTTCTGCGCTTGTCGCGTCTTATTTTACTCACCACATCTTGCCCTGTAGTGTCATACTGGAAAGGTCTTGACCGTTGACTTGTACTGCCAGGTTCTGCCTTTCTCCATCAATGTGTTGCAAGAGTGGTGGTCGCTGCCGTGGTACCCTGTGACACCCCATCTACACACTGTAGTGAGTGAAGGAGAAACCAGCACCAGATCAATAGCACTGTCCTCATCACCTTGGCGGCTAGCTGTCCTGGTGACACAGCCACTGTTGATACACACCAGGTCAATGGTTTCAAGTGCAGTCTCGAGCTCCTCCCCCTGTGTGTTGGAGGAAATGTTTCCCCATGATCTTTGAAAATCGCAACAGAAAATGACATTTTTTCATGACCTAATATGTCACTTAAGCACTGCCACTTCTGGGAATCCATACTTGCGTTGCGGGCATAAACATGAACCAACACGAATGGTAGACCGAATTGAACTCTGACCGCCTGTATTTGTATGTCGTCATTATCCCAGCTGGACATGTCTACCTCTGAACCAACCATACTATCGCGGATGAGAATCGCCATTCCCAGATGTCACCTGTTGTAAAAAAACACTTGAAGCCGACCATTTTGAATAGCTGATCATCCAGTCTCGTCTCCTGGAGTGCTATAATGTCGTTCCTGTAAACCAGGTTTTCGAAAACTGGGCCACGTTGTATTACGCTGGCGCAGATGCAATATAGGATGCTAGTATACCTGAGGCCCAGACGGTCACATTTAAGTCCAAAACGCCTTACCACTCCACTCTTGCGTCGCTTGCGGCTACCACGTTGTCCCCGCCGTCTTGTTTTGTTGACTGCCGTCCGTAAGGAACACACTAATTGTTCCGACATGTTGAAAAAACCGAACACCACAGAACCAGACACGCTGCGAAAATTCACTCAATGGTTGCTTCGCTCAATGCACGAAACTCTGTAGCATCGGCGCAGATCTTGAGAAAAACTCCTGGTTTTACATCCTGGCACACAAATTACACGTAGGAAATGGAAATATCCATCTCCTACGCGAAACGGTAGCGGTCAGAAAAACAACACAACCGTCCTTCGCCATATTGACCGGAAGTCCTCAACATTAAAGTGCAGGTTAGCATGGTAGAATGGATAAGAACGCGTGTTCTTAAATATTAGATGCGCTGAAGCCGAAGTTAGGGGTTTAACCCCGACACCGGACAGTTGGACAAAAATGTTGACCTTGACTTGGGGACGTAAATTACAATTACCTCTGAAGTCGGAGTGGGATCGCCTGATGGCGAGGGACACTATTAATAGGTAAAAGCTAATCCACACACAAAATTCAGCTCAGCACTATTGGAAGTAGTGTGTATGAACTATAAAGCCAGCGAGCGCAAAAAAAAACAAAAAACATTAAAGTTCGAAAATAATAATAATATTAGAAATAATAATGACAATAATTACACACAATAATTACACAGCAATTGTATTCAACACTGAGAAGGACATAAATAAAGTAGTTGAAGAGTTTGGGAAATGCATACTACAGGCAGCACGCGAAACAATACCAAGAGGAGCCCGTAAACATTATAAACCCTACTGGAATAGTGAACTGGAACAGTTGCATAATGATGTGGATATATATAGAAAACAAGCAGAGGCCAATCCCAGCCAAGAGCACCACAATAAATATCAGCACGCAAAAGCCAAATTTCAAAGGGCCCAACTGCAGGCTAGACGGAAAAGCTGGCAGGAGAAAACAGAGTCACTGAACTTTGAAAAAGACACAAGAAAGTTATGGAGGCTAATAAAACAGCTTAACGATGAGGGCACAGGGAGAAAACTCAAAAATTGCGCTACATAAAGACGGAAACACCTTAACAGGAAAGCAAGCAGCTGACCATTTTGCGGACTCATTCGCACAAGATAACAATATTGAAATTAGTCCAGAGAAACAACAGGAGATTCGAGAGAAATGGCAAAATACAGGACAGAAGGAAGTTGTACATGAGGTTATGGAGACACCTATCACATTCAGTGAACTGGAGCTAGCCATTTCAAAGCTGAAAATGAGAAAAATCACCAGGAGCTGATGGTATCTCCAATGAAATGATCAGGAACCTAGGAACAGAGGCCAAAGCAAAGCTGCTACAGATCTTAATAATACCCCTCCTAAAATCTGGGAAAGACAGTTTCATTGCCTCCAGCTACAGACCCATTAGCCTCACCAGTTGTCTCTGCAAAACAATGGAACGCGTCATCAATCACAGACTACAGTGGTACATTGAAAGTGAAAACATCCTTGTGCCACAACAGGCTGCCTTTAGGCAGTGCTACTCTACGGAAGATCAGACAACCTACTTCTCTCAAGAAGTTGAGGATGCATTCCAAGAGAAGAAGCTGGTACTTGCGGCTTGGATAGATCTGAAGAAAGCCTTTGACAAAGTCTGGAAAGAAGGTCTGATGAAGAAACTGAGAAACTGTAAAGTCAATGGAAGAATGTACAAATGGGTAAAAGCATACTTGCACAACAGAAGAGCCCGAGTACAGATAGACGGTCTCAAGAGCAAGAAAGTACTATTGCGTCACGGTGTTCCCCAGGGAGTCCTGTCCCCAACACTTTTTCTAATCTTCATCAATGATCTTGTTGCTAATCTACACAATGGAATTAAAGCGGCAATGTACGCTGATGACCTGGTTTTGTGGAGCGCAAATGAACATGCATCAGTGGCCGCCATATTGCTACAAAGAGCTGTAGATACATTTATTGCATGGGGGATAGATGGTGTATCAGCATAAACACTGACAAGTGCAGCACCACTCTATTTACCCTTTCTCCGAAACAAAAAGCAGGGAGCATTCAGATAAATGGAACACCCCTAAGAGAAGATAAGGAACCAACATACCTTGGTGTAACATTCGACGACAGGCTGACATGGAGAAAACACATTAAAAAAGCAGTAGCAAAAGCCAGAAGGAAAATTGCCATCCTGAGAAAGCTAACTGGAACCACTTGGGGAGCCAGTGGGAAAATACTTAGCAAAGTTTATCAACAGAGCATACGACCACACTTGGAATACGGGTCAACTGCGTGGTGTTCAGCATCAAAAACTGCATTGCAGGAGCTGGACAAGGTGCAAAATCAAGCTCTTAGAGTCATCACAGGAGGGATGAAATCAACCCCTATAGTAGCAATGGAGAAAATGGGAAGGACACAAGCTTTAAGAGAACGCAGAGATACAAAAACACTAATACAAGCAGAAAAGTTTCCCAGCTTGCCAGGCCACCCTATGAAGAACAGATTTGAAAACTTAGCAATGGGGCGGTTGAAAAGAAGTAGTTTCATCCACCAGGCCAAACAACTCTGCAGAGAAACCATCGATCTTCCCCAGTTGATATCCCCCTGACAACTATTCCAGAGCGAACCCCGTGGAAAGATGAACATAGAATATCGCTACAAATCCAGTCAAAAGTGAGAGGAATATTTGACAAGGAAGAACAGAACAGTGTACAGCGCAGAACAGCCTCTCTCAGCTTCCTTGATGACGAATACCCACAGGACCTCTGGATCCGAGTCTACACAGATGGGTTCAGCACAAAATGCTGTTCGAAAATGGAGGAGCGGGAGTGTATATAGAATACCCAAATAATACTAGAGACACGGCCAGAATTCCAACAGGAAAGTACTGCCATAATTATGATGCTGAAATTGAGGCAATCAGATAGGCCACAGAGAAATTACAAAATACCAGCCATGGTACACAACCTGTGGTGATATTGACAGATGCAAAATCCGTAATAGAGGCGCTCCTATCTGGGAAATTGCCAGTTCTGAGGAACCTACTTTCTGAACTTAGCAGTCATCGTAAAAATCACCATACAGTGGATACCATCCCACTGTGGAATCCCCGGAAACGACAGAGCTGATCGATTGGCTAAGGAAGGAGCACAAGAAGAACAACCAGATGTGCCTATTACATACCACCAAAAGAAAAGAATGATCAAATCAGTCAGAAGGCCACCAAACCTTACTCAAGACGACTACCATGTTATGGACAGACCAGAACAGGTCATTCTTCTGCGCCTCAGAACAGGACACAATAGATTAGGCAACCACATGTATGTAACAAGCTATGGGGAGGGTCCCATAATGTCCCGTCACAATATTTCAAACTTATTCTTTTGCTCTGGCTGGGGATAGGTCTTTGCTGCCAACCCTCATCCGTTCCCCGGACTTACTGTCACTCTCTCTTTCGACCTCAGGGTTATTTCCGCAGTGTATTTCTGGCTGACACACACGTAACATGACGATCGTCTCAGTCACTATAATTTGAATTTAATACCGTAATAAAGACAACACAGAAGAACACCAAGACAGATAAACCTATACAAGTCCAGAAAACAAAACTGATGTGATAACTCTAGTCCAGAAATGAATCCAGAAAACTCTGAACATCATATAGCACAGATCTTGAAATTGTCCAGTCATTTCACAACTGCCTCACCGGGCAAAGGTTCCAGTCTCTCTATCCAGCGTCGGTTGTTCGAACAACAGCTTCCAAGTTTCCTAGGTCACCACGATATAGTCAGTAATCTGGTCTGGGAAAGTGCCATGTGATCACTGGGTACAATTGAGGTTGGGAACCAAAGTCATGATACCAGATTGGGAATAGGGAATGAATCAGAGTCTTTCGCTGTCCCGGACAAGGATGGGAATTGGCGTAAGTCCAAACCGCCTCATCCACAAACGCTCGACCTTCAGTCGATGAGAAGACTTGAGTTGCTGTTTTTCCACTCATTTAATTCGTGTAATGCTTCTTTCTTAAAATTAGAAAAGATTCTACCTCATATGTCCACTGACTTGCCCTGGCTTCATCAGGTGCTTAGGACTTTAGGTATAG
Source organism: Cepaea nemoralis (assembly GCA_014155875.1). Lineage (NCBI taxonomy): Eukaryota > Metazoa > Mollusca > Gastropoda > Stylommatophora > Helicidae > Cepaea > Cepaea nemoralis. Next base: position 34,441 of record JACEFZ010013003.1, read on the forward strand.
AAGCCCTGTCGAGTCTTTCACCACACTTTACGGTAAACACTCGACCTTACGTCGATGAGAAGACTTCAAAAGAAGGACCCTGTAGATAACAAAATTCAAGTGAGGGATCAAGCTGACTCATGCACCACACATTAGTTATGCATTTCGGCTTACCACGATAAGTAGATAAGTGGCTTGCTTGAATGAGTCTGACATGTCAGGTAGCCCCTGGATTGGCTACGTCCTGGCTTGAGCAGACCTCCAACTTGTAGACGTCCTGTCGTCCATCCTATGCATCCTGTTGCATACAAGACTCACTCTCCACACTCATACCCTGCCTTTATTATTATTGGGCACATTCGTTTCCCAGCTTCTCTCTCCCTTGCAAACCATGCCTTTCTCACGACAAAGATCTTGTGGTGTGGTGTGCCTAGTAATCTGTGTGTTTCTCCCCCTTAACTAATATTATAGTAGTGGGGTTGTATGGCACGCAGTGTAGTTCCCCATTCCCAGCAAGAATAGGAAAGAAGATACTACCCCTTCCGGCCGCTGCTCTTGTCTGAGCTGTCGCCGCAATGTACCGGCAGTGCCTCACATAACATACAGATTCAGAGGAATGCAGGTTCTCTCAATGAGACAAAGAAGTTTAGTTATATCCCCACATCATCCTATCGACTAAAAGACGAAAGAGATAGCACCGTGGATAGCCTCTTCCGGCTCAAGAAGATAGATCATAGATTGGTGGACCTCATCCCCAAGGAGCCCTTCCCTCCTTCCGGCACACCGTAGCTATCTGATGTGGCTTATATTTAAATGAAGAGATGCTACTAAGTAGAGGTAA
>JACEFZ010013004.1:0-7500 GCA_014155875.1 Cepaea nemoralis
TTGCTGAATGTCACCCCCGATGTAGTCATATTTCGCCGCACCCGTCACATTTTCTGAATGTACCGACGAGAGTCATATTTTGCCGCACCCGTCACATTGCTGAATGTCACGCCCATGAGTCATATTTCGCCGCACCCCCCCTCACATTTGCTGAATGTCACCCCGATGAGTCATATTTCGCCGCACCTCGTCACATTTTCTGAATGTCGGCGCCGATGTAGTTTTTATTTTGCCGCACCTCGTCACATTTGGAATGTCCGACATGTATGTCATATTTCGCCGCACCCGTCACATTGTGAAAGTCGCGCCGATGTAGTCATATTTCGCCGCACCTCGTCACATTTGCTGAATGTCACCACGATGAGTCATATTTCGCCGCACCTCGTCCATTTTCTGAATGTGCGCCGATGTAGTCATATTTCGCCGCACCTCGTCCCCATTTTCTGAAAGCCCGCGATGTATGTATATTTCGCCGAACTCGCACATTTTCGAATGTCACCCACGATGTATCATTTTGCCGCCCTCGTCACATTTGCTGAATGTCACCCCCGATGCACGTCATATTTCTCACGCACCTCGTCACACTTTGTCTGAATGTCGGCGCCGATGTATGTCATATTTCGCCGCACCTCGTCACATTTGCTGAATGTCAGCGACGATGTATGTCATATTTCGCCGCACCCCGTCACATGTGCTGAAGTCGGCGCCGATGTACGTCATATTTCGCCGCACCCCGTCACATTTGCTGAATGTCACCGACGATGTATGTCATATTTCGCCGCACCTCGTCACACTTGCTGAATGTCAGCGCCGATGTATGTCATATTTCGCCGCACCTCGTCACACTTGCTGAATGTCGGCGCCGATGTATGTCATATTTCGCCGCACCTCGTCACACTTGCTGAATGTCAGCGACGATGTACGTCACATTTGCTGAATGTCACCGACGATGTACGTCACATTTGCTGAATGTCACCGACGATGTACGTCATATTTCACCGCACCCCGTCACATTTGCTGAATGTCAGCGACGATGCACGTCATATTTCGCCGCACCTCGTCACATTTGCTGAATGTCACCGACGATGTACGTCATATTTCGCCGCACCTCGTCACATCTTGCTGAATGTCACCGACGATGTACGTCATATTTCGCCGCACCTCGTCACATTTGCTGAATGTCACCGACGATGTATGTCATATTTCGCCGCACCTCGTCACATTTGCTGAATGTCACCGACGATGTATGTCATATTTCGCCGCACCTCGTCACATTTTGCTGAATGTCACCGACGATGTACGTCATATTTCGCCGCACCCTCGTCACATTGCTGAATGTCACGCACGATGTACGTTCATATTTCGCCGCATCCCCGTCACATTTGCTGAATGTCACCGACGCATGTACGTCATATTTCGCCGCACCCCGTCACATTTGCTGAATGTCACCGACGATGTACGTCATATTTCGCCGCACCCCGTCACATTTGCTGAATGTCACCGACGATGTACGTCATATTTCGCCGCACCCCGTCACATTTGCTGAATGTCACCGACGATGCACGTCATATTCGCCGCACCTCGTCACATTTGCTGAATGTCACCGACGATGTATGTCATATTTCGCCGCACCCCGTCACATTTGCTGAATGTCACCGACGATGTACTGTCATATTTCGCCGCACCTCGTCACATTTGCTGAATGTCACGACGATGTTACTGTCATATTTCGCAGCACCCTCGTCACATTTGCTGAATGTCACCGACGATGTACGTCATATTTCGCCGCAACCTCGTCACATTGCTGAATGTCACCGACGATGTACGTCATATTTCGCCGCCACCCCGTCACATTTGCTGAATGTCACCGACGATGTCACGTCATATTTCGCCGCGCACCCGTCACATTTGCTGAATGTCACCGACGATGTAGTCATATTTCGGCCGCACCCCGTCACATTTGCTGAATGTCACCGACGATGCACGTCATATTTCGCCGCACCTCGTCACATTTGCTGAATGTCACCGACGATGTACGTCATATTTCGCCGCACCCGTCACCATTTGCTGAATGTCACCGACGATGTACTGTCATATTTCGCCGCACCCTCGTCACATTTGCTGAATGTCACCGACGATGTATGTCATATTTCGCCGCACCTCCGTCACATTTGCTGAATGTCACCGACGATGTACGTCATATTTTCGCCGCACCTCGTCACATTCTGCTGAATGTCACCGACGATGTACGTCATATTTCGCCGCACCTCGTCACATTTGCTGAATGTCACCGACGATGTACGTCATATTTCGCCGCAACCCGTCACATTTTCTGAATGTCACGACGATGTACTGTCATATTTCGCCCGCACCCGATCACATTTGCTGAATGTCACCGACGATGTACGTCATATTTCGCCGCACCTCGTCACATTTGCTGAATGTCACCGACGATGTACGTCATATTTCGCCGCACCCTCGTCACATTTGTGAATGTCAACCCACGATGCACGTCATATTTCGCCGCACCCCGTCTCATTTGCTGAATGTCACGACATGTAAGCAATTTCCGGGAAACCCCTTAAATTTGCTGAATGTACCGACGATGTACGTCATATTTTTCCGACCTCGTCACATTTGTGAATGTCAAGACGATTTTACGTCCCCATTTGCTAAGGGCACCGGACGATTTTACGTAATTTGTGAATTTCACCCACGATGTACTAAAATTTGCCCGAATGTCACCGACGATGTAGTCACCCTTTTCGGGAAAGGGCACCCACGATGGACGTACTTTGTGAATGTCCCCACGAGTCCGTCCCTTTGCTGAATGTCACCGGGCGAGTACGTCAATTTCGACCCCATCCCGTCACCATTTTCGAATGGGCCCCCGAGAGCACCCTCATATTTCGCCGCAAATGGGCACATTTGCTGAATGTCACCGACGATGTAAATCATAAATTTACCCCACCCGTACATTTGCTTTTAAGTCCACGACTGTACCATATTTCGCCGCACCCCGTAACATTTGTGAATGCACCCACGAGTAAGTTTAAAATTTCGCCGAACCTTGTCACATTTGGAAAGTCACCGACGAGTATGTAAAATTTTGCCCCAACCCCCTCACATTGCTGAATGTAACCGACATGTAGTAAATTTTGCCGCACCCCCTCAATTTTCTGAATGTCACCGACGAAAGTACGTCTACTTCGGCAAAAACGTTTAAAATTTGCTGAAGTCACCGACCCATTTAAGCCCTATTTCGCAGCACTCGTCACATTTGCTGAATGTCACCCGGGCGATGTAAAGTCCTTTTTCGCCGCACCCCGTCACATTTGCTGAATGTCACCCACGAAAGTACGTCATATTCGCCGCCCCCGGGCACATTTGCTGAATGTTTCACCGACGATGCACGTCATATTTTTGCCGCACCCTCGTCACCCTTTGCTGAATGTCACCGACCCATGTAAGTCTTTTTTTCGCCGCCAAACCCCTCATTTGCTTAATGTTTACCGACGATTTCAAGTCATATTTTACCCCACCTCGTCACATTTTCTGAAAAGTCACCGACGATTGCACGTCATATTTTGCCGCACCCTGTCACATTTTTCGAAGGGCACCCCACGATGTATGTCATATTTCGCCGCACCCGTAAAATTTGCTGAAAGTCAACCCAAGATGTACGTCAATTTTCCCCCCGCCCTCGTCACATTTGCCCGAATGTCACCGACGATGTACGTTATTTCGCCGCACCTCGTCACATTTGCTGAATCACCCCACGATGTACCCTAATTTTGCGACACCCCCTCAATTTGGAATGTCACCGACGATGTAAAGTCATATTTCCCCCGAAACCCCCTCCCCATTTTCTGAAAGTCACCGACGATGCACGTAATTTACGCAACCCGTCACATTTGTGAATGTCACCGACCTGTAGTCAATATTTCGCCCCACCCGTCACATTTGTGAAGTCACGACGATGACGTCATATTTCGCGCACCCCGTCACATTTGTGAATGCACCGGGCGATGTACGTCATATTTCGCCGCACCTCGTCACATGTTTCTGAATGTCACCGACGATGTACGTCAGATTTCGCCGCACCTCGTCACATTTGCTGAATGTCACCGACGGGTACGTCATATTCGCCGCCCCCCCGTCACATTTGCGAATGTCACCGACGATGTACGTCATATTTTGCCGCACCCCGTCAACCCTTTGCTGAATGTCACCGACGATGTACGTCATATTTTGCCGCACCCCGTCACATTTGCTGAATGTCACCCACGATGACGTTTATATTTCGGCGCACCTCGTCACATTGCTGAATGTCACCGACGATGTACGTAAATTTCGCCGACCGTCACATTGTGAAGCACCGACGATGTACGTCAATTTTGCCGCACCCCGTCACATTTGCTGAAGTCACCGAAAGATGTAGTCACATTTTCTGAAGTCACCGACGATGTACGTCACATTGCCCGAATGTCACCGACGATGTACGTTTACATTTGGAATGTCACCGCGATTTTGTCACATTTGTGAATGTCACCCACGATGTACGTCCCTTTTCTGAATGTCACCGACGATGTACGTCACATTTCGCCGCACCTCGTACACGCAAATCTCAGTCATGTGTACTAGAGGTAGTAGCGCGTGTATGGAGTATGATTGAGTTCAGAGCGCAACCAGCTAAAAAAAACAACAACAACAAAACCCAAAAAACCCGGCCAAAGTGTCATTCATTTTTTCACTTAACTTGATATATCACTCTGCAGTATGTACCTGACGAGGCGCGGCGAAGTATGCCAGGCAATAAATCGTGCAATATTTTGTTTATAACGTTTTTTTGTAAACGATGTGTCTCTTTCTTATTGTTGTATATAGTGTTGTAGTTTCATTAGCCTCTTTCAGGGCAATCGCTGTTATAGTTACTCTGACAGTACAAGGTTTTCGCAACATTCGTCCCAGGAAGCACTAATCTAACTTATGCGACAGCGCCCCCCCCCCCCCCCCCCCCCCCCACGGCAACAGCTGTGACAGGCTGGCTAAACCAGGCGCGGGATTTGGTGTCAAACCAAGCGGTGAACTAGGGTATGCCTACCCAGCATGTGAAGACAGGATCCGGCAGACTGCGCGGATGAAATAATTCCTGATTCAACGGGCAAGACCGCGTTTACCTGCAAAGCGTTGTGGAACATAATGAGCACGGCAAGGCACGTACAGCGCCCTCGTCATCCACTGCACCTGTACTCATCTCCAGTCGTCCTGACTTGTCCTGCCAGCTGGACTCAGATGGACTCAGGCGAGAGAGTGAGGTCGACGAATTGCGCAACTCTTCCTCACTTTAATCCAATTCATCGTGCAAGTCATTCTACGGCTCCATACTTTCAACCCCACTGGACGAAATGAATGGTCATCACCATTCTTGATGGACAAACAACATACACGAAACATACAACAATCTAGCTTCCAATGACTTCCTGATTTCTTCATTAACATTCCATGATTCGCTGCCACAGACTTTGCTGGGAGATTGCATTTCTTCGTTCGCTGGCTTTGATCTCAAGCGTAGTCCATACACGTTATATTCCTTCTAATGCAGAGGATTGATTTTTCCGTGTGGATTACCTTACTCAATTACCAGTGTCCCTCGCCATCAGGCGAACTCATTCCGACTTCTGAGGTACTTGTAATTTACGTCCCCAAGTCAAGGACGAGAAGTCAACATTTTAGTCCAACTGACCCATGTAGGGGTTGAATCCGCTACCCGTTACCTCGGCATCAGCACACCGGAAGTTTAAGAACGAGCGCTTTTGGACTACGCCTGAGTTCAAAGCGAGCGAGGGCCAATAATATGACATGTAGTAGTAAATGACATGTGATAGTAAATGGTATGCATTAGCAAATGACATGTAATAGTAAATGACGTGTGGCAGTAAATGACATGTAATAGTAAGTAACGTGAGACAGTGAATGACATGCAATAGTAAATGACATGTAACAGTAAATGACATGTAACAGTAACTGCCATTAGAGACACCTCTCATACCTGGCAACACCTTAACTGGATCATGGAAGTAATGAGCCGGTGGACTGTTGTAGTCGAATGTTGTATCGTTGATAATTGTTCCAACTTTCTGTCCATTCCGGACAAGCTCCAACACTCCACCATCTCCTGGAATGCAGATACAACACGTCCTATTGTTAATAAAACAGTTTATTCAGTGCATTCTATACAGAACGACCATTTCTTACATCAAGTCGGAATGTTAATAATAAAGCAGGCGAATGATTCTCAGTATTCTAAGAGGAACGACCATTTCTTACATCAAGTAGCATCAATATTTTACTGTGTATTAAGTAATTTGATTTGGAAGCATACCATCTAGCATTGCTGTCCATACAATGGTATAATTATTCCGTCGCCTTGCTATTGAGTTGAGTGCGTGGAACGACACTGTGAGGTCGTGACAAGATCTCAAAAGGGACTCAATGCACTTAAAACTATGGCTGCAATGGACATAGAGCGAGAATGCTTTTTCACCTATAAAAATCACTTGATACTCAACGTACAAGAAGAGATAATATCAAAATGAATAAATCAGGACTAAATTGGGGATAAACTGCTCTAGATTTATTAAAAGCAGCAAGTCAAATGGTTTGGCCATGAAAGTATGCTACATCAACAGCATGCCACAACAGCTGCTTACAGACCAGATGGGAAACTAGGAAGAGGCCGACACGTAAACGTTGACTTAGGGAATAACAGAATCCATGGAATGTCGATATACGAAGCCCATAACCGGCACTCTCAGAAGTTATACTTCACCATCGACACCGCAAGGTACAGCTGAACATGAGGAGATTGAAATAGAAAGCACTTTGATCCTCTCAGTAATTGATTATGGATTAGGTCTGCTAACTGTCTCAGAGAGTCAGCTGGTGAAGTTAGAGCGCATACAGAACGAAGCTATGCGGGTCATTCTGGGATGCACTAGAGACACCCCAGTAGTGTGTATGCGTTACATCCTTGGTCTGCCGACTGTTGCTGGTAGGCTCAAGGTGATGCAGGCGAAGGCATACCTCAGAGTAGCTGCAGACACAGACCACCCACTGCATGAGGCGCTGGACGCAGTTAAGGGTCAGCGACTGATAAGAGGGAAATCATGGATGGCTCAGGCGGAAGATACGATCAGACAGGTGTGCCCCTTGGAGAACATTAGGCGTGGAGAGGAGTGGCTCAGAGTGCCAGCGGAGCAGTCAGACTTGTGCAGAGTTATAATCACATTAAGCAGGGAGTGGCCAGCAGGGGCCACGGAAGGGGAAATCCAGCAACTACTTCAGGACAATGCTCACTCGAGTGATGTGATTATCTACACAGATGGTTCGGTGTCAAGAGGTGAGAGAAGTGGCTGGGGGTTCATAGCCAAAACTAATGGTCGATGTTTGGGGCAGGAGAGCCTGGCATATGATACCACAACATCCAGCTAAAGAATG
>JACEFZ010013004.1:15000-107579 GCA_014155875.1 Cepaea nemoralis
GTTGTTGTTGTTTGTCCATCAAGAATGATGATGACCATTCATTTCATCCAGTGGGGTTGAAGGTGTGGAGCCGTGGGTTCTAAGATGGCTGATAAGGCCTATTTTGGCTCGAAATGTTCTTTGACAATGTGGGCAAAGAATGCTTGACGTCTCTGGAGGAGGATTTCCTGCAGTGGTTTTTCTGTCCTGCCTTTTCTTCACAGCTCTTGCAGTCCTGGTTGCCTCACATATGACTGCACCTTTGTGCAATGATGCACGCCACGAATTTCGGTCTCTGGCTGCAGCCTCCCAGGTGTCATGATGAATTCCAAAAGCATTCAGTGAAATTTCAGAGTGTCTTTAAAACGTTTCCTCTGGCCACCTTGGGAGCGTTTACCACAACGCAGTTCGCTGTAGAAAATTCGTTTAGGGAGCCTGTGATCTGGCATGCGAGTCAAGTGACCAGCCCAGCGAATCTGATTCTTCATCAGTAGAGTGTGGATACTGGGCATGGATGCTCTTTCTAGGACTTCAGTGTCTGGAATCTTGTCTTGCCATTTAATCTTCAGGAGCTTCCTTAGGCAGACTGTGTGGAAGTGGTTTAATTTCCTAGCGTGTCGCTGATAAACAGTCCAGGTTTCACAAGCATATAGCAGTATGAGCTACTACCTGTGGTATTTGCGACTAATGGGCGTGTACTGGACTGATGTTTGTGAGTGGATTAGCTTTCCCTATTACCAATGTCCCTCGCCATCAGGCAAACCCACTCCGACTTCTGAGGTACTTATAATTTTTTCCCCATGTCAGGGATGGGAATACAAAATATTAGTCCAACTGACCGGTGTAGGGATGAACCAGCTGCCTCGCCGTCAGCACAATGGAAGTGTAATAGCGAGCGTTCTTATCCATTCATCCATGTCGACCCCCTATGGGGTTGTTGATTAGAGGCCTGCATGGCCGAATAGATAAAGCGCTCTTCAGTGTCCTGATGTTGATGTAGCGGGCTCAACCCCTACACCGGTCAGTTGGACTAAAACGTTAACTTCAATTCCTTGACTTGGGACGTAAATTACAAGTACCTCAGAAGTCGGAGTGTGTTCCTCTGATGGATAGGGACACTGGTCTCGTCTCCCAGCTACTGAATCGAGTGCTTGGTGTGACACTGTAAGCTGCGGATTCTTTTCGGAATGCATTTTGTTTGCTGTGCTGTGAAGCGTAAATTTCAGAAAATGGCGGAGGCTATTTGCCGGAACTTCGGCGACTGCCTTGTGCAATAATGCGTGTGCTGCTTGCTGGGGTTTGCTAGGATGGTTGTATCTTTCGACAACGTGAATGACTGCTTGATCACATGGGATAATTATGTGCATTTCGTATGGTTTTCGCTGGCACAGGAATGGAGCTATGAAGTTGCAACTGCACGACTAAGACGACGACTATTAACTACTACTAGTCTTTTTTTTATTATACCGGTAGTGTTGAGGTACTTTATTATCTTATGTAGTCTTTCCTCTTCTACCCTGAGATATATATAGCTATCTTATTATCGTGTTGTCTTTCCTCTACCACCCTGAATTGTGAAGCTACCCTATTGTCTTGTGTTGTCTTTCCTCTTCTACGCTGAGATATAGAGCTATATTACTATCTTATTTAGTCTTTCCTCTTCTACCATGGGATGTAGAGGAACCTTACTATCTTGTTAGGTTTGTATTCTTCTACCCTGGGGTGTAGAGGTAGATTACTTCATTGTTAAGTCTTTCCTCTTCTACCATGGGATGTAGAGGTATCTTACTATCTTGTTAGGTTTGTATTCTTCTACCCTGGGATGTAGAGGTATCTTACTATCTTGTTAGGTTTGTATTCTTCTACCATGGGATGTAGAGTATCTTACTATCTGTTAGGTTTGTATTCCTTCTACCATGGATGTATATGTATCTTACTATCCTTGTTAGGTTTGTATTCTTCTACCATGGGATGTAGAGGTATCTTACTATCTTGTTAGGTTTGTATTCTTCTACCATGGGATGTAGAGGTATCTTACTATCTTGTTAGGTTTGTATTCCTCTACCATGGGATGTAGAGGTATCTTACTATCTTGTTAGGTTTGTATTCTTCTACCATGGGATGTAGAGGTATCTTACTATCTTGTTAGGTTTTTATTCTTCTACCCTGGGGTGTAGAGGTAGATTACTTCATTGTTAAGTCTTTCATCTTCTACCCTGGGATATAAAGATATTTTACAGTCGTGTTAGATCACCCTGCTCTTTTACCCTGGGATATAAAGATATTTTACAGTCGTGTTAGAGCACCCTGCTCTGTTACCCTGTAATGTAGAAGTATCTTATAGTCTTGTTTAGTCTTTCCTCTTCTACTCTTGGTTGCAGCGGCACCTTGTGGCCATGCGTAGTCTTTTCTCTTCTAACTTGAAGTCTTATTTTGTTACAACCGCAAACATATTGCTTGAATCGACAAGACCCCGTCCACAGAATCACCTCTCGAGTGGATCTATCACCAGCCATTCACCTCGGCAGGCTAGAGTTGTACCTCTAACCATGGGCAGATGTTGCTAGAAATGTGGAGAAAGAAACAATTCGACCCTTACCCGCTGCGCCTGGCAGACGTAAGTTGTGAGATACTGAGGAACTTCACTTTCTGACAACCGGATGTCGAAGTACTTCACCCCTGGCTCTTTTGTGACATCACACAGAGGTACGGTTTGAGCAGACAACAAGGTTGAAGTCAGCAACAAGATGAACGGTTTACCAGAAATCATTCTCCTGATGCTTGGATTTGCCACGTTGTCAATCTGAAGTAGAAAATCATGTGACATGACTGATAGACTGAGCCAACAACAAAAACAAGTATGTACACCATGACTTTTATTTGGTGAATTGTTTTGCGTTGTTTCGTCAAGTCTGTGTCTACATCCGACTTCAGAGAGAGAGAGAGAGAGAGAGAGAGAGAGAGAGAGAGAGAGAGAGAGAGAGAGAGAGAGAGAGAGAGAGAGAGAGAGAGAGAGAGAGAGAGAGAGAGAGAGAGAGAGAGAGAGGGGGGGAGAAACAAAAAGAAAAAGAGAGAGTGGGAGATAGGGACAACAGAAAGAAAGAGAGAGACAGACAGACAGAGAAAGACAAGCAGACAGAGAGAAAGAGAGAGAGGGACACACAGAGACAAACAGAGGGACATATGCAGAGAGTGAGTGAGTGAGTGAGTGAATGAGAGAGAGAGGGAGGGAGAGAGCGTGAGTGAGAGAGGGAGAGAAAAAGAGAGAGAGGGAGGGAGAAAGAGAGAGAGAGAGAGATCTAAGGCCATATTAGACAACCAACGAAGAACTCATATGAGTTCATCGGCAACAGAATTGTAAGAACCCTCCTAGAATGTGTGATTCCCAAATCGTGCATGTGTCGCTCGATGTGTAAAACTCGTGCAGAAATAAATCGAAGCGTATGTACAGTTCACTTCATGATTGTCTGTCCTGTTTAATTACTGGCCTGGGAGATAAGGTGACCTATATTTGATAGTGCAATGAGTGAATCAACAACATTGACAAGTAGAATCACTAAGCTTTACTAAAACATGGTCACAGGTGACAAACAGGACGTTGCGGTTAATGCTTTCTTCAGCACAAAAACAACATATACAGATTCAGCTCCATGAAAAAATTCTACATAGAAATATGTCTTAGTCAGATATGACTGAGCTACCGTATGACAGTAGACGGTACTACCTGCTCTCTGTTAGCTTACCAAACCCGACATCCCACATTTTGCCAACGACTTCGGGAGGAGAAGTGCCATTGGGAGGGTGCAAGCCATATCCTAGTGCGAAGAAATGCAACCTCAAGGCTAAATATTATGATATTGGTTTTCCCTCCTTACTTTACAGTTCTGTACTTCTCGCTCTTCTGAAATTCGTTTTATAACATAAGTAGACCTGCAAGCCACGTTCTATGTAGACATCTAGACTTGTTCTTGTATGTGTTATTAAATTTAGCTTCCATGTTTACGTATACTGTGTAGGGGGGATTTATAGGGAGGAAATACGAAAGGTGTGGGGGGGGGGGTGGGGGGTGACATTATGAACATATGGTAAAGGAGTGCATGGGCTAAAAAAGGGTGAGAACCACTGAGATAGACTATCATGGTCTAGAGAGAATGTGGCAGCAGGGGGTGGTCAGGGGATCTGGTCGACAGTCGACACTCAGAGGTAAAGCCAGATGGACATATAATCAGATTGTAAGGGGCACCATTAGTATTGGAATTCTTCGCTGGCTGTTGAAGATGATGACTGAGCGCTTATGGGAATGCCGCGATTGCAATGATGTCGCTTCTTGACTCAACTCAACTCCTGGCTGAAAATTTGTCCAAGAACGATATCTCTAATGCTATTGGACGTCCCCCTGATCGCTTGGGCACTGAGGTCGGATACCTAGCCTCGTGTCATAAGGACAAAAAAATGGAGGTCCCGTGTGCAAATTGCAAGTGCAAGTTAAAAATCACACAACAGTTGGAAATAGTAAAGAGTAGGCCTTAAGCCATTGCAAAATTGTTAAGAAAGAAAACATACTCATGGGTAGACATAGTTCGTGATCTTGGATGGAATCTCTCTGGAGGAAGAATACCTGACCCAAATACATGCAGAAGTCGGACACACTGAGATGCATAACTGGGTGTGGCACACTTCCCTTGGCAGAGGAACGAAGAAGAGGAAGAGGCAGAAGATGTGTTATAGCACGCAGAAGTTTCCCAGAACATCTGATTGTAATGTTTTCTGAACACGATGATGGTTTAGGTGGTCTGAACTGCACCTGGCCCTGCAGCCAGTAGAGTTAGGATCGGCTAGCCTCTCACAGGAGGAGTGAAAAGAGAAAATTGCCGATGACCCCCAGACTACACAAGTCAACACCACCTCCCCGCGGCATAGACCGGGAACCTCGATTATAACTCTGGCCAAAACGGGGGGAGGGGGGGGGGACTCTCATGGGTCAGATTCTTCTGACCTAAACCTGCGACTGGCCTACCAAGCCCGCAGGGGATTTTTCCTACTTATAGAAAAAAAAAAAAGAAAAAAAAAGAATGAAGCATAATCGGAAACAGCATTTGAAATGTTCGGCCACATAACTAGATGTCGTGTCCTCCTTTAAAGTGTCGTCCCTGGAGTGACGAGAGTCGACACCCACATTATAATATTCTCCCTTATTAATATCCTGGAGAATCCACCAGCTTCCGTCCAACACACTCCCTCAGCCTATGGACACCTTTTCCTATCCCTCTCTCTCACTGTCGTACTATGCCCCCTCTCATATTTCCCCAACGCCACATACTCAACAACTCTGCTTCTAAAAATTAATAAAGATTAATTTATTAAAAGAAAAGTGTAACGTATATGAGACGTGTATGCGAAGAAAATGTGTGTCGTGTATTATAACATAAATGTGTATGTCAGCCTTCAAAGTTCAGGATCATAGTGTACACATCATGGCAAGGATCACACGACATCATTCGAGTCAGTACGAAAAACCTCACCGAAGTCGTATCCTTCTCTCCAGACATGTCCTCCTCCAGGAACTCTGATGACCATGAGATCTGAATCTCATGTAAATATAATCCGTGGAAAATACTAGTATATTTCCTAACGCAACTGTTCCTAATAGTTTATAGAAACTCCGGCTTCATAATTCCGGCGCAGTGAAAACAAACATGGAACACTGTCCTACTAACAAGTCTTTTTGTCTCTTGATAAATGTTCACTAGTTCTCACTATTAAACAGTTAATGTATCTAGAATAAAATGGCTTGCTTTATTCACTAGATATAGTCTGAAAGTTCTGATTTCCTTGGTACATGGAACGACTACACTTCAATGTTTGGTTTCATCTAATGTGAACATCAGTTCCTACTGATCTAGTTCCACGTGGGCTGAACATCCATCACTTCAGGTGTGTTAACGATTGGTATTCACTCATGTAGGATACATATACCATTAAGCTCCACCGAGCAATGTTTATTAACTTCTTCCGTTGTGAAAGTTGCTGGCCCATCTCTCCACATCATACTTTATCCGGGATTGGATTTTTAGTTGTTCCGGGTTCTTCATTCCAACCAGAGGAACCTGTAACATAAATCATATAACCGGTGATAGTCTCCCCGTCACTGATCTCTATTAGATGATCGTGGCCATCGGCCTCGCTCAGAAAATATAATGTACCTATCAGGGACAGATGAACTGACCACATAGGTTATCATCAGGCCAAGACAAAAAAAAATCAGCAAACAGAATGCGGAACCCCGCCCACCAGGGACACTTACGGGAAGATCCCAATTATCCCTCATTACTCAATTCTCAACTAGTAAAGCTTATCAACACTTCACTAATCTATTTTCAACTAACAGAGCCAAGTATCACTTCCCTACTCTAGTTAGTTTTCCACTAACAGTGCTAATCATCACACTATAGTTTTAACAAGCCTACAGCCCATATTAATTAGAACTAATTGACTATATTGACTACCTTATGCACAACCGCCTCATTCCCGGGATGGCTACTACACTTTGCCATAACGACACATGCTAGTTAATGTTAAATTTATCTAGCACTGTAGAGCTCTCCCACAAACACGTCCATCATAATCCACGGTTTTTGTCAACTCCCCATCTCCAATCATGGTTTATGGCAAAACCTCTAATTGGTCACGTGACTGTATTCTTCCTGTCCACACAGGTGTTATTTGGACATATCAGCCATTGTCAAGAATCTATTTTCCTGGCTTTAGTCCTTGTCAACGTTGTCATTACTTGTTTAGATTCTCAAAACAAGCCAGCGAGTTCCTGTATACTCCCAACACAGTTCCCAGTAACCAGCCGTCAATCTTCTTGATGTTCAGGAACTAAGACTTGACAGATGTACTGTTTCCTGTCTCTCGCTGCCAATTCCGGTTTGTCTCTGACTGTTGACAAACTGTCAAGCGATGCCGGGACCTGTCTTCATCACCACCGAATGTTCCCAATCCGTTAGAGATGTACACGTGCAACTACAAATATTGTCCTGGGATTTTGACATCCGATTTGTTTTTACTGTTAGTAAAATAGTTGTCGCTGGCAGATAGTCCGTTTAATCAGAAAATCCTCTATAATAATCAACCGGTTAAACACACGGTTTTATTTTGTGACATAGGCCCCCTCCTAAGAGAGTAGTCCATCTCACTCTTCTCCACCGTGAGTTTAATCCAGATGATTCATTCTTCTTCTTCAGGAGCTGGGTGTCTTGACAAGAAATCCGCTCCAACATTTTCCTTCCCAGGAATGTACTCTACTGTGAAATTATAAGGTTGAAGTAACAACGACCACCGCATCAAACGGGCGTTGAGCTTCTGAGAAGTAGCCAAGAACATCAGGGGTTGATGATCCGACTGGACTCGAAACTTAACTCCATACAAATATGGCTGAAATTTTTGCACTGCCCATACGAGGGACAAGCACTCTCTCTCGACGGTTGAATAATTCCTCTCCGCCTGTAGAAGTTTCTTACTTGCGTATGCCACAGGTTTCAAAACCGAAGCATCGTCTTTTCCTTCCTGTAACAAAGCGGCTCCAATTCCAATCGCACTCGCATCTGTTCTCAACACAAATTGTTTGGAAAGGTCAGGGAGCTGTAATACAGGTTTGCTGACCAAGGCCTCCTTTAACTGACTATAGGCATTCTCACATTCTGGTGTCCAAATGATTTGATCCGGGAATCCCTTTTTCAAGGTTTCCGTCAACGGAGCTCCCAGTTCCGTGAAATGTGGGATAAATTTGTGGTAGAACCCACACAACGAGAGAAAAGATCGCACATCCTTCTTCGTTTTTGGCCTTGGTGCATTTCTGATTTTCTCCAGGTTCTTCTCTTCTGGGACAATGTGTCCTGGAGTGATGGTGTGACCTAGAAATTCCAGAGTCTGGTAACCAATCATGCACTTGGTTGGACGAGCGGTAAGCCCTGCTTCCTTGAGCCTATTAAACACTCTCTCCAAGGATTGTAAGTGGTCATCCAAGCTGTCACTGGAAATCAGAATATCATCCATGAATGAGATGATGGATGGATCCTGTAACGGATCTAGTAAAGACCTCATCATGCGTGTAAACACACTAGGTGCATTGCTGAGTCCAAAGGGCATGACTTTGAATTCGTAGTGTCCACTGGGTGTACTGAAAGCTAACAGTGGTCGAATCTCCGGTTTGACTGGTATCTGATAGTACCCCCGACTCAGATCCACCTTTGAAAAGTACCGAGCCTTATGGAGCCTAGCGAATAACTGAGTTGGATTCGGCAAAGGTTCCACCTGAAATTGTGTGTGACTGTTCAGAAGTCGGTAGTCTATACACAACCGGTGTTCTCCACTTGGTTTGCGTAACAAAACTACCCCCGCATTGTATGGGGATGTGGATGGTGCAATCACGTCATCCTCCAGCAGTTTTTTTATTTCCTCCTCCAGGGCCTTTTCTTTAGAGAATGGCACTGGGTAAACCTTTTGGCGAACAGGCTCCTGTGTGGTCAAAGTCATCTCGAACTCAACCAACCTCGTTCGTCCTGGTTTATCAGTCAGTATCTCCTTATGAGACTTGAGAACCTGGGTTATCCTTTCCCTCTCCTGGGAGGTCAGATCAGGGTTCACTTGCACATCCCTATAGGTTTCCTGGTGTTCCAAGGGATATTCCCTGCCCTCGCTGGTTCCCACTTCTGTCTCCACTGCAACTGCCATTGCCATGAGGTGAGCTGCCTTGTCTCCGGGTCTCTCTTCGTATTTCCGCAAGAGATTGATATGGAAAATCTTCGACTTTCCCCGGATCCGGATTTGATAGTTGGTTCTGGATATCACCCTTTCCACGGGAAATGGTCCTTGCCAACCTATCTCCAGTTTGTTGTTTCCCGTTGGGAGTAGCAACAAGACTTTATCTCCCACCTCTAGAGATCTTTCTTTAGACCTACGGTTGTAGTAAGCCGCATGTCTTTTCCTGGCCTTTTTCAAGTTTTGATTTGCCAGAGTCCATCCCTTATGGAGTTTTTCTTTCAGTTCCTCCACGTATTGATAGGATGAGATCACTTCTTCTGACGTCCCCTCTTCAGTCCAACTCCTCAACATGGCTTCCAACGGTCCTTTGATTGGACGACCAAACAGCAACGTAGCGGGTGGTAGTCCTGTTGAGCCATGAGGAACTTCCCGATAGGCAAAGAGTGCTGCTGGGATATATTCATCCCACCTATCAGGTTTTTCCTGCGCTAGTTTCCTGAGCATTGTCATCAACGTGCCGTTGAAACGCTCCACTTGTCCATTGGCTTGAGGGTGGTAAGGGCTGGTATGTATGTGGTTAGAGTGAAACACCCTAAATACCTCCTCCATGAGTTTTCCACAAAACTGAGATCCATTGTCCGTCAGAATTTGATCCGGAAAGCCTAATCTGGTAAAGGCCTCCATCAGTGCGTCCGCCACTCTTTTCGAGTCAATCGTGGTCAACGGTATGGCTTCACCCCACATTGTACAGCAATCCACCATTGTGAGTATATACATGTTCCTCTTCCTAGTCCTGGGAAGTGGACCCACGATATCGATGGCTACCCTCTCGAAAGGAGAGTTCATGATGGGCATCTCACCCAACACCACCGGTGCTGTCCAGTGTTTCGGTGCCACCCTCTGGCACTCAGGGCATGACTTCACATACCGACGCACATCATCTGTCATTCCCGGCCAATAGTAGTGGCAGGAAATCCGCTGCATGGTGGCGGCAATACCCATGTGTCCACTAAAGGAGATGGTATGCCCCATATGAAGAATCTGGGACCGGTGAGCTTTCGGGACGACCAACTGACCGTATAGGTTGTCTCCCCTTCCTGCTCTCCTGTAGAGTATCCTATTCTTCATGTAGTACTGCCCCCGTCCTGGTGGATCAGCACTTTTCTGCAGCTTTTTGTAGCAAGGACGTAAAGTATCATCCTCACTCTGGGCAGTTCGTAGCTCCCCCGGCATTGGGTTAGTCACAATTGCTTCTGCCTCTTCCGTTCTCGTCTGAGAGCGAGTCTGCATTGCTCCCATATGGATTGGCTCCCTGGGCATTCCCAGAAAGACATACCGGCAACCTAGGATGACTGGGAAAATGGGATCGGTCAATACAGCGGCCTTGATGGTGCCGGTGACGTACCTTGAGCGAATCTCCACATTAGCAATGGGCAACTTCATGGTTACAGCACTCTTCTGTGCAGGCTGTATATCCAATGTCTCACCTGTGAATTGTTCTGGATGTACCAGATCCGCAGAAATCACGGCCTCCCCGTCCAGTCCTGTGTCGTATAAACACTCCACTTGACGACCGTTAACCTCTACCAATTCCACTACAGGTGGTTTTTCCTGGTCTGGAGTCTCTTCCTCGGCCTCGACCTGTTCGGTGGGCTCCACCTTAGGTTTCCCTGAGCACACGACGAATTGAGTGTCTCCTGACTTTCCCCTACAGTCAATAGCATTGTGCGTGTTTGACTTGCATTGGTTGCACCATTTCCCTGTCCTAGATTTTCTATTGTCGGACTTGAATGAGCTCTCCTGGTGGCGAGCTTCCTTGTTGACCTTGGCATATTCCGTGACAACCTCCTTGGAAGTCACTTGACATGCTGCGAAGTGAGGGTTCTTAGCCTTCGATTTGCAGTCCCTCGTATTGTGAGAGGGTGACTTACAAATTGAACACCACTTCTCCGACCATGGTCGTTTTGGTGTAGAGCTTGAAGTGCTCTTGCTTCCCTCCTTCTTCTTCTCTGAACTATCCTCTGATTTTTGCACATAAGGTTCCCACTTTTTGGTTCCTGAGTTTTTGGCTTTCTTCTTGTCATGTTTCTCTTGACTTTTGGTGTTGGTGGAAAGGTTTTCCCCTGCCTCCCCATGTACCTCGACGAACCGTTCTGCTAATTTCGTCACGAGGTCAATACGTTCCGCTCCTTGTTCTCCCAGGAACGTCCTGAGAGGTTTAGACATTTGCTTCTTCAGCTGGTCGACCACCATGAGCTCTTCCAGACTCTCATAGTCATGTGCGAACCCAGCCAAATCCATCCACTTATGGAGATAAGATTTAAGACGCAAACTGTAGGCGGCAAACAACTCTCCCGGTTCTCGTTTCGCTGCTCGAAATTTTTTCCGGTAGGTATGTGACGTAACCTCGAATCGTTTCAGCAGAGCCGTCTTTAACTCGTCATAATTGTTCTCATGTCCTGGTGGCAGGCGAGTATAAACCTCGTATCCGGTCCCGCGTAAACCCTGGGATCCAGACCCATAGCAACAGACATGGCCTCGAAGCGTTGAAGGTACTGGTCAATCTTCTCTTTGTCCTCCTCGTAGACCGCCAAAGGAAACTTCATAGCATGGTACCCATGTCCACCTACTGGTGTTGAGCCTGGGATGGAGGAACCTCCAACTGCTCCCTCAGTTTCCCCATTAGATTGACTCTTGAGCTCGAGTTCCCGCATCCGGTACTCGTGTTCCCTTTTCTGTGCTTCCTGTTCAGTTTCTAATTTCCTAGCTGCTTGCTCAGCTTCAAATTTCCTAGCTGCTTGCTCAGCTTCCAATTTCCTAGTTTCTTGTTCCAACTCCATCCTTCTCAATTCCAACTCGGCCTTTCGATCTTCCCTTTCTGCTTGACGATACTCTCTCTCCACTTCCTGTATGTAATCCGTTAGAGCAGAACCCCCCAATCCCATTTCTTCCCCCTTTGCCTTTAATTCTAACGTGGTTAGTTTAGGGGTGGCCATTATACAGAGAGGTAAGCCAGCAGGTCTAGTACAATATAACTGCAAATTACTATACAGATATATGAACAAGTACTATAAATCTAGATATTACCACACACAGCACATTCACTCAGTGACAAGAGTAGAATCAGGACCACAGACCTATGCAGACGTGTGAAGTGTGAACAGGTAAGATATTAGTCCTAACCCCTATCCACATTCACTCTAGCTGGATTCTCCAAAATGATATCTCCCTCTTATAACTAGGGATCCCGTGTCAAAAGACCCCGTTGTCAGAAGATCCCACTGTCAAAGGTTCCTGCTTGCAGGAGATCTCGCTGTCCAAGGATTCCGTTTACGGGAGATCCCGCTGTCCAAAGATTCCGTTTACGAGAGATCCCGCTGTCCAAGGATTCCGTTTACGAGAGATCCCGCTGTCCAAAGATCCCGTTACGAGCCCCCAATAATGTCGTGTCCTCCTTTAAAGTGTCGTCCCTGGAGTGACGAGAGTCGACACCCACATTATAATATTCTCCCTTATTAATATCCTGGAGAATCCACCAGCTTCCGTCCAACACACTCCCTCAGCCTATGGACACCTTTTCCTATCCCTCTCTCTCACTGTCGTACTATGCCCCCTCTCATACTTCCCCAACGCCACATACTCAACAACTCTGCTTCTAAAAATTAATAAAGATTAATTTATTAAAAGAAAAGTGTAACGTATATGAGACGTGTATGCGAAGAAAATGTGTGTCGTGTATTATAACATAAATGTGTATGTCAGCCTTCAAAGTTCAGGATCATAGTGTACACATCATGGCAAGGATCACACAACATCATTCGAGTCAGTACGAAAAACCTCACCGAAGTCGTATCCTTCTCTCCAGACATGTCCTCCTCCAGGAACTCTGATGACCATGAGATCTGAATCTCATGTAAATATAATCCGTGGAAAATACTAGTATATTTCCTAACGCAACTGTTCCTAATAGTTTATAGAAACTCCGGCTTCATAATTCCGGCGCAGTGAAAACAAACATGGAACACTGTCCTACTAACAAGTCTTTTTGTCTCTTGATAAATGTTCACTAGTTCTCACTATTAAACAGTTAATGTATCTAGAATAAAATGGCTTGCTTTATTCACTAGATATAGTCTGAAAGTTCTGATTTCCTTGGTACATGGAACGACTACACTTCAATGTTTGGTTTCATCTAATGTGAACATCAGTTCCTACTGATCTAGTTCCACGTGGGCTGAACATCCATCACTTCAGGTGTGTTAACGATTGGTATTCACTCATGTAGGATACATATACCATTAAGCTCCACCGAGCAATGTTTATTAACTTCTTCCGTTGTGAAAGTTGCTGGCCCATCTCTCCACATCATACTTTATCCGGGATTGGATTTTTAGTTGTTCCGGGTTCTTCATTCCAACCAGAGGAACCTGTAACATAAATCATATAACCGGTGATAGTCTCCCCGTCACTGATCTCTATTAGATGATCGTGGCCATCGGCCTCGCTCAGAAAATATAATGTACCTATCAGGGACAGATGAACTGACCACATAGGTTATCATCAGGCCAAGACAAAAAAAAATCAGCAAACAGAATGCGGAACCCCGCCCACCAGGGACACTTACGGGAAGATCCCAATTATCCCTCATTACTCAATTCTCAACTAGTAAAGCTTATCAACACTTCACTAATCTATTTTCAACTAACAGAGCCAAGTATCACTTCCCTACTCTAGTTAGTTTTCCACTAACAGTGCTAATCATCACACTATAGTTTTAACAAGCCTACAGCCCATATTAATTAGAACTAATTGACTATATTGACTACCTTATGCACAACCGCCTCATTCCCGGGATGGCTACTACACTTTGCCATAACGACACATGCTAGTTAATGTTAAATTTATCTAGCACTGTAGAGCTCTCCCACAAACACGTCCATCATAATCCACGGTTTTTGTCAACTCCCCATCTCCAATCATGGTTTATGGCAAAACCTCTAATTGGTCACGTGACTGTATTCTTCCTGTCCACACAGGTGTTATTTGGACATATCAGCCATTGTCAAGAATCTATTTTCCTGGCTTTAGTCCTTGTCAACGTTGTCATTACTTGTTTAGATTCTCAAAACAAGCCAGCGAGTTCCTGTATACTCCCAACACAGTTGCCAGTAACCAGCCGTCAATCTTCTTGATGTTCCGGAACTAAGACTTGACAGATGTACTGTTTCCTGTCTCTCGCTGCCAATTCCGGTTTGTCTCTGACTGTTGACAAACTGTCAAGCGATGCCGGGACCTGTCTTCATCACCACCGAATGTTCCCAATCCGTTAGAGATGTACACGTGCAACTACAAATATTGTCCTGGGATTTTGACATCCGATTTGTTTTTACTGTTAGTAAAATAGTTGTCGCTGGCAGATAGTCCGTTTAATCAGAAAATCCTCTATAATAATCAACCGGTTAAACACACGGTTTTATTTTGTGACACTAGACTACCAGCTAACTGTATACCACAGCAATCAATAATGTACAGATCAAATGAAACCAGAAAAAGAGGTCGACCGTGTAAACGATGGACAGAGGAAATAACAGAGTCCATGGGAATCTCGATATGGAAGACCATAAACGGACACTTTCCCGCTGTTTATGCTACACCTAGACACCGCAAAGTATAAGAGGAACAAGATGAGATGATGGACGGGCACTCTCCCGCTGTTTATCCTTCACCTCGACACAGCAAGGTATATGAGGAACAAGATGAGATGAAATGAGAAGATGGGGGATTTCGAACCTTTGTTTCCAGGACAAACCTTAGAGACGGAATGAATCAGAGATTACGGCGTCAAACTCTAGCTCAGTCAGGCCTGGCTTTCCCTCACTCTGGCACTAACCCACAAAACATCTATACCACATATTCTTCTTCTTCTGCGTTCATCCGGAGTTTTTTTTTTCGGATGTGATTGCGTTGTGCCTGTTTACAGCAGAGCTGCGTTCTTGCGCAGTTAGGCCGACACATCCGACTTCTGCGGGCATTTGTTGACCGGGTTAACCTTCCCGGGTATACCACATATTATGTCATAGTTATTCCAGTGTTATACCCTGTGTTATTCCATTATTATTTCATGTGTTATTCCAGGTCTCTGTGTTATTCCGGTCTCTGTGGCTAAGGACTTGCGAACGCGGTTTGTGAGCCCGTATATCCGGGTTCGAATCACAGCGGTGCTGGTTTTTTCGAAAAAGGTATATGAGCCGGTCGTTCAGAAAGCAATGGCAAACTACTGAACGTAAAATTTGCCCAGGAATCACGAACAGCGAAAATGCTGGGGTTGACTGCTACGTCCTGTGAAGGACATGCAACTTAATTTATTCCAGTATTATACCTTGTGTTATTCCAGTAATAAGTTCTCGTCGCTTTGGTAACTAACGGGGTATGTGAGCCGGTCACTCAGAAAGTAATGGCAAACTGAGCGTAAACTTGCCTAGTACATCAACAGCAGTTGAAAAATGCTGGTGTTGACTGCAACGTCCTGTAAGAGATATGCAACATTAAAAAAAAACGGAGTTCGAGTCCTCTGTAGATATTCTCCTTGTGCGATTTATGCGAGGAGACTTGAGCACTCGCGCCGATATCCGTGAGCAATGAAAGTTATGTGAAAGATGTGTGCAGTGAAAGAAACAAAACCACACTAAATCATAAAAAGAACATAACTTACGCTAAGAAGGTCACAGTTCCGTGTTCTGTGTGAGAACATACGTCCTGAATAAATGTGCAGACAGATAAAGAGAAATAAAACAGCAGAATTAAATATATAGCACAGTGGTTCTCACAATGTGAGTGGTGACCTCTAAATCTGTGAATGGAATTGTGTGCGTTTATATGTGCGGTGTGTGTGTGTGTGTGTTTGTGTGTGTGTGTGTATGTATGTGTGTGTGTGTATGTGTGTGTGGAAAATGAGGTGGGGAAGGGGGGGGGGGTAGTTTTTGTGTGCATACTGTCAGTTGCAATTATTTCCACCGGAATTTATTTGTTTCAATTTTGCGGTGCTATATTTTTTTTCTGTAGGCGGCTGAGTAACTAATTAAGGTTGTTTATTAGTGGATGTAATACTGATCAGTGAAGGGAAGTGTATTAATGTTTTCTATTTGAGGATTGTAATACTGATTAATTAAGGGAAGTGTATGAATGTTTTCTATTAGAGCTTGTTGCAACCTACTTCAAGAGCACAGGAGGACGAAATTGAAGATTTTTACAACACACTGCAAGATACATTAAATAAAATAGGTCATAATGACATAACAATAAGAATGGGAGATTTTAATGCACAAGTGAGCACAGGAAGAACTGAATATGAGAGACACGTTTTAAGACAATTTGGATTGGGAAATAGAAATGATGCAGGTGACAAATTAATTGAATTATGTACAGAAAATGAGTTAACGATAGCCAACACACTTTTTAAACAACACCCAAGAAGACTCTTCACGTGGAAGTCCCCTGACAGTACTACCAAATACCAGATAGATTATATTGTAATACAAAGAAGATACAGATCAAGCATAACATCGGCAAAAACACTACGAAGTGCAGATTGTGATACAGATCATCAGTTATTAGAAGCAGATGTGAAAGTTAAACTCAAAAAGCTTACCCGAGGACCAATGCCACTTCGTTTTCATCTCATAAAAGTACCAGATGCATACAACGTAAAAGTGAAGAATCGTTTTGGGGTTTTGATGTCTATGCAGGAGGAGTTGACACCTGAAGAATTGACAATACAAGCTAGAGATATCTTGAACTACAAAAATTAGATTTTGAAGAGCATGCATCTTTCCCATTGCAACATACGCCTGTGAGACCTGGACACTTACTATACAAGCTGAACAGCGCATTAATGAGTATTACAACCTCTAATTCATTCACTCATTTCATTCAGTAGCATGTCCTTTGCAGAACCATGCTCCCATAACAACCGCCCGGAAAACGTCTCGATCGTAAGCAAGATATCCCGCGTCCGATACACCCGTCTGGAGATCACCTACCACATCCTGCACTCATCTTCTCTTTGGCCTTCCCCTTCCTTTCTTTCCAGGCATATACACTTCCATGATTGTTCTCTCCAAACTTTCATGCCGTTTCAAGTGACCAAAATATTTCAATTTTCTTTGATTTATCGTCTTTAGTAGCCAACCTTCGTCAATATTCAGATCTTGTCGTACGGTTGCATTTGTTCTTTTCTGTATCCAAGATATTCTTAGAACCCGTCAATAACATTTATATTCAAAGAGATTTGTGCGCTGTTCAGCTTGTTTATTAATTGTCCAGGTCTCAAAGGCGTATGTTGCAATGGGATAGATGCATGCTCTTAAAAATCTAATCTTTGTAGTTCTATATTTCCCCCTCCACAATTTATTCCGTTGTATTAGTTTTTGAAGAGCAATAGATATTCGTCTTTTAATTTCCTTCATTGTGTCAGCATTGTTGATAATTAATGACCAAGATATTGGAAATTTTTCCTCATTAACATATATTTCTTTCTCCATAATAGTTTTTTTCTGTATGCATTATCTTTGTTTTTTGCTATGTTAAGATATAGGTTGTGATATTCGCTATCCTTCAGGGTTACAAAGGACAAGCACCATTAAAAAACCATTAAGCAAAACGTCTGCACACATGTAGCCATGAGACCTCATTTGTTACGTGTGGGTTTAAACATCTAAATATTTACTTGCCTAAATGAGAATAGGCAAATCGATATGAACTTTACATACAATACCACGTCCCTTATGATTGTAAACACAAACGGATATGGTGTGTGTGTCTGATTACAATCAAGTTGTGTCTTGTTTCATATCAACTCAGTGCCTGTCATCAATACTTGTTGGTTGCTGGGCGGTCAGTTGGTGGGTGGCTGATTTGTTGGTTGGTGTTTAGTGAATTTATGGGTGGCTTAGTTGATTGGTTGGTTGACGGCTGGTTCGTTCGTGGGTTGTAAGTGAATTGGTGTGTGTGTGTGTGTGTGTGTGTGTGTGTGTGTGTGTTAGTGACTTGTTGGGTGGTTTTAGTTGGTTGGTGGGTTAGTGAATTATTGGGTTAGAGAATTCTATGGAAGACTATAAGTTTTAACTGACAAGTCTGGTGCATTGAGGTTAGGTTGTTTGAATCCTAAAAAAAAGGCTACATCTGTCGGAGAATATTGATAAGAAATCATCATCATCATCATCATCATCATCATCATCATCATCATGTGCTAGGCCGGTAGCGGTGGGCGGTCATTTTTTGCCATCTCACTCGACCACCAGAGCCGTGGATCAGCTCAGTGTTTCTTGTCTCGACCATACAAACCCCGACTCAAACTCCGACATCAGTAATCAAACTCACCCTCTTTCACATGATGAATTGCGTGATGAATGCGCATACACAATAGGAGTCATTCGTCTTTAGTTCGCTCTTGAAACTTATCTATATCTGCCATGTTGTCTCTTTGCATGAAATTCACTATCTTTTTTAGTTCACTCAGTGGTTCATAGAGTTTATCTCCCAATGTCGTTTCTCTAGGCCAGACGGTTTGCCTAGATATGTCGTATTTAGGGTTGTCTTGGAAGTATTGATTTGCTGTTTTGCTGTGCCAGCCGACGTGCACGTGGCTGATTCGACAATCTTGAATTTTGTATACATATGGATCCTTATTTTTTTAATTCATTAATAGGCGTTGTCTTCAGGCTTCCAGTTATGATTCGCATTCCTTGATTTTGGACTCTACTTATTTTGTTAAAGTTTGACTTAGCTGCTGTTGCCCAAGCTGCAATGCCATATTCCAGTACTGGCCTCACCCGTCCAGTATATAACTTCTTGAGAACTTTCTCATCTGCTCCCCACGTTGTACCAGCAAGCTTTTTCATGATTGCCATTCTTTGCCTTGCTCTTGTTCGATTTTTCTCAACCTGTGTCTTTCCATGTCAGGCGACGATCAAAGGTGACTCCTAGATAGTTTGGATTTTCTTCATGGCGCAATATTTTTCCATTCAATACCAGCTTAGGTTGCTGAGTTTTATTTGAGAGGGAGAACACTGTGCATGTTGTTTTCTCCTCACTTATCTTCACTAGCCATGATTTTGACCAGTCCTCTAGCGCTAATAGGGCTTGCTGTATTCTGCTGTTAGCTGTACTAATATATTCTTCAGATGTCCATATGGCTAGGTCATCTGCAAAGGATGATGTGTGTACTCTGGCTGGAAAATTTTCCGTGATGTCGTTTATATATGCTAGGAATAATGTTGGTGAAAGAACTCCTCCTTGGGGGACACCTTGCTCCAACAGCATCATTTTGCTGGTTTGTCCTTGTACTTTTGTCCTGGCAGTTCTGTTCTCAAGGTAGTGGCTGATCCATTTGTACATTTTCCCACAAACATGCATTTTTTGCAGTTTTACTTTCAGTCCTTCCTTCCATACTTTATCAAATGCTTTTTCTAAATCTATCCAGACCGCTAGTGTGTGCTTTTTCTCTTGGAAGGCATCCTCTATTTCCTGAGCTATATAGGTTATTTGATCTTCAGTGGATCTGTACTTTCTGAATCCTGCTTGGTGTGGTGTTAAGAGTTGGTTTTCTTCCAGATGCCATGTTAGCCTGCCATTGATAATGCGTTCCATTAATTTTCCTACACAGCTAAGTAGACTGATAGGTCGATAGCCATTTGGTTCTTCCAGGTCTTTTCCTTTCTTTGGGACTGGTATTAGTATAGCTTCCTTCCATGCCTGTGGGACTATTCCCTCTCTTCCAGCTGTAATTTAGGACTGCTAGTAGTTTCTTTTTTGCCTTAGTGCCTAGTCCTATTAGCATTTCATTTGTGATTCCATCCTTTCCTGGTGATTTCTTCTTTTTTAGGGTATTCATTGCCTGTTCCATTTCTTCCATTGTTAGATTTGCCATCATATATTCTGCTGCTGTCTCTGTATTACTATGATGTATCTGTTTATCTTTGATTGCTTTCTTCTGTTCGGTTGTAATATCAATGTGGTTTGCACTGGCATAGTGTTCCATTAGTGCATTTGCAGCCTTTTTTCCTGTAAGCAAGGCATTTCCTTGTTTAATTGTTATTTGTTTGTTTCTAGGTCCTTCATTGTTCATGGCTTTCACTAGTTTCCATAGTTTGTTTCCATCCCTGTCAAAATTCAGGTTTTCTGTTTTTTTCCCTCCAACAATCTCTTGTTGTTTGATTTACTGTTCTTTTATATTTTGCTGAGATGGCTTTGAGAGAGATGTTCGCTTCAGTTGTTTGTTCTCTCTCTGCTGTCTTCCTGGCATCTTCAACTTTGTCCTCCAAAATTTGTAGTTCTTCAGTCCAGTATGGTTTGTAATTTTTCCTCGCTCCTCTTGGAATAGACTCAGTGGCTGCCTGTATTATTGCTCTGTTTAGACTTTCCACCATTTGCTTTATGTTGCCATATCGTGTATTTATGTTTTCACAATATTTGTCTGTTAGTATGGCAAATCTGTCCCAATCTGCTCGTTTGTAATTCCAGCGGGGCAAGGGCTTTTGCTCCTGTGGAACATACTCCATATTCATTACAAGCTTGATTGGTCTGTGGTCACTACCTGCTAATTGGTCAAGCACATGGCGATCGATTTTGTGGAGGATGTCTCCTGTGCAGAAAGCTAAGTCTGGAGTAGAAGTGGTAATCCATCTTCTGGAGTAGAAGCTCGGTGTGTCATCCGCTTTGTTGAGTAGATGGAGATTTGAGTCTATTTCCCAGTCCTCCACTTCATCTCCTCTTTTGTCAGTATCTGGGTATCCCCATCTTTCTGAACGGCTATTAAAGTCTCCGACAATAATGCAAGTTTGTGTCAGTTATTTTCATGTTTGAGAGTGTAAGATCCTTATCTGCCGGGCTATACAGATTGTAAATTCTTATTTTCACGTCCTTTATCATTATATCAACACCTATAATTTCCGTTTGGTTGTCAGAGATCACAGATACTTCGCTGCAAGGTATTGTATTTCGTGTAAGTATTACAACTCCTCCTTTGTGTCCTTCGCGGTCGAAACGTGTGGCCTGATATCCTCTGACTGAGAATTTGCGATTGGCGTTGAGGTGTGTCTCTTGAATGCATGCCACATCTATTCTATCTTTATGAAGACGCTGTGTTAGGGAGGCTTTCTTGTTATAAACTCCTTCGGCATTCCACTGTAGTATGTTGAGTGTCCGGGGTGTTTGGTCAATAGCTCTTAACCTACTCCTCTGTGCCTTGACTCCACAGCACAGGGGAAGGTGACCACCAGTAGTCATGGGTGGACCCCCTCGAGGCAGGGGGCCCGGCACTATCACCGCCTGATGGGACTTCACGGGATTAGCACCATAACGATTAATTTTAATTTGTGACATCATGAATTAAGTTACGTTGCACTGCTTTGTCAAGCCTGTGGCTCAGTACATCCGATTTCGACAAGCATTTGTTTGGGGTGCTTTCCCTAGCCTTTGACTGTCCCCAGTCTACCTACAAGGCAGCAGGTTTGTGTGTCACTTGGTCTGGTCCCTCTCCCTTGACCTGTCCGACATGGGTGACCCTACCAGTAGCTGTGCTACCGTCGGCATAGCTCTTGGGGTCATTGGAACACACAAGCCCCTCTACCTCGACAAGGTGGACACACGGTAGAGGGGTATTCGTCTTTTAATTTCCTTCATTGTGTCAGCATTGTTGATAATTAATGACCCAAGATATTGGACATTTTTCCTCATTAACATATATTTCTTTCTCCATAATAGTTTTATCTGTATGCATTATCTTTGTGTTTTGCTATGTTAAGATATAGGTTGTGATATTCGCTATCCTTCAGGGTTACAAAGGACAAGCACCATTAAAAAAACATTAAGCAAAACGTCTGCACACATGTAACCATGAGACATCATTTGTTACGTGTGGGTTTAAACATCTAAATATTTACTTGCCTAAATGAGAATAGGCAAATCGATATGAAACTTTACATACAATACCACGTCCCTTATGATTGTAAACACAAACGGATATGGTGTGTTGTCTGATTACAATCAAGTTGTGTCCTGTTTCATATCAACTCAGTGCCTGTCAATCAATACTTGTTGGTTGCTGGGCTGGTCAGTTGGTGGGTGGGCTGATTTGTTGGTTGGTGGTTTAGTGAATTTATGGGTGGCTTAGTTGATTGGTTGGTTGACGGGCTGGTTCGTTCGTGGGTGGGTAAGTGAATTGGTGTGTGTGTGTGTGTGTGTGTGTGTGTGTGTATGTGTGTGTGTATGTGTTAGTGAATTGTTGGGTGGTTTAGTTGGTTGGTGGGTTAGTGAATTATTGGGTTAGAGAATTCTATGGAAGACTAAGTTTTAACTGACAAGTCTGGTGCATTGAGGTTTAGGTTGTTTGAATCCTAAAAAAAAGGCATACATCTGTCGGAGAATATTGATAAGAAATCATCATCATCATCATCATCATCATGTGCTATGCCGGTAAGCGTGGGCGGTCATGTTTTGCCATCTCACTCGACCACCAGAGCCGTGGATCAGCTCAGTGTTCTTGTCTCGACCATACAACGCCCGAACTCAGAACTCCGACATCAGTAATCAAACTCACCCTCTTTCACATGATGAATTGCGTGAGGAATGCGCATACACAATAGGAGTCAATTCGTCTTTAGTTCGCTTGAAAGTTATCTATATCTGCAATGTTGTCTCTTGCATGAAATTCACTATCTTTTTTAGTTCACTCAGTGGTCCATAGAGTTTATCTCCCAATGTCGTTTCTCTAGGCCAGACGGTTTGCCTAGATATGTCGTATTTAGGGTTGTCTTGAAGTATGTGATTTGCTGTTTGCTGTGCCAGCCGACGTGTGCACGTGGCTGATTCGACAATCTTGAATTTTGTATACATATGGATCCTTAATTTATTGTGTCCTGTTCTGAGGCGCTGAATAATAATTTGTTCTGTACATAAGGTGGTAGTCGTCTTGAGCTGGCGTTTGTGGCTTTCTGATTTGATAATTTTTTTCTTTTGGTGGTATGTAACGGACACATCAGGTTGTTCTTCTATTGCTCCTTTCTTAGCTAATCTTCTTCTTCTTCTTCTTCTTCTTCTTCTTCTTCTTCTTCTTCTTCTTCTTCTTCTTCTTCTTCTTCTTCTTCTTCTTCTTCTTCTTCTTCTTCTTCTTCTTCTTCTTCTTCTTCTTCGTTCATCGGGAGTGTTTTTTCAGACGTAATTCCGTTGTGTCAATTTTATTTGCACCCTTAGGCCGGCACATCCGACTTCTGCGGGCGTTTGTTGACCGGGTTAGCCTTCCCGGGCCTTAGCTAATCTATCAGCTCTCTTATTTCAGGGTACTCCACAGTGAGATGATATCCACTGTACGGCGATTTTTAGCTGGCTGCCTAGTTAAGATAGTATTGTCCCTAGTAGTGGCAATTTCCCAAACTGGTGCGTCTCACATACTGATTTTGCATATATCAATAGTACCACTGGCTGTGTACTATACTTGGTATTCTGTTGTTTCTCTGTTGCGATCTTGATTTATATAATTCAATAAAATAAAAATAAAAAGCGTTTAAGATACAAAGGATAGACTTCATCGTATCTGGTTTTATCCCATATGGTCTTGGTCTCTTTTCGCGTGGTGGTCTGCCGAAAGCGTCACACAAAGCACGAACTCTGTAGCTACTGCGACAACCCCCTGGAATCTTCGAGAAAATTGCACCTCGTGAACGGAATGATGACGCCCGGAATCGAATCTACAACCTTCGGAGCGCGAGACCGGTAACGTAACCACCTCGGCTCGGAGACTGGATTCAACAAAATACCAGGAACGCAGAGGTGTTTCCAAGGCACCAGGGCCGGGTTATATACTGGCCAAGACCTATTGACGCGTCCTCGTCGAGCGTCCTGGGCAACAGGTCCCTTCGGGGTCCTGGCTAAAGTCAGTAGGATCGCCGATTCCTCCGAAGTCGGAGAGTGTCTGCCTGTACGGTGAGGAACCACCAGTCTGCACACCAATAAGCCAGACATGGGACAACGGAAATCTCAGGTCCTGTATGACATCACACTGATGTTGGACAACAGGATGCCTTCATCCGACATACAGGACTTCGCGTTGGAGCTCAAGCCAACGAACACAAGCAAGCAAGGAACAAAATACCGCAAAACACCAGCGTGATGAAAGACTATTAGAGATATATTTCGTACCCAACCACAGCTCAAAACACTAGTGCGATGTAAGACTATTAGAGATATATTTCGTACCCAACCACAGCTCAAAACACTAGTGCGATGTAAGTGGGTTCAATAAAATACCGCAATACACCAATGCGATGTAAAGCTTTTTAAAAAAAATTCGCATATCCTTTTACAGGATATCGCTGTCAACAGCAGCATCTTTCAGCTGTCTGTTGATCTCTTGGCAAGATTACGCTCAGTAGTTTGCCATTGCTTTCTGAGCGTCCGGCCCAGTTATCCCGCAAGTCACCAGCGGGGGATGAACCGCTCCCAGTTCTCACCTCAACTCTTATGAGTGGTGCAAACCCTCGGCCAGAGAGACCGCGATGTAAGGCTAATAAAGATATATTTCGTACCCAACCACAGCTCAAACCATATGCCTCGATGTGCCTACACCGGTAACAGTCGAGGTATCAACTCGTAATAATGCAAAACAGTAACGAAGGACGAGGAATTAAACTTGCGTCCTTACCTTGAATACAATGACAATCAACGGCAACAGTCAAGAAATCAAAACATATATTGGAAACAACAAGCTGCCATAAGAGTTGATAATGAAGTAAGCCAATATCAGCCTATTAAAAGGGGTGTGAGACAGGGATGTGTAATGTCTCCAGATCTGTTTTCCCTGTACAGTGAAAGTATTTTCAGAAATATTGAAGATATGGAAGGAATCAACATTGGGGGGACGATGCATCAATAACATTAGATATGGAGATGATACAGTCTTGATTGCAGACAATGAACAGGACCTGAAAAATTTAGTAGATGCGATTGTTACACACAGTGAACAACTAGGGTTAGAATTAAATTGTAAAAAGACACAGATTATGGTCGTCACTAGGAAGGACGAAATACCACAATGTAATATACAAGTAAATCCCGGGAAGGTTAACCCGGTCAACAAATGCCCGCAGAAGTCGGATGTGTCGGCCTAACGGCGCAAGAACGCAGCTCTGCTGTAAACAGGCACAACGCAATCACATCCGAAAAAAAACTCCGGATGAACGAAGAAGAAGAATATACAAGTAAATGGGAATATTCTTCAACAAGTGAATAGGTACAATTATCTCGGAACAGTAATAACATCTGATGGGAGATGCCTTGAAGAGATTAGAACAAGAATCGCCATGGCAAAAGTAGCCTTTAGCAAGATGAAAAACATATTGACCAATAAAAAGATGTCAATTGAAACGAGAAAAAGAGTGTTGAGATGCTACATTGAACCTGTACTTTTATATGGATGTGAAGCGTGGACAATGAGCAGTCAGGCTGAAAAACATCTGATGGCTGTAGAGATGTGGTTTCTGAGGAAAATGCAAGGAATACCATGGACAGCCAGAAAGACCAATGAACAAGTCCTTCAAGAAACAAATGAAGATCGTAAATTGATTAGAGAAATTAGACGTAGACAGTCAAAATTTTTTGGGCATGTTATGAGAAGAAATGGATTGGAGAATTTGGTGACAACTGGTAAGATCGAAGGGAACAGACCAAGGGGAAGACCTAGAAGCAAGTACCTGGATGGCTTGGCCTTGTGGCATGGTCGAGACAGAAACACGGAGCTGATCCAAGACTCTGGTGATCAAGTGAGATGGCAGAACATGACCGCCCACGCTTACCGGCATGGCACATGATGGATGGATGGATGTAACATTGTTCAATTTTGGCCATTATATTCTTCTTATTTTATTTTGACTGCCAGAGTAACTAACGATGACTGCCTGAAACAGGCTAACGAAACTAGAACATTATATACAACAATAAGACAGAGACAAACAGCTTTCCTCGGTCATGTGATGAGAAGAGAGGCATTGGAGAACATCGTAACAACTGGAAAGATTGAGGGGAAGAGAGGCAGAGGTAGACCAAGAGAAGTGATGCTGGATGGATTGAGACGGTGGCATGGAGGAATATCAGCAGCAGAGTTGATCCAGAAAACCAAAGACCGAGATCTATGGAGAGCCATGAACGCCTACGACACTTGATGATGATATTTTATTTATATGTTATTTATTGTCCTAGTTAAGAATAAGTATTAAACTTGTGCGTGTCTTTCCATTCACAGTAAATTCCAAATTTGGAGTACTGCCTTTGTTGATTATCATAGAATTTTGCTTTCTTTATATTTATGTCTAAGCAATTTCTATCGCCTAGCTTTTGTACTTGGTTTACTAATTCTTGATCTCGCCGAATGTTCAGCCACCAAAACTGTCGTTCCCATTTCTTGGTTGTTTTCCCATGTTTAACGCTATATTTGTATGCCAGATATGCCGTTGAAAAATAATTAAAATAAACAACTAACATATAATATTTTAATATGTTATTGGTATATTGTGTACAATTTAATATCATTTAAAAGTTTGTACATAATATCATTCATGTAAATTGTAAAAAGTATGCTATTAATAGATATAATATGTGAAGCTGTGTTTGAGCAGTGAAGGAGGTAAATCCTGGCAGTGGCCATTCAATTTATGGAAGGAGTCCAGGCAAGATGGCGGGCCGTGTGTGGGCTGTTGCAGCCTTAGACAGTCTGAGCAGGGCTTAGGCGTGCAGGCGCTTGCCTGTAGCAGATAAACATGTTTAAATGGAGAGGTAAGTAAACTCAAGTCACAATGTTATTGTTATTCATGCAGGTATACTGATTATTATTATTAATATAAAGTACATTGTAAAGAACCTCATTAACAAAACAAAAAAAAAATCAACAAAGTGATGCGATGTGGTGTGAGTGACTATCGCTATAGTATAGTGTCTATTTCTATAGAGTATGGTGGTTTCCCATCCACATTTGTTATTAAAGTACATGGTGGTTGTTAGGTGAACGTGAACGGACATTTACAGCGCAAATTGGCCTTATCAGTCACACTCGCTACCGCCATAGTTAAAAGTTATTATGCCTTTTTAAAGCACAAACTATCGTCTGTCAAGACGGCAAGGTGCCAATGGTTGTTAGGTACTTAGTGATGCAAATTTAATTCATTGTTTACAGACAAACACTTGGACACATGTTTCCTTCAGCGAAGCCCAATCATTTCAAGGCAGCATGTTGGAAATACCCAAACCCATTGTTGCTATTGTGCCTAAATACACTTCTTGAACATTAAATAATAGTCACAATAGTAATTAAATTTGTAGACAACCAACAGGAAGATAGAGCACTTTACCTTGGGTGGAACCTGGCTAGAGAATAAATCTTACACGTTTCCTTCACTATATAGAGAGGTCCAGTGACATAAATATGTTGTCTTACTCTTTGCTTTATCTGTAGGTATGTTAGTCGTGATTTTTAAATTTCTCCATAACCTCGTATACTCTAGCAAATAACGTGACGTTGCGCGAGAATTTGTAGCGGTTCTCTTTGCATCGGTAACTTACGGGGTATGTGAGCCGGTCGCTCAGAAAGCAGTGGCAAACTACTGAGCGTAATCTTGCCTAGTACATCAACAGCAGCTGAAAAATGCTGATGTTGACTGCAACGTCCTGTAAGGGATGTGCAACTACAAAAAAATTTTTACTAATGGGACCACCACATTAGACAGGCCTTGAAAAACAAAATCTTATGGTACCTCAATGATGCCTGTATGTCAGTTCTAACTGGAGATATTCACACTTTTGTGAAGGTATAACGAGTTACGATTATCTCATGTTTGCCATACTGTTGAGTACACTTCAGTGTGTCTCATTTTTCCAAGCTTCTGGTCCATCCGAGATTCAACAAACAGGTCATTGACGGATATAAAATCCGACTTCATCAATATGTTTCGTCATGATAAATAAATAGTACAAGAATACAAATAAATTATTAATAATCTTTAAACTTGTATTTTCTTTAACTTTAGTAGTTCAAATTGCATGATGTGAGCCGATTCTGATAGATATTCAGATTATTCGCTTCGGTCGCCATCTTGGCTTTCCATTCACAAAGTATTTTTTTTTATACCACAGGTGGAAGATGGTTGGCGATGAAACTCCAAATATATGCAAAAGGGAGAGTTTATTTGCAGGGCCCTGCGAATAGACGCTTTGTTTATTCGCAGGGCCCTACACCGGGAATAATCACGTGACCAGCACATAGGGCCCTGCGAATAGACGCTTAGTTTATTCGATTTTTGACTGACTGCTTTCGACTGACTGGCCTCATGAATTAACAAATAAACAAGGAAATGCTACGCATATAAAGTGCAGGAAAACCTGGTATATGTGAAGCGGGTTGAAAAGAGAGAAGAGAGAGATAGATAATGAAGATAGTGTGCGAGACAGAGATATGAGAAAGATGTGTTGAAAGACATAAAAAAGTGATAAAGACAAGAAAGAGAGAGAGGGGGAGGGAGATAGAGAAGAAGAGAGAGAGAGAGATGTCTGTATGCCTCTCTATATGTCCGCCTGTCTGTATGCCTGCCTACCTGCCTACTTAACCACTTTCGTGTCTAACTACCCACCTACCTAACCAACTATGAATATTACAAAGAATTATCGCCGAAGCAACGGAGTACGTGCTTTGTGCTCGATACTTTTGACAACAGCCAGCGGGGAGAGAATGAAGCGGAGGAGAAGAGGTAGGGGAGAGGGGGAAGGAAAAGGAAGAAGAGGGCTGGAGCCAGAAGGGGTAGAAGGAAAACGGATCGTTTGGGACTCAAAAATGTGTGGGTTGGGTATTGGAATTGCCGTAGTGCAAAGCAACGAGGACCAATACTGGAGAAACTGGTACTAACTAAATTACACTCACTTTAAACAACACAATTCTAAATACCCAAAGAGATGAAGGATTGACTTTCACCCAATGAATTGCTGAAAAATTAAAAAAAAACATTGTCCGGCAAGGAAACGAACGATTGACATTTGACTTTCATCCAATTAATTGCTGAACAATTAAAAAAAAAAATGTCCGGCAAGGAAACGAACGATTGACATTTGACTTTCATCCAATTAATTGCTGAACAATAAAAAAAAAAAATGTCCGGCAAGGAAACGAACCTCGAGCTCCCGCCCATCTGGCGGGGACACTATCAACTATGCCACTGACGACACGTTTTCCAATCAACGAAAATGTATAATATAGCTGCAAACTTACGTTAAATCACGTGACCAGCCGTGCCCTGCGAATAGACGCTTTGTTTATTCGCAGGGCCCTACGAATAGACACTTCCTATGTAAAAATGTGTGCAGAATTCGAAAATCCGTCAAAAAATAAATGCAAATTAATTTATACAAGCTCTAGAAAAAAAATTACTTTCTTTGCGGCAAATAATTAAATTTATTAAAAAGCCATAATTTCAACCAATCGCAATGCACGGAATATTAGATGGACCTTTTCTCCTGAAGACAAGATGGCGCCTGTTATTCCCATGTGATATTTGAATGAATGATTGACGCTGAAAGCATGAATGGTCTTTACGTCGCCATTTGTGGTGACACAATAGATTGTTGCGGGGTGGTGCCGTACATCACTTCCGGTTTTATTTCGGGTCATGGCATGATCGAAAACCCTAGTACTAGTAGTAGTAGTTGTACTGTGCTAACTCACAGCAACAGGTATCACAGAAAATGCTCATTATTGCCCCATGTGATTTTATGAAGGAAACAGTTTAGACAAGCCAAATTACCAGACCACCGACAACAGGCCGTACTAAGTACTTAACTTGAAAGTGCAGTCTTTAAGTCCAAACGTGGGGAAAATGCACTAGTAAACTGTGCCTGGAGACTGTCACTTCTCGAAGGTCTGCCTATCCACGTTTTCAGGAACCTTGCTTTGTAGGTTTATGATTGCCGTCTTTATTTTCCATTTCTATTTCCACTACTTGTTACCATTAAATAGTCTATTACACAAGTGCTAGATAAACATTATCTTGGACAAGTATGCTACAATTTGTTTTTTGATTTTTGTTTTTCTCAGAGGGGCAACATGGTGTGATTCACCAGACAAACATCAAGAGAGGCATCACAAGCAGCTTCGCAAGGACTCTGAAAGTTTTGCAACAGAAACATCTACAGTTTAATGAGGAAGAGTTCATCTATAGGTAAGTTTTCTATCTTGGATACTTTTTATAGGAATCTCATTTTTTGGGTTTGTTTTAAGATTTTCATACCTAAATATATGAATGTCCACATTGTTACCTGCTTTATGGATTTCCTTCAATTCATTACTTAAACATAAGGGTCTGGAATGATTATGACACATAACCTACGCTTTTATTTGTCATAAAGTTATAATACAGCTGACCATCACTCTCATCATGACCCGCCAATATTTCCTGACCTCTTGCCAGTATCTCCCGTCTCATGCACCCTCATGGTCAAGGTATCTGCAATGTCCTGTGTATGTCTTCGTGCCGTTCGACTCCCACCTCATGACCCTCTATGCTTTTGTCATATCGTTATAATACAGCTGACATCGCTCTCATCAAGACCCGCCAATATTTCCTGATCTCTTGCCAATATCTCCCGTCTCATGCACCCTCATGGTCAAGGTATCTGCAATGTCCTGTGTATGTCTTCGTGCCGGTCGACTCCCACCTCATGACCCTCTATGCTTTTGTCATATCGTTATAATACAGCTGACATCGCTCTCATCAAGACCCGCCAATATTTCCTGATCTCTTGCCAATATCTCCCGTCTCATGCACCCTCATGGTCAAGGTATCTGCAATGTCCTGTGTATGTCTTCGTGCCGTTCGACTCCCACCTCATGACCCTCTATGCTTTTGTCATATCGTTATAATACAGCTGACCATCGCTCTCATCAAGACCCGCCAATATTTCCTGATCTCTTGCCAATATCTCCCGTCTCATGCACCCTCATGGTCAAGGTGTCTGCAATGTCCTGTGTGTCTTCGTGCCGGTCAACTCCCACCTCATACACCCTCATGGTCAAGGTGTCTGCAATGTCCTGTCTTCGTGCCGGTCGACTTCCACCTCATGGTCAAGGTGTCTGCAATGTCCTGTGTGTCTTCGTGCCGGTCGACTTCCACCTCATGGTCATGGTGTCTGCAATGTCCTGTGTGTCTTCGTGCCGGTCAACTTCCACCTCATGGTCAAGGTGTCTGCAGTGTCCTGTGTGTCTTCGTGCCGGTCGACTCCCACCTCATGCACCCTCATGGTCAAGGTATCTGCAATGTCCTGTGTATATCTTCGTGCCGTTTGACCCCTGACTTTACTTCCAGGAACCATATCTTCCGTCAATGTTTTTTCCAAGCTATTGTTTTACATGCCCAAAGTATTTGCATCTGAGGCATAGTCGTGTTTATAAGCCAGTTTTTATGTGTTAGATCGTGTGAAATGTCAGTACTTTTCATCCTCTTGTCATAACAGTCAACTGCACTCCAGTTAATCTGTTGTGGTATCATTCTTGCACTCTGGATATGTCCGTAGATGCTCAGATCCTCCCCCTAACATATGCATCTGTGTCCGGCGACCAATAGTGCCAGTTCTTTGTTGACTGACAAGATCCCTCATTCTCCCAATGTGTCTCATTCTAGACAATGATGTGGATTCACTGTTATCAAAGTCCTTCGCTCTCACTTTTCTAAGGGCATTAACAATATCGGCATGATCCATGGGCTGGCTGTTTGCAGATGATGCTGAGCCAACAAGTTTACCAGCTCTTTCATTTCCCTCATGTCCCGGAACAAAGATGGTGACTTTACGAACAACAGACCTGCAGCGATTCAGTCCACGCATACCAGTTTGTTCATTATTACTGTATCTTTTATGGGTATTGTTTCTGCATTATTGTGTCTACTTCTCTACAAGCCAAATTGCAGGGTTTAACCTTAGTAATCCCACTGACTTCTACACTTAGAGAGGAGACTTGTGCACCACAATCCTCATGCAGATGGTTCCGGTGTTGGAGCAAAAATCTGGACACCAACCTCGCTCTGATATATGCCTGTTTCAGGACTCAGGTGATATGAACCTCAATATATGGAGTCTCCATGTCCGCTGGTGTCAAACATGTCTTCTAACATATTGGACTTCATTTATTTGCATGAAATTTGTCTACATCTGCAATGTTGTCTCTCGTATGAATTTCAATCTTTTTTTAGTTCAGTGGTCCATAAAGTTTATCTTTCACTGTTGGTTACCTAGGCCAGAAGGTTTGCCTAGATATGTTATATTATGGGCAGTCACATAGCATGTCATCTGCCAGTCTTGAATTTTGTATACATATGATAATTGTGGTTGTGACTTCTTGGACCCATCCCTGCGTCTCCGCCTAAAATATGTCTAGCGTGCAGTCTTCATCTAATTTTGACACATTGTTTTGATGTTTGCCTTCCCTAGCTGTTGATTGTCCCGTCTTAACTGCATGGCAGGTTTATGTCTCACTTTGTCAGGTTCCTATCCCTGGATGTGTCCAACATGGGAGACCCTGCCTGTAGTTTTGCTGCTTTTAGCATAGATCTTTGGGTCATTAGGACAATGGCGTAATGATGGAGACAGGAAGTCAGATTTTGTGTGCTTTATATAACTTTTTTCTTTCTTTCTTTTTCTTTCTTTCCGTCTGTCCATCCGTCCACCTGTCCGTCCGTATGTCTTTCTGTTAATAAGGTGTTTAAAAGACATTTTGTACTTTCCTTTCCAGCAATGATGCCTCTAATAACCTGTGCAATTCTCTGGAGGCAGCGTTTCTGCATGGACTTAAGGACTCTGTGACTCAGAAGGTACTTGCTTGTATATTAAAGCATTTGTAGAGTAATTGATCTGGTGAGAATAACTGTACATGTATCTGAACACTTAGAGAAAGAGTGAGAGTGTTTGTGGTGGGAAGGGGGAGGTTGGCTTCATTGCAGTATGGATTTTTTTGGAAATTAGGTCAAGACATAGGGTTGCTGTGTCAGAATTGCTGTGTTATCTTTGTCTGTCATGTTTGTAATGTTATTAGTATGCTTGTTATATTGGCTGATTGATTCTTAAACTACTAGGTACTTTATAGTGTTCAGTGTTTTTATGATTTTTTTTGGTGTTATTATGGCCCGTATTAATTGAGTTTAATCTGTGTCTTGTCTTTTTAGCTGACAGCGTATGTGGGTCTAACAGCTGCTCCTGATTCGTTGACAGTTGTGGTGAGTTTAGAGCATTGATTTCATTAAAACATAGTTGCTTATTCTTTATGGACTTTTTGTGATTTCTTGGCAAGTTTACATTCAGTAATTTGCCTTTGCTTTGTGAATGACCTGCACTCATACTATTGTTTGAAAACCAGCACTAGGTTTCCAAATCGCCCGCATCTGTGTTTCGAATGCGGTTAGCGCTTTGTGAATTTTGTTCATAACCCCTTTGCCATAGTGCCGGCTCATTAAAATAAGCATAAGGACTTTTCAATTTTCTCACACCTTTGTCATCAGTAGTCACTTTTTAAAGCTGAGAGCATCTAATGGCAGTGGAAATGTGGTTTCTGAAGAAAATGCAAAGAATACCATGGACGGACAGAAAAACGTGTGAGTTCTGCCAGAAAGAAAGAAAAGCGTAAATTGATAAGAGAATGTTAGATTTAGTCGGTGACAAATATTTTTGGCAGAGGAATAAACTAAAACTTAGTGACAACTGGCATTATTGATGACAAAATAGCAAGGGGAAGGCAAAGAAATAAACACTTTACTCTGAAAATTGGACCTTGGGCAGGAGAACGAACAAACTTTATTTTCAAAGGGTCACAAATGGGCACACAGGTCCGTCTCACATCTGCCCTTAAAGTTCATAAGGAGAAGAGTTTGTGTCAATATAATTGCTTGAGTGCTGTTGACAGTTGTCCTGGAAGGATCTCCCAAGTTGTGCAGGCTCAAGGTTAAGTACGTACTAAGACAGATGTGCAGACTGCCTTGCACGTAGATGGGACAGACAAAGGCTAGGGGGAAGAAATGCCAGTGGACATTGGCTGCCCAGGACTTAGCCTGATGAAACAGTGAAATATAATTTACTAAGTGTAGTGGCTATCTACTGACCAGGCTTCAAAACCTCATTGAGGTAGTTTTTGAACCACGAGGCTCTGGAGTCGACGAATCTGATAAAATAGTCAAAATCTTGTCTGGGGTGTATGGTAATTGTCGTGATACTTAACCACATAAGCCTTTTAGCATTGCTTTGTGAAGAAAATGTCAGCCTGACAATATATCACATTTTACAAGGACAGCATGGTAATAGCTTATGTTAGAGCTGAGCAGAAAAGTCAGACCTATTTTCATGCCATCAGGTGTGTTCTGTTTATGGTATGGCTCAATATTTGTAGACAGATCGGCACTCAGTGAATGGTGTCCGTATCATGCTTGCTGCCTTCATTTCCCTAGAAACTGCCTGGTACACATTTTAGACTGGGTCGAGTTTGGAAGCCCCAGGTCGCTGGAAAAAATTGCTGCCTTGAAGTGGAGAGCAGAACTGTAAATATATTGAATTGTGTGTTGGCTTGTTCATCTGGAGTGTGTGCGAAGTTCTTGTATGTGACCTTTTATGTTCCAGAATTTTTGGAGTGTTGTAGTCAAATTCACTCACAGTGATGTGGTAACCCAGCTTCAGAACTTGTCTCAGATCAACACAGAAATTGGATTGTGCAGGGTAAGTCCATTTGTGTTTACAGCTATATTGTTATATTGTTGACCACGCGGGCATTTTCTGTCTTGCATAAGGTTCCCTCCAGTTAGTGTAGTACTCATGTTAGGCTGGTAGTGAGGATTTGAACTCATAATCGCTGGGTTGGCAGGCCAGCATCCTAGCCACTGCTCTACCGCAGCCCTTACACTGCATCCACGCTCTGGTAGAGTTCTATACAGCCGCAAGAACGGGACTAGATTTTGCTCTGTTATCTAGTTCACGCCTTAGATGATCAGGAGATTTTTTTGTTCTTCTTCTGCGTTCATCCTGACTTTTTTTTCGGATGTGATTGCATTGTGTCTGTTTACAGCAGAGCTGCGTTCTTGCGCCGTTAGGCCGACACATCCGACTTCTGTGGGCATTTGTTGACCAGGTTAACTTTCCCGGAGATTTTGTTCTGGTATCCCCTTCAAATTTAGAATCCGAATCTGATAATTTGTGCCTGCCATGTTTGCTCCACGTCAGAGTTCCTATGACTAACTTGTCGCTGGTCCACCAGACATGCCTGGATAGACGGGCTACTGCTGCGGCTGTACAAGTACAGCCCAGTGGTAAATTGACCCCTCCGGTGGTCTACACCGTCGGGAACGAAAGCGGACCGGGCTGATAACCCCTAACATTGTATAAACCTCAGTATCAATCAACAAACATGGATATACAACTAGAAGAAAAACACCCCCAGGATCCTGCGAGAGCGGGGGAGAATGAAGGATCCATTGGCGACCACATGGAAACGATCCGGACCGTCCAACCAACCATGAGCTCAGAACAACGGACGTTGGTCTGGCCATGTGTTTGTGGTAGGAACTTCCCGTTCTTCAAGCGAATGAGAATTCACGCTGGAAAGAAGTGCGGGAGTGCGAAAGGGTTGATAAGATGCCAGAGGATATCAGTCATGGCGAACCCCACAGAACTGATGATCCTCAAGTTAATGTCACACGTGATGATGTCACTTGTGACGGTGCCACCTGTGACGTACCTGCGCACCTTTCCGAAAGGATGGAGATCAAGTTCCCTAGTGCCAACAGGAAGGAAGTATGACCAAAAAAACATCTCCATGGCAGGGGACAGATGCCCGGAGTCACTTGGGGGAGGAGGTTTTTCTTCTAAAGATCTGAAGCCCCCTTCCATGTCTGCTCCGCGTCGGAGTTCCTACGACTATTGTTATTTTTATGTTATGCGTTATGATTTATTGTTTATGTGATTTTTTATTTCATTCTTGCATCTAAACATGAGGTCGTAGACTGATGCATGTAAACAAACATAACTTTCAATTTATTGTGGATTTTGTTTCTTGGGAGTGTTTGGCTCAGGCATATTCTGAAAGTGCCCATTCTTCTTCTTCTTCTTCTTCTTCGTTCATCCGGAGATTTTTTTTGGACCTGTTCACAGCAGAGCTGCGTTCTTGCGCCGTTAGGCCGACACATCTGACTTCTGCGGGCATTTGTTGACCGGGTTAACCTTCCCAGGGAAAGTGCCCATTGATACACATCATCAGCTGGAAGTGGTACCTACAATCACTCAGCTGTAAGGAAAGCAATAAGCTCAGCAGTTTCACCCCTGGACAGAAGCAGCACTTTGGTGCAGCTGGCAGCCACACTACAAGACTGTAGAATCATATTTTTCCTTGTTTAACTTTGTGGTGTTATTTTTTGTTCAGGCATGGGTGAGGATAGCTCTGAACGATGGCTTGATGGAAAGCTACCTGCACTCAATGATAGTGGACACCAAGACATTAAAGTAAGTGGCTGTTGCTTGTCTGGTATTGAGAATCAGATGTGCATGTATTGATCCAGCACAAACATACACGTAATAATAGAGGATAGACCACGTCCTTTGTTGCCAGCATACACATTTAAACATGTCCCAACAGCAGAAATCAGCAAATATACCGTACATGCACTTTGTAGTGACTTGTCTGTCTTAAAGCAACTCACACAATCAGAAATAAATATATTTGAACACTTTATGCCAAAGTTGGAAACCAACAAAAAGGTTGCACAGTAGGTAATTACCGACCTCTTTAACGTAATGACCGCAGGTCAGCATGGCCAAATGGGTAAAAACAT
Source organism: Cepaea nemoralis (assembly GCA_014155875.1). Classification (NCBI taxonomy): domain Eukaryota; kingdom Metazoa; phylum Mollusca; class Gastropoda; order Stylommatophora; family Helicidae; genus Cepaea; species Cepaea nemoralis. Next base: position 51,630 of record JACEFZ010013004.1, read on the forward strand.
GTATTCTTAAACATCCATTGTACTGATGCTGTAGTAAGTGGTTCAACCCCTATACCGGACAGCTGGACTAAAATGTTGACCTGTCGTCCTTGACTTGGGGACGTAAATTACAAGTACCTCTGAAGTCGGATGGGTTTGCCTGATTGACACTGTTAATAAGGAAAGCTAATCTACGCGCAAAGTTCAGTCCATCACTACTATAGTGTGTATGAACTACGCTTGAGTTCAAAGCGAGCAAGCTCCAAAAAATACTTTATTATCATGTTTGTGTTATTTACTATTTAGTTTTGGTTAGCTTATTGAAAATTGAATGTTTGAACAGCCAAATACTAAAATGCAGAAATAACAATAAAAAGTGCTTATGCCCAGCTTTGATTATTGTTCACTTTTATGTCCAGGTACTTCTACCATTCCTACGCTTACCTCCGAGATCATGAACAACCTGGCATACTGAAGAACTATTTAACAGGTACACATGTGTTACTGTCCCTTTTGTTTTGTATTTTTGATCAGTGGTTGAACTTTTATGAATCTGTGGTAACTTTCTTATTGCATTTGTATTTGTTGTTTAGCCTTTGTTGTGTTTAGTTTTGGGCTTTAAATTTGTATCTTCATTTATATCTTATACTTTAATTTTTTTGATGTGTGTCCTAGATTAAGAATAGCTCTGTTTGTGTGTTATCTGAGGCCTTGTGAAATACAAAAAAGTGTTTTTAAAATTGAACAGTGCCTGCGTGAGAAACTCAGACGTGGCCAAGGTAACAGATACTAACATAGCTTATCCCTGAGAATGTAGCTCCGAGTCTGTACTACCCACGGGTAGATAGAACCTCTTACCTTAGGTGGAGTTTGTCTAGCGGAAATAGATCTTACACAAATTCCTGCTAAAGTCTGACACACTAACCATTGAAGTGCGTAACAACATGTGACACTTTCCCCACACAAGAGGTACAAAGAAGCATACTAGGCTACTACTTCTAGTGCACAGGACTGATTTTTGCATGAGGATTAGCTTTCCCTATTGCTGTTGTCCCTCTACATCACGCAACCACTCTGACTTCAGAGGTACTTGTAATTTACGTCCCCAAGTAAAAAAGAATGAGAAGTCCAACTGTCCAGTGTAGGGGTTGAACTCGAGAAGTCATGAAATAGTAGTATCATGTTTGGCAACAGCCTGAAGATGTCCAACATCTTGGATGTTAGCACAATCTACAGATGCCTGACTGGGAGACAACTGGCTCGGAGGAGCAGAACTCAATTAGAAACTGCTGTTGTATTGTCACCAGGGCCTCCTTGTTGCACAGAAACGTCTTCAGTTCAGCTGTCAGTGTATGATAAGTTCAGCTGTCAGTTTATGTTAAGTTCAGCTGTCAGTGTATGTTAAGTTCAGCTGTCAGTGTATATTAAGTTCAGCTGTCAGTGTATGTTAAGTTCAGCTGTCAGTGTATATTAAGTTCAGCTGTCAGTGTATATTAAGTTCAGCTGTCAGTGTATATTAAGTTCAGCTGTCAGTGTATGTTAAGTTCAGCTGTCAGTCTGTGTTAAGTTGAACTGTCTGTTTGCTGTGCAGGACTGATGAGTCTGGACTTCAAGCTATCCTACAACTCCAGTGTGCTGAATCACTGGAATAATTCCACCCTGCAGCTTATTGGGGCCTTGGAACCCCACTCTGCACCCTCACCTACTGTCAGACAGATGGAATGGGGCCAGACAGGTACGTTGTCTCATAATTTTTATTATGTTATGGGAGGTTATTAAAAACGAAATTTTAGAGCATGTTGTAGCAGAGGAGATCTGGAGAATGTTTCCGTTGAAACCTGGGTATAAGAGACAATTTGACAGAGAAAATGTTAGATGGATTGTCGGAGTGGTGCGGAAGACAGCAGTTGAACACAGCTTGTGGAGAAACATGATCACCTATGCTGTCTGGCATGTCACATGATGATCCTGGGGTAAAAGATGATCTTGAAGAAGAAAGCTAAATACATTTTGTGAGTTTCTGGTCTTTATTACTGATAATAATATGGTAGTAAAAGTGATGAGTGCGGTTTGATTGTGAAAACTCCATCACTGTTCCATTGTCTGATGTCCAAACCCAGATGTCTTTTTTTTATTAACCACACTTGCTGTTAGATTGAGTGGGAGAAATTCATACTTGTCCTCCATGATGTTGCTTTGTATCTTTGCTTGATGTTGTTCATCATCATTTTCTTGGTCTTTTCTGGCTTGTATGTCCAGACATATTTGGTTGTCTGCTCATGTCAGTAATTTCATTCTTATCCAATGTGGGAAATTGCCAATACTATGGGCATATCTGAACTAGGCAGCCAGCGTGAGGTCACCATATAGATGGATACCATCTCATTGTGGAGTACCTGGAAGCGAGAGCTTCTTGTGGAGATGGTATACTTTGGTACCAGGTTTGGAAGAAGTCTGTAAACCAACCTCACCATGTTAAATATTTGCTCGTTTTACGACTCATATGACCTGAATGCCACTGCATTGAGTCTGGGCTAAGGTTGTCATGCAGAGGATTCACCAACCATCCAACTACCAGCCAGTCTTAATGTTACATTAAAACAGAATATTCACATATATAAAAGAAATAATTTGTCGTGAAGCATGTTCCTCCTGTGTGGGTCTGTGGTCGGAAAGGGTCATCACATTTTGCAAGCCTGAATGCACGGATGAAAAGGTGACCAATCTTCCCTTCACTCAGCAGGTGATGAGTCCAGGTAATAAACCCTTGTCTCAGACTGCTCCTGACATGACCAGTGCAGCTCCCAATCAACTGTGTTAATGGGGTCCCTATTCACATTTATGTCAGTGACATGTCCACTGTCTGTGTCAGTCATAAACAAACATTGTGAATGTAATATGGTGAGCTGCTGACTGTTTGTTTGGATTCTTGTCTTCATTTTCTCCACATTATCATGTTTGATTTCCTGCCGTTTTAGGTGTGGTTTCTGTGCAACAAGGAGGCCCTAGTGGCAGTACAACAGCAACTTTTAGTGTGAGTTCTCCAAGCCAGTTACCTCCCAGTCAGGCACCTGTAGATTGTGCTAGCATCCTAGATAAAGCTGTTGTGGATCTTCAAACTGTAGCTGTTGCGGATCTTCAAACTGTAGCTGTTGTGGATCTTCAAACTGTAGCTGTTGCGGATCTTCAAACTGTAGCTGTTGCGGATCTTCAAACTGTAGCTGTTGCGGATCTTCAAACTGTAGCTGTTGCGGATCTTCAAACTGTAGCTGTTGCGGATCTTCAAACTGTAGCTGTTGCGGATCTTCAGACTGTAGCTGTTGCAGATCTTCAAACTGCAGCTGCTGCCAAAGATGATACTATTTCATGTCTGTCACTAACATCATCAGAGGAATCTTACTCCGCCCATATATCATATCAAGATCCTCGGACTGGAGTAGTTAGTGGACTAGACAGAGCATCCAGAGACGGTTCAGTTGCGTCACCTTCACCACAGTATACAGTTGATGGTGATAATTCTTCTGAACAATTCAGTGTTGTAAGACTTCCACAGCCTGAAGATCATAATGATAAAGGCTCTTTGGATGCCAGTGAGAATCAAGACTTGCCAGTGGCTAGAACTTCTCTTGCTCATATAGAAACAATTCAGGCATCACACGCAGTAGTAGATGAGACAGCTCTTCTGGATAATGTTACACTGCCTCGACCGCGCAGTAGAAGAGTAGGCGAAGAAGACATACAGCATATATTTTCCAGCAGTCTTTCTCCTCTCTATTCAAGGGAATCTATGGATTCACGCTCTGGGTATTATCATTCAGATGAAAGTGAGGATATTGAGAAGAAAGCAGCTTTGAGTCCGCTGCAGCATTCCAACCAATCTTCAGATACTGATCAGAAGTGTCAAACACCCCCCAAGAGAAATAGATCGCCTCATGTGGAGGACCAAAGTGATGTGTTCAGTGAAGTACAGGACACACAGCTCACCTTCACAACACCAGACCATCACAAAGCTACTACTTCTGCAGAGATGTTTGCAGGACAGGAGCAGCTTGATCAAGAGGTTGTTCTAAGAGCACCTAAAGTTCGGAAGAGTCGAGTGTTTGATACAAAGACCATTGAAGCCTCATCGTTACAGCTAAATGATTCCGTACCACCTGTTGATGGAACAGAATCATCGGCTGTAAATGACCTGCCTTGTGAGAAGCAATCAGAGACACAGCAAAAGCTATCTGTGGCTGATGAATCCAGTCCCATTGTTACAGCTGATAGAATCAGACAACCATCATCTGTTCCCATGGTTAGTGAGAGCAGATTGTCTGCTCTTTCAGAATATCAGGAGAATGAGCGGGAACGTGTCATCACGAGAATTTCCCAAGGATTTCAACAATCGCATGATTCCACTGTCCTTCAACCAGCAGCGATGCATGACTCCATGACCACGGGGCATCCTGGCGAGAGAACTTCCAGTATGGCCATTCATTACAATGAAACATCCCAGAGAGGCGGAGATGTAGAGGCAGCAGAGACAGCGATTGAAATCAGCTCATCGCCGAGCCGCTTCGGTAACAGTCTCGGAAGTTTGAGTGGCTGGTCTTCAGAAATTGAGTCAAAAATAGAGAGAAAGAAACGGTCACAGGCAGACAAAAACAGAGGTAGGTTAACTCATTTAATCCCTGTCTTGTCTCACTGTAGCTCTATTCCCCAATTAGGGTAAAGTCCTCAACAAACTCACTTCAGACTCATGCAGCCCCGCCCAGGTCTTCCCCATAATTTTCATTTACGTCTCTACATTTCTCTTCTTGTGTTTAAAGATCTCCCATTATTTCTTTTGCCTTTTTGATTTCAGACAAAGGCCTTTCTATTTATACTGTTGTCAGGTTTCCTGGCCTGTCTTGACGTGTTTTTGAAAAGGTCTTAAAGGTCCTGCAGTTTGGTTTCAATTGAGTCTGGAGAACTGCTTTGCATTTAAGATGCGTTGCCTCTTGTCACATGGTCTCACGTCCCAAGACAGTCATTTAAATTTTTAGTCTTGTTTTTTTCTTTCTCCATCTCTCACATTATTTTCTTTCCTTTCCCATCTGTCATCTCACCTTTCTGTTGTTCTTGACTTTAGCCGTTTCCTCCAAGCCTGTCCCTTCCTTTCTGTGTCAGTGTTATGTCTGTACCCATTCCCTTTGCTTAATTGTTGGGTAGCTGTTCTTTTAATTTCTTGTATCTCCCCTTTTTTACACTCGGTTCATATGGTCACTTCATGTCTCCGTGATGGCTTGAGTTAGCTAGTCATGTGTCTGAATTTACACGTCACATTTGTCTCTTTTTTTATGTACGTAGTTGCATTCATGCTTTTTTGTTGTTCTGTGCTGCTGAAGGCATTTAGCTGCACCTTTTAACTTTTGTTTGCATTTATTCATACTACTATGATTTGAACCCCAGACCTCTGCACAAGTGAGTACATTAACTGCTGCACCAGGACAGCTTTGTTTCCCCACATGTGCCACGGTAACACATGGGCAATGTGTTGTATCAGATTGACAAAACTATGTTGCATATACACCTAGTGTGTAAACATGCATACATTTAAATATAATGTAAACTTACATTGTTGTGTAACAGTGACTAATGTTGTTGTACAGGCTGCCAGATAGAGTTTGTTGACTTATTGTTGGCCAGATGAATCCTCGTTGGCCCTGCTATATAGGGCATGTTGGTCTAATGGTTAGAATGTTGCTCTGATGATGGCATGACTACGATCGGCCAAGGGTTTGATGTCAGTTCTTGACAATTGCTCTTGGCTGAAAACCCTGGCCACCTCTTCTTCTGTGCTCATAAGCATGCGAAGATGTGTTGTGTAGTTTATGTACTGTCACTTTCAAATATTCGGTTATTTGTACGCTGTGGAGCAGGGTTATGAAACAAAGCTGTGGGCAATTTGGCAGTAGACCGCCTTGCGCTGGTTTTAATATAATGGTATGAGTGCTGGTCGTTCAGAATGCAATGAAAACTAGAAAACTACTGATCGTAAACTTGCCAAGAATTCACAAACAGCCCAGAAATGCTGGGGTTGACTGCGTGGTCCTGTAAAAGACATGCAACCATCTTTTTTTAATGCTGAAAATCACCGTTGAATTCTGTCACCAGCGGAAAGTTTTTCCACCATGCTCCGTGCCTATGCTCCCGCTTCAACCGAGGGGTCATATACCCCGACACTGAATGAGGTCATCAAAGATCTACCTTGCGAAGCAGACGGAGATAGTTTCAGTGGGGATCAGAATTCAGAAGAGATGTCGCCGACTCGAAATTCTGACAATTCTCAGGTACAGATCTGTTTTGTCTGAGTGCTGCATTAATACCTTTCTCTTGTACACCAACCATCTAGCTTTTGTTTTCAGTGGTGTGTTTTTAGACTGTCCACTGAATGAATAGAGGTTCAAAAATGGTTGCTTATTCAGTGCCATTATTTATGGCTCTAGAGGAAGTGTTTGGACTCTAAATGATAATAATACATAAGTTTTGTTGAAATTGTGGTAGAGTGCTGTGCACATATCTACCAAAGCAGTAGTCTGTCTTCATGGCAGAACTTCTTTCTCTGTCAGTACAATTTTAAGGTCGACTCATCTGTTTTATGCAGAATACTGCAAAATTATGCAGTGGATAATTAAAAAAAAGTTTTTTGGACATCTTGCCACTAAAACTCGCTGAACTACTATTAAGCACATACAGAAAAAGAAAAACCAGTCTTGGATTTAAAGCCCAAGGAGGATAAAGAAAATGATTGATACTACAAGGTTATAGTAATAGATATGGATATGATACGAGCAGGACGACACATCTGGTCTTGGAACATGGGCCTAGGCTTCTAATAACCCTAAACCAAACAGCAATTGTGGGTTAGTAAAAGAACAACAGCAACTGGGGATTAGTAACAGATTGGTTATGCACCTGGGTCTAGACCAGTGGTTCTCAACCAGTGGGGAATTTCTCCCCCCCCCCCCCCCCACAGGGGGGAATTTTAGGGTTTCCAGGGGGGAAATGAAGATAATTTCAAGATCACGTTAATATAAGAACCGATTATTTGATATTGCTTTTCCCTTCATACTTTACAGTTATGCATGTCTCATCCTTCTAAAATTCATTTTATAAAGTAAGTAGACCCACAAATCACGTTTTATGTGGATGTCTAGACCTGTTTTAACATATTTATCTTCCATTTTTATGTATACTGTGTAGGGGTGGGGGGATTTTTATGTAGGAAATATGAAAGGGGGAAATGGCGCTCTGAAAATATGGTGAAGGGGGGCACGGGCCAAAAAAGTTTGAGAACCACTGGTCTAGACAATGGACAAAAGTTCATGTTTGGGTCTGAAATCATCTAACCAGCCAGCCACTGAAAGCTTGACCGCTTACATCAGGGCAGAGTGACCTGAAGTGACCAGGCCCATCCTCCAGCTCTAAGTGCATAGTCTTCACAGGATGACGCAGTCAACCCCAGCATTTTTCAGCTTTTTGTGATTTATATGCAAGTTCATGTTCAGTAATTTGCCATTGCTTTCTTAATGACCAGCACTCATGCCATTGTATAAAGACCACCACTAGGCGTTCTGCTGCAAAATCACCTGCAGCTGTTTCAAACGCGGTATGCAGGGTTATGAAATGTGTCCGTAACCCCTTTGTTATAGAGCCGGCCGGCTGACGATGGGTGAAACCTCCCTCTCCCCAGTCCCTTTCTAGGGAGCTGCAGACAGTTGTGTACTGGCTTTCTGACAGGTGGCCATGGGTACACATCTGGGTAGATATTTTAAAATAGGTCAGAGCTCCCAGGTGTATCCAGCTCGAATTTGACAACAGGACATATCTTCGGAAGCAAAGATGGCCGGTGTGACACTGATCTGATCACCCATCGAGTGACAAGTGGTCTGTAAAACTTATGGGTCTCGTAAGTCTCCTACCATATTTGACAATGTTCCCTACTAGCACCCATTTTTTTCATGTCTTAGGATGGGACCAATTCTCAGTTCTCAATATTTCAGTTCAGCTGGTAAATTTTCAACGTCATGGCTCAACTGCCTCTGTGCCCACCAAACGGTGCTAATATAATAACTCTGAGTGGACAAAACTCAACCAGTGTCTGTTTTAAAAAGACAAATTGAAAAGTATCAAAGCTGTGAAGTTGGCATTTTATCTTATGTACCTTGCATGACTGCAGTCACCGTTTTTGGCCATGTCGTTAGATTAACTCATGAGGCTTAGAATGCTTATAAAGTTACATTGCTGTTGATACAGTGGGAGGAGGAGTCATGTCTGGAGAATTTCGAAGTACTCAAGTCACCGTCCGAGTTCTTTTGTGGGCAGGTAGAAGCCAACGTGAGTTACACGCACATTTGAGCCATTTCCATCGTGGGTTGGGTACATCTTTTCCTCTTTTGCATTGAATATTGCATGCAAACCATTATGGGTTCTTATTTTATTGATTTGTTTGGATATTGTCTGTTTATATTGCAGTTGTAATGATTTCTGTGGATTTATTTGATTGTATTTTTGGTGTTCTGTGATTTCTGTTGCTTTTACCCAGTGCAAATTGTTGTTGTTGTGGATTTATTTGTGGTCTGATGGTATTTTGGTGTTCAGTGGTTTCTGTTGGCTTTACCCCATTTATTTGCAAAATATCTTAGTTTTGCTTCTATAGAATCACCTGTATTGCACATTATTTCCATGTGCCCCCGCTACCCATAGACCACACAAAGCGAGTCTCAGCACAGTGCACACACTCAATAGCACCAACCAGGATTCACATGTGTATCCAGCAATCACACATTTTTATGTGGGTTGGTTTCCTGGTTTGGAATTTGGCCTCAGGGGTGGCTGACTTACGCTCTACTGTTGGTGGGTTCTTGATGTACATACGGGTCCACCTAGTTTCTCGCCCTTGCCTGGGAAGGCAACGTCCTGATCTACTACTTCAAGATCGGAGATGTGGGATGGTCTATCAATCTTTTTATTTTAAAAAATCCTGACTGTCGACGCCATGCATTTTACTAGGTCTTCTTGAGTTAGGGGTGGGCGTTGTGGTTCCTTAAAACACCCCTCCCTCGCTCTTCCCCACCATGTTTTCTAAATATAAGCAAATTAGTAGATAGTTGCTGGCCGGAATACTAAACTGCCTTCTGTGTCGTGTGCTTATGTAACCCGTGCTTGTTAACTGGAACATGACGTAGTGACTGTTCCATTGGTCCAAGTCCGGACTGTGAGTCACATTAAGTGGTACATATGTTGCTTTGACATTTCTATCATTAGGTTTCATGGCTACTCTTGTATTTTGAAACATGTAAGTGGATCATGCTACTTCTGTCCCGTTGAATTATGTATTTGTCTATGCTTCATAAAATTTTATCAAGTTTCACAGATTACTTTTAAAATCATCACAGCAGCTGACCGACAAATGAATATTTAATCATCGGCTCAGTTATGAAACTCAGAAATCCATGACTATACAACCCAGGCTGGTTGTGTCTCTTTATGAACTATTGTTCCCTACCATCATGAGCAAATATAATGTCGCCTACTACCACGGTGAGCGAATATAGTGTCCCCTACCATCTTGGGGAGCAGATATAATGGGTAGTTTTGTTAAGATATATCTATCAGTTGTCAATGCTGCGTTGGCACTTCTGGGTTCAATCTTAAGTCAGCCCTCTAGAAAGTCAAGTGTCTATTCCATCTACTTCAGTTTTGCATTACACATTCAGTTGCTGTGCTATTCTTCTAAGAAGTGTTCTGTCCTGTAAACTCATCTTAACTTGAGCCAGCAGTCTGTGTTAGGCATTTTCTGGTCTCCATAGGTAAGTGTCCTTAATCTAACCACCTGCCTGACTAGTATTGTCAACACCTGAGTTCATATTAATTCCTCACTGCTAAGAGTTCATTTTAACTTTTAAAAAAATTGTGGTGGAATAGTTATATTTAGTGCTCATGTGAAATTTATTACAATACTCTAGTGGATTTGTCACATTAACTATACACACATACATGTTCATGTGCATTTGTGCACACGCACGCATGTAACATAGGTATATTAAGGATTATATCTTATATATGGTTAGGACCGTGCCTAAATCATAAAGGAACACATAGAATTAGTTTATCCCTGAAGCCGGAGTGGGTTTGTCTGATGGCAAGGGACACTGTTAATAGGGAAAGCTATCCGCATGCAAAATTCAGTCCATTGCTACTATAAATAGTATGTGTGGACTACATATAGAATTACCATATTTTACGGACTATAAGACGCACCTTAATTTTTAAGCAATTTTTTAAAAAAATTACCATTTTTTTCCATTTTTATATTAATTTCGAGTATAAGACGCACCTGCATTTTGGAGGCAATTTTTTGAAGAAAAAAGTGTCTCTTATGCTCCGTAAAATATGGTAGTTCAACTTACTGTCAAGACTGACTAAATACCTTTTCAACTCATTTTAATGGTAGTGTAGATATCAAAGAATTGGTTTTTGAACAATGATCGTGAGACTAGCCAGATTTCCAGATGCAATGCTGATATTATGCAAATATCCTCATACAATTTCTTGGCTTTTTGTGATTTCTTGGCAGGTTTACATTCAATAGTTTGTTGTGATGTCTTGGCAGGTTTACGCTCAGTAGTTTGCCATTGCTGTCTGTACTACTGACACCCACACTATTGTATGAAAACCAAAGCAAACAGTCTTGCTGCCAAATCGGCCATAGCTGTGTTTTGAACGCGACCTGTGGGATTATGATTTGTGTTTGTAAGCCGTTGGTCACAGTGTGGCGTAAAGTTATATATATATATATTTTTAAAAAAGATTTCTTAAAAATTATGTCGCTTTCTATTGCATTCAAAATGTAATTATTAATCACTATACACATTGAAAATATTATGTGAATGTCTGTTTTAAATGTTTAAATCTTTTCATCATTTATCAATATCAATATTGCACATAAATTCTATTTAATTGTCAATTATCTTACTAACTATTACTATAATGTTACATAGGCACACTCCATGTGAAATTATTATTTGTAGAATCATATTATTCATTAACAGTTAATTCACAAGAAAATGTTACTTCTTTGAATGAGACATAATGTTTTCAAACTATTCAGGTAATTAGCGAAACACAATTATTAATGGTAGTGTAGATATGAAAGAATTGGTTTTTTAAAATTTAAATTAAAATTAAATTTTAAAAAATTGTTTTTTCTAAATTAATTACATAAATTATAGCAACATGTAAGATTTTTGGGCGTGTGTTTTCGATCATTGTTGTATATTGTGCTTTTTCCAACAGTAACATAATTATATTCCTGAAAAACTGCTACGAGGACAAATAATGGTAATGGTGTATGTTGCTACATTAATCAAGATTGTTACGATTTTCATTATTGATAAAGATGTTTAATTCCATATAGTTTAATTTTATCGTTATTGAAACAGCTTAGTTATTTATTAGGTTGGTAAGAAATTACATTTGATTTTTCATGGTTATATATCAATGTTTAAGTATCAATTTTTAGAACGTCTGGTCTTGTTTTGCTGTTATCAGCATGTTGTGTTATATGAAGGCAATGGGGTCAAATACATGTTTTGTAGAGGATTAAGAAAATGGGTTTATGATGTTTTGACAATAGCAGAGTTGTAGGTTGTTGGGTTTTACAAACATGTTACAAATTTACACAATATGATGAAACACAAAAGTAACATTTTGCACCGAAAAACATTTCAGAGGCAATTATTGTATGATCTTTTTGGTTGTTAATAAACATGTAACGTAATTCAACACTGGTGATGTGAACAGATTAAATAATCTATTGGATTGTTAATATCGCATTTTCAAGCTATGATAATGCGATAGTTTATATGAATAATTATATGGTATATCATAAACATAGGTTTTACTGAAAAATTGTAAATGCATTATTGGACTTTGGTCTAGGCTTCTTAGTTGTAAACTTGCTTGAACGCTTAATGACATATTTTCAGATATTTGATATTTTAATGGTTACTGTCATTGCTGGAAATAATTGAAGTGTCATTCTAATGATTACAGTCATAGCTGGATGTATCTTATGTGACATTCTAATGGTAACACTCATTGCTGCAAATATTTTAAGTGACATACCAATGCTGTATGGCTCTGAAACCTGGAGTACAACGAAAGGAGGTGAAGCCTTGTTACAAACCTTTGAGAACAAAATTTTAAGACGCATCTTTGGACCCATTAGGGATACACAAAGTGGAGAGTGGAAAAGAAGAAGTAACAAAGACATTTATGATCTAATCCCCACTAATCATTGGTATCATGAAGGCTAATAGACTACAATGGCTGGGGCATATAGAAAGAATGGAAGATAATAGGGAAACAAAACTCGCTTACACACAGGAAATAAATGACCGTAGACCCCGAGGTAGACCAAGAAGACGGTGGAGAGATAATACATGTACAGACCCACAAGCACTTGGAATCAACGACTGGCAAGAGAAGGTCCACCAGAGAGACGAATGGAGATGGATTGTATCTGCAGCAAAGAACCTCAATGGCTCGGAACGCTGAAGAAGAAGAAGACATACCAATCATTTCTGGATTTAGTTTAAGAATCATTCTAATGGTTACTGTCATTGCTGGAAGTAATTGAAGTGTCATTCTAATGATTACAGTCATAGCTGGATGTATCTTATGTGACATTCTAATGGTTACAGTTATTGCTGGAAATATTTCAAGTAACATTCTAATAGTCACAGTCACTGCTGGGTATATTTTATGTAACACTTAATGGTTACATTCACTGCTGTATCTGTGTTGACACTCGATGGCTAATAATTTTTTTTTTAAATGTTACATATACCTTACAGGACGTTGCATTAAACACCAGCATTTTTCAACTGCTGTTGATGTACTAGGCAAGTTTTATGTTCAGTAGTTTGCCATTGCTTTCTGAATGACCAGCTCCCATACCAACACGTTATAACACAACGCGACACGGTCTGCTGCACAAATCGGTCGCAGCGAACGCCTGGTAAGCGGCTCATGAACTGCGTTCGCAAGCCTTTGTCCACGGAGACTGGCTGCTAATAATTACCAGATCTATTTTGAGTGAGACTAATGGTTAGTCATTGCTGGATCTATTTTAGATAACAATGATTAGATTCATGACTGTAGCTAAGTTATGTGATATTGTTGTCACGTTCAGCCATTGTCTGTTATGGTCATCCAGTCTCTGTATTCTCTCTATGTTGGATTCATGTTATTTGTAATGTATGTATGTATGTGTTGTTGTGTTCTGCCATAATTTTCTATTTATCCCTGTTATGTTGTCGTCTGGTAATTATTTTCCGTGTTTTCCATTCTCAGAGTTCTCGTATGTACTGCTTGTTTCACGTGCCGCGGGAGCTTGGGTTAAGCCACCAGAATTTCTCCTGCAAAGGCTGCTACAGGCCAATTGGAATAAGTAAGGCCAGATTTCTTTAAAATATAACTTCAGATATTATTTTGTTTTGTTTACTCGCTTTGAATTCTAGTGTAGAATATCACAAAAGAATATCACAACATCACCCATCATAGGCTATGCTCAATTTGGCGATAATTTGGTGTGTCCAGTGTATGCCGCGTGGTTACACACCCGCTTCACACGCCAGTGATCCAGAGCTTGTTTCAGGATCCGGTCAGGGATATGCACTACTGACGAGCTCAAACGAGAGCGAAACTCGAGTATAGTGCTTCCATAGTGACATGGATGGGCCTTAGGTTCATGCCGGAATACGATCAGCGTTGCCAGTAGTGGGTTGTGCTCAATATTTAAATTTCAAATCCCGAAACAACCAAATAATAATCAGTATGAATTGTGTCTGTAGCACCTTGGCCACAGAGCCATGCTGTGTACTTTTACAAAATTATGTATCTCCAGCATGTTCTGTAATTATTCTCAGGGATGTGATGAATAAGGGTGAGAAGAGGGCCCATGTGCATGCCCTACATCTTTGGCATTTGGAAACCTAAAGACGGAATAGACTGCTTCTTCTTCTGCCTGATCTATCATTGTTCATGATTGGTTGGTTTATGCAACTACAGTTTTGTCGTTTTATGCCAACCCTTCTTGGTTGCCTCTCATGACATGCGTGTTAGGTTACAGTGCTACTAAATCTTGCTTCCCTTCAGGGGCCTGGTCACACAGAATAGGCCACTTCTCAGGCTAAATAGAACAAATTGAAAGCTATCCACAAATTTATAGCGTGTGTAATTCTGATGGGATCTCCGTTGCCAGTGCTGCTGTGTTTTATGAAGAAGACTAGTGAACCTATAGGGGTGTTGTGTGCCAGTAGGTGATCATTTACACAGCAAAATAAACTGTGGTTGCTAGTGTGTTTGCCGGCTGGTTTCAATAACCCCGGAGGTCATATTTTTATGGTGTGACTACATGGCTCTGGGTGCTGGATAGGACACACATTGAGAAAGCCTTAATATAGTGTAACATTTTCCACTACCTTCCTCTCTTTCCACAGCCATTCCTGCTTCCACTGCTTTCCTAGCTCTTTTTCCATTAAGTTTACTATTTGATATTTGTGTAATTTCTTTAATTTTTTCTCTGCAGTATATGGACAACCACGTATGTGTGAATTTGATGGAGGTTTGTATTGCCATGGGTGCCATGAGAACAAGGAAACCTATGTTCCTTCCTTGATTCTCTATGACTGGGACTTCAGGAAGAAAAAAGGTGAGTAGAGGAATTGTTCAGATGAAATGAAGCTATCTGCATTTTGAATTGTTGCAGCTAATTAACCCTTTACAGGGCAGACGCTTGTCCATTTTGTAGCCCTGAACGGGCAAGATTTTTTCAGGTTCTGTAAAATTTCGGGTCGCGTTAGTAAAAAGATCACAAATAAGGTGTTAGTCAACCGATTTTAGTAAAATAAACAACACAATGAAGGGAAAAGCATGCAGAATATGTTACTCACGTGATTGTTGCCGGTAATCCATATATGAACACAAATATTTACGAATATACGGCATGTTGTTTGTGATTTTCCGTCATCTATACGGTAATTTACAAACACATTTTCACGAATCATAATCACTTTCTTTAAAGTCCGACTCACGAATGCTAATGCAAAGTAACGCTTTGCACTGATATCTAGCTCCGATTAATAATCAACTTCGTGCCCTTTAATGTCATTTAAATTGAATCAGAGCGATAATCTCGGCTATCACTTGAAGAATCGCCGAAATCCATTTTTGAAAAAACAGCGTTAAAAATCCCGAAAACTCAAAAAAGTCCGTTAAAGGTCTGTTCAAAGTCATTGTAGCACGTTTACAAATGGCGGGCCACGTTGTCAAGCTATCGGCGGAAAGTGAAAGTAGCGATCGGAAGTGTCGGAAAAACGAGAGAATCGCATTTTTAAAACGACTAGTCATTCAAAGACGCGATTGGGCGCTACGCCTGTTTAACGCATCGAACGCTATCAGGCGCTATGCCTGTTAAAGGGTTAAGCATAGCAAAATAAAAATGCTTATCTCGGGAAGCAGCTCCAGACAGGCACAGGTTAATTAATAAAAAAAAGCGCGGGAAGCAGCTCCAGACAGGCACAGGTTAATTAATAAAAAAAAGCTGGATGGCACACTGTGTACTGTAACACCGTATGACTTATTTTCATGTTATATTTCTCACATTTGGAATTGACTTAATTGACTCAGAAGGTGCTCTTCATCTTTTGCTATTAACATTTAGATTCAACAAGGGTACTATTTATACTTTGTGTATGAGCTTTGTGATTATCTGTTATTGTAAAGATTGAAGTAAAGTGTTTGTCATGTCTCTATGTGTGTTTGTGGAGGAGGGATACATCACTAGGGCCTTGATCTTAGGCATAAAAGCACGTGCTGTTTCATTTAGCCTACCTGGTCCTCTTGACAAAATTCATTAAGACAATTAAACAAGCTCTAAAACTCTCGCTGCTGGTCGTTGTTTCCTGCGCTGGCAGCCACTATGAAGAACAGCAGCAGTCACTGTTTCCCCTTATTTCATGACCGCCCTACACCCTATCTTTTTTTCCACACTAACACATGACCATTCTCTGTGCAATATAAAAACCGAGGGCCCAGAATATCTGCCTCCATTTATTACAGTAACAGAGCTTTTTTCAGACCTGACCAAACAAGCTGTAAGGTGCACATGCCTTTACTTGTGCTGTGAAAAAAATAGAATGCTAAACTGCTATTAGGTGTAATGTCTGTATGCGTTTAGTCTGGGCCTAATGTCAGGCGTCTTGTGTAAATAGATGGCAATGATATTTCTGCTATACTCATGCCCCATGATTAGCACTGACATTTTATCTAAAGCTAATGGTGTATAAGATTGTGATGCTAGTGATTTTGTTGCTGACAGTCTGTCAAGACAACTTCAGGTTCCTGCAGGAGCTGGAAGATCAGGCTCTGTACGATGTTGAGCAGCTGAACCCCAAGCTCTACACCCATGTTCCTGAACTTCAGGAATTGAAGGTGCTTTGCTTGTTTATTATACGTAGATTTATACATATATGACTGGATGTATGTAGATATTTACATACATCTGTGTGAGGGGTTGTTTGTAGAATTGTCCTTATATGGGTATATGTCTATGTAGGTTTGTACAAACATGTAACTTTGTGTACATGTAGATTTGTGTATATATGTGATTGTGGATGTACATAGATTATTGCACACGTGTGTGTGGGTTTCTTTGTATGTAGAGTTGTTCTTATGTATATGCCTATGTAGATTTGTACAAACACACGAGTTCTGTGTACCTGTAGATTTTTATATATGCATGTGCTTGTGTACGTGTAGATGTTTACATGCATGAACATTTGGGTATACATGTGGATGCATACATGAGCGTGTGTTTGTATATGTAAATTTGTAAGTGCATGAGCATGTAATTGTGCGTGTACATATTAAGACATGAGTTTGTGTGTGTACATGTAGATTTGTACATGCGTACACATGTAGGTTTGTAGATAATGTGTGTACATGTACATTTGTAGATAAATGAATATGTGACTACGTATGAAAAAACATGAGTATTACATGGTGATTTGTACATACATGAACATGAGTACTTGTAGAATACATACATGAACGTATGTATACACTTTACATATGTGAACATAAGCTTACAAGGAGGTTGGTTCACATGAGTGCAGATTTGTACACAGATGAGCATTGAACGCGTGTAAAAGTATACAATATGAGCATAATTGTGTTTGTATATAGATTTGAACATATCTATTTGTACCAATGTGAGCATGAATGTTCTATTAACATTTGTGTGAGCTAGTTGTGATTTTTATCTGTTGATCTGTATGGGTTGCCTTGCAAACCACTGACAACAACCTTCTGACTTGTTGTTGCAGCTCATACGACAACAGTTATGCTACCTGAAATCCTACCTGTTTACCTGTTCTCAAAAAGTGGCTGAGTCCCTGAGGCAGAAAGTCTGGCCTAGAGAACATCTGTACGACCGGAGGGATCTCTACTCAATCACCGTGAGTTATCTGTAACAGCTACACCACAGCCACGTCCCCATATGTTTGTGTCCTTTATATGTGCTGGGAGTGCATCTTTGATGCATAGTCATTATCAAATTCTAGCAGACCTGCAATGATTCTGTGCAGTTTTTAAAATATATATATATACACACACACACACATATATATATACACACACACACACACACATATATATATATATATACACACACACACATATATATATATATATATATATATATATATATATATATATATATATACACATACACACATACACACATTCGCACGCTTTGAACTCAAGCGTAGTCCATACATGTGCTACAACTTCTAGTGTACTGGACTGATTTGTGCATGTGGATTAGCTTTCCTTATTACCAGTGTCCCTCGCCATCAGTTGAACCCACTCTGACTTCACATGTACTTGTAACTTACGTCCCCAAGTCATGGACGAGAAGTCACCATTTTAGTCCAGCTGACTGGTGCAGAAGTTGAACCTGCTACCTCGGTAGCAGCACACCAGATGTTTAAGAACGAGCACTCCCCGGGCAGGTTAACCCGGTTAACAAATGCCCGCAGAAGTCAGATGTAGAAGAAGAAGAAAAACGAGCACTGTTATTCATTCGGCCATGCTCACCTCCCTGTAGATGGTATGCATTTTTATAATGAAAAAAAAAAGATCAGGATAGTATGTACCTCCCTGCACCTGTACAAGTGTCAGTCGTAAATATGTTAAAGACAAAAGTATGAGTTACAAATCAAGTGTTAGTGTTCTGACATCTCAATATTTCTCAACACAAACATGTATGCATTGTCACACATCTGTTAGGATCAGTTCCTCCAATATCTGCACAATAGTCTTTGGGTGGCTGCTGCCGTAGCCACATTTGCATTCATCTTCATTTGCTGGCAAGTTGATTACTTAGCAGACCAAAGAGTTGGAAATTGCTCAGGGCCAGGTTGGGGCTGTAGGCTGGAAGTTTCCACCTGATTTGAGTTAGTTTCTCCTGTGTTAATCGAGCATATGGTGTCTGGAGTAGGAATGGAAACAAATGACTAGAAAGCCCAACAAATTGGGGGGGGGGGGGGGGGGGAGATATAAGTGAGCGCTTGAATGGGAATTTTTATCACGAAACTAAAAAAAAAATCAATTTAAAAAAACATAAGACGTAGAAATTATTACCACTCATTAAAGACCGGACAGGAGGAGAAATTAAAGTGCATACTAAACAATGGGGAAAATTGAGAGCTTTGTGTACACCAGGATTCTGTTGTACTCATATTTGGACTCTTGCTGGTACCACAAAATTCATACACTGGGCTGAGGTCCTCCTATGTTCTGTAGGGGTGAGACTGAGACACTTAAGGAGGTGTGCGTGTGTGCAGATCCTTTACAAATACCAAAGAAAGGGAAACAAGTGGGAGAGGAGTGAGAAAGGAGACAAGGTAGTGGACAGCACAGGTAATTATTGTACCATGTATTGTACAGTCTGTTGTTCACAGTGGCATGCACAGAGTTGAGGATATAAGGTGACATGTTTCTGTTTTGTTGACCAGGATTTTCTACAAGTGCAGTCTGGGGCCCTGCAGAAGTTGCTCAAGGATCTGGTCAAGTTCTCATCCCAGCATGTGTATGACTGTGTCCTGTGCAGTCCAGAAGGGTTTCGTGTGTGAGATTTGTCGCAACCCCCAGGTCATTTACCCATTTGAAGTCAACACAACCGTTAGGGTGAGTTGGATGTGCACTTGGTAGTATTAGCAAAGTAAGAATCTCCACTTCTTGTAGACGGTATGCAAATGTGTATCTGATGACTGGCACCTTGCCATCTTGTCTGACAATGGTTTGTATAATGGAGGTATGCCTGTCGAATAGCGCAAAGCCTGGACTAAATTTAGAGACCACGTGTTGCCAATGCAGCATGATCCCTCTCTCGGACTACCTAGTGTCCTCCTGAGGAAAGCAATCAGTAAAAAAATCAGTAAAGCAATGCTCTGTCTGCCGGAGCTTCAGTCCTAGACCAGTTGCCGACCGAGGCTTAGGACATGGTCCACCCTGCCAATGACATTTAGCTGTTGGTACTTGTGGGGATGCCAGCTCTGTGGCGATGAGTTTACTGACACAGTTCGTGATCCTGCATACTCGCGTTTGAAACACAGCTTCGTGCAGTTTGGCAGCAACCGCATTGCGTTGGTTTTTTATGAAATGGTATGGGTGCTGGTCGTTCAGAAAGTAATGGCAAACTACTGAACGTAAACTTGCCAAGAGATCATAACAGCAAATAATGCTGGTGTTGACTGCAACGTCCTGTAAAGGAAATGCAACTAACTTTTAAATAAAAATGTGGGGTTTCGGGATTGGTGAGTTTCGTCCAACAATCGGCGCTAACAGAAAGCAGATAATACTGTCATACAGTAGCTCAGTTATATCTGACTAAGACCTGACAAGAGAATTTATGTATATAATTATTTAAAAGTAGCGCGCGAGATGCAAATTTACAAACCATTTATATACATCTAGGTGGGAGACTAATAGTGCATTGGCTTGCTAGCAAAGTGGTGCATTGTTCAATTCTTTATGGTTAGATGAAATTCTATTAGGTTAAGATTCATCCCCCCCATTTTTGCAAACTATTAAAACACTATCTCAGTACAGGATACCTCTCTCTCTCTCTCTCTCTCTCTCTCTCTCTCTCTCTCTCTCTCTCTCTCTCTCTCTCTCTCTCTCTCTCTCTCTCTCTCTCTCTCTCTCTCTCTCTCTCTCTCTCTTCTTTCTCTCTCTCTCTCTCTCTCTCTCTCTCTCTCTCTCTCTCTCTCTCTCTCTCTCTCTCTCTCTCTCTCTCTCTCTCTCTCTCTCTCTCTCTCTCCCCCCTCCCTCCCTCCCTCTTCCTCCCTCTTTCTCCCTCCCAATATGTGTAATTCGAGCATGACAGTCCAGTAGTCTATTGATAGCACAGCAGCATGTCTCCAATAGATACTTTCTGCAACAGCAATTATTAGCCAGTCATGTAGTAATATTTGCACAATTCCCATGCCTTTATAATAATGCATATATTGATATTGTTGTTGTTCTTGGTTAGCCTCATAAGCTATATATGGACAAAATAATGTATGAGAGAGAGATAAGGGCACAATGTTAGACCAGCCGGTGTGCCCTTTAAATATAGTTTGTTTGCTTGTTTTCTAAAAGCTGTTTTAGGCATATTGTACACAGGCACACAGAGACTGTTTTGTTTCTACATCACATTTACCTTTCCAGTTAAACAGTTTAAAACAATTCTAATTTCCAGTGTCAGATGTGCAAACAAGTCTATCACCAGACGTGCAAGACAGAGAGTCAGCCCTGTCCAAAGTGTGAAAGATGGGGCCGACATGTTAGCAACAGCAGCATTAGTGAAGACCACCCAGAGGACTATGGAATGTCACCATGTTCGTAAATTAGAGGTCCGCCTTTATTTATAGTCAGCCTTAAGTGAGAATCTTTGACTGTTTTGCTGAAATATTTAATCAACAGCAGTCAGTCAATTATAGGACAGCAATCAACTATAGAACAGCATTCAACTATAGAACAGCATTCAACTATAAATCAACTATACATCGACAATCAACTCGGAATCAAGTCATCTATAGAACAGCAGATCAACAGTCAACTATTGAACAGTGACCAAGATTGGCAGTCTACCATAGATTAGCAATCAGCTAAAAGAACTGTAATCAATTTGATGCTGCAATCAACTACAGAACACCACTTCCAGCTATAGATCAGCAGTTCAACTATAGGCCAGGAATCAAATATAAGACTGGTAATGTATGAAGCAACAATCACCTCTAGAACAGCATCTGCATTATATTAGAAACAAGCAGCAACAAACTGAATAGCTGGGTGTAAATGTAAGTGCCTTTTATTAATTTGTTGTAGCTGAAATGCTAGTTACAGAAGAAGTGATATCTTATAATAGTATTTCCATTGAATATGATGACTACAAATGGTCTCATAAAAATGTACTGCTAGAATATACTTGCTAGTTTGAAGAGAACAATTGTCCTGGGAAAATCAGTACTTAATTACCACATTGTGTAATGCTGTCTTCTAGGACACTTCAACAATATATATATATTTATAATACCAGATACTCACTAGTTGGAAATATAGACAGGGACAAGGTAGTTACTGTCGATGGACAGTACCATGTCTCCTTCGTCTGGCTATAATGCTTATTTATTATATTGTATATAGTAGATTGACTATCAGCACTGTCAACTTGATATTTGCTTTCAAATGTGGCTCATCGTCCAGGGTTTATTTATTATTTGTCAAGGTGCTGACTGATTTTCCCTAGCCTTACCTTATGACTCTGTAACTTTAAGTTTAATATATGACTTCTTTCTACTGAACTCGTTTACTTCTTCTGGCTTTACATTGAGGACCTCGTATCATTGATTGGCACGACTTGCTGTTGGCATCTCACCATTACAGTTGGTTACATGTAAATGTTATCTATACCAACTCAAACGATAAACTGGTAGGACACAACTCTTTAACAACTCAAGCCAGGTAATGTTTTCAAATTTAATTAGTCTGAAACAGTACAGTTAATTTATTCAAGCGTTCGTTCAACACCAAAGTCTAATACTTATAAAACTTGATACAACCAACTATTATTAGAGTGGCAAAGTTTATGGCCATCGCTTGCTGCACAGTGTGACCAGGTTGTAAGTGATCATACTGACTCACTTCTCAGTCTTCTATCTGAACAATGGCATGACCCATGATACTATAAACTTGGGTCATGGCATATACCGATACGCCAGCGAAAAAAAATTAGCCATTGACCAATTTTTTTGTTTTCCTATTTTATTTTCCCCTTGGATTAATATATGGCATTCTGTATATTCCTTTAATTTGATCATTAATATATTATATTAATTTAAATGAAGTATATAACCATCATGATATATGTCAGCTATAATTGCAATGTTACAACATCCATAATTGTCACTTCACTGTCAGTTCAATCTCCTGGTCATCCAAGAGTAATGTTCTCCTGTGATGAGACTTCACGCCATCACGCCCCTCTCTATCCAACCCACCAGGATTCAGATATCCAGAAGCAACCCCAGCCTCCATCTGTCCTGCACAAGCTCAGCACTATCTGAGGATGATCATGCCTCGGCTGTCTTGCCATGATATCACTTAACCCCTTATACTCGAGCTTAGTGTCCTCTTGACACAACTCAGAGGTGACTATTGATTAAGAAAGATTATGCAAATCGACTGTCATCAGCCATAAGCAGAATTTAGATTACTACAGGATAATCAAGCAAGGATTAAACTTGATTTCAGGTATCCGGGTCTCTCTGTTTGGACCCCCTTCGTGTGTGAGGCTGGGCAGTTATTTCTGTTTTAAATTTAGTGGATGGTAACAGATTTCTTCCTGCCAAAATTTTCACTCAGTCCGTCCGCTTAGCAAGCATTCTGAGAAGTGACAGAGATGCGGCAGAAAGTTTCTGGTGTGTGGTCTTTGCAGGCTTCGGCATGGGAATCAGATGGCTGTGTAACCACTCCTCCTTGATGTTAGCACTCCTATGCTGTTGTACATATCTGCTAGTTCCTCTAGCTTGTCGTCATCACTACCTTATAGCATCTGGCCCTGGTGCGCTGTTTCTTGTTCATCGAAGCACAGCCCTGATCTCTTTCACTGTCACTGTGTCTTCAACTGCAGTGTTCTGGGCCTTACACCTATCTGAGGTAACCGCTTTGGCAAAATTTCGGTCTCTCATGTCTGTCTGGTTGCTCTGCTCTAGATAGCGTTCAAAAAATGCTTTGTCCCTGTTCTCGTCAGACCTCTGCCAGATAAGGTCAGCACTTTGGAAGTCAGGAACACTCTTATTCTTGACTACCCCATTCATACTTGTATGTAGTCGCCAGAACAATTTCAGTGACTTGTCTGTGCTTATTCTTTGACACAACTCTGCCCATTTTTCACTTTAACCACTTTAACCAGTTTTTTGAAATAGCTAACTTTGGCGTCCATCTCTCTTTCCAAGTGCACAATAAGACTAGAATGGGCAGCTCTGCTCTTCTTAGCGCTTTGCCATTTTCTTACAGCACTACGCTTATCCAGCCATGCCTTTCTCCACTGTAGCGTAGCGTCAGCTACGATGGTAAGGAATCTATCAAAGTTGCTGCGGATAGACTTTCTATGAATAGAAAAATAAGTCACTGGAGAAGACAAGACTGAATAGCTCGTAATTCTAGAAGGATCCAAGGTCCCAGAACAGGTCTAGTCTTCTGACAGTGTTCAGGCAGACAGGAATGGCGTACAACTATACTTGTATGATAAAGACAGTCTGCCAAAGTTGTCTAGCTACGTTGCCTGAAATAAAAAGCTCGAGCCCCCAAACTCTAATCACTCTCACCGACACAGGAGAAAGACAGAGTAAAATATTTAAAAGAGACTAACTTTCGTAACTTCTCACTCTACTATGACTAAGGTTACTAAGTAAGGTAACAACTAGCGGTTGTAAATTTTAGAAACTAACAATGTTGCATTTTAATCATATGACACGTTGGGTGCTCCACGGGAGTCAGCCCTGTACATAAAAAGGGTGGTACAATTCCCTCTATGATACTATTATCCTATCTTGCTAGAATGTTGAATCAACTAAACTCTTTAATCACTGAGGTAACTTTGGCCTGAACTAGAGGGTGGTGTTAGATGGTGGTGGCCAACGGTAAGTTTGGCCACTTATTTTTTCTTCTGGTCCTCTGGGTTGCACCGTGGGGGTTAACCCTATTTTGCCGGTATTATAAGTGATATGGTGGTAAGTGATGCTTCACAAAGTCAGTCACACAATTTGGCGCATCCAAAGCTTGGCGCTGAAGGTGTCAAATCCTTCTTATTTTCTGACCACACTTGTCAAGTTTGAAGCCACACGCGCTAGGGTTCTTTATATATATATATATATTAGTTTCTAATATATTGGCGTACTATTTGCCTGAGAAAATCTCTTATCACTCTGTAAGTATTCTAAGAGCCTAGTTTACTCGCACATGCTTCTACCACGACATCTAGCACAAAAAGACCGAGTCTCGCCTATCTTTTTTTTATGTGGTAGGGGGTGTATGTGATGTGCGGGTGGGGGATTGCGTGGTTGGGGTTTAGGTTAAGGCATGTGTGGGTGGGTGGAAGTTGTATGTGTGGGTGGTGGGGGGTGTGTGTGTGTTGATTGGGGATGTATGGGTGGTTAGGGAGGTGTGTGGTGGGTGGGGGGGGGGTAGGGACATGTCAGTTGGTGGGGATGTGTGTGTATGGTTTGGGGATGTGTGAGTGAATGTGCGATGTGTGGGTTGGTGGGGGATTGTGTGCATGGGTGGGGAATATGTTGTCGATGGAGATGTGGCTAAGGGATGGGTGGTTTGAGGTGTGGGTGGGGAGAGGATGTGTGGGTTAAGATGTGGATGGGCGTGGGATGTGTGGGTTGGTGGGGGAATGTTTGTGGGTGGCGAGTGTGTTTTGGTTGGGGGATCAGGTGAGGGCAGTGTGTGTGGGTGGGGGATGTGCGGGAGGGGGATGGGTCGGTTGGTGGGGTATGTATGTGTCCTTGGTGTGCGTGTGTGTGGGTAGGTGGGGGTGTTTATGTGTCCCTTGGTGCAGCATGTGTGTGGGTAAGTGGGGTTGTGTTGGGTGGGGTGATGTATGGATAGGTGGGAGATGGGCTTCATAACATGGTAATTAGCCTTGTTTATGTTTACAACATTCATTTCACAATGTTTATTTTTCTTCCTATGTAAATGTATAATGCTCTTGATGAACGAAAGACGAGTGATTGAAAGGGCCGAATGTAAGACGGGCCTGAGCGCCCAATTTGTGACCCTAATAAAGTTGATTTGATTTGATTTGATTTTTCCTGACCGAAAGTGGCCGTGCCAGGGAGTTTGTTGCCGTTACAATCGCCGACCAAAGTGAGCAACTGTCGTAGCCAAATTTGTAGATTTGGCTGGGTACACAACTTCTACCCCTATACTAATGTACCGTATTTCTTCATATTAAATTAATATTACATAGCCGTTGATTTATACTATAAACAGGGACTATCTATACATAGATATCTCGGTATAAATACGACTATAGATTCTTATAAAATTACATAAAGGTTTTAAAGAGAATCTTCCCCCAATTTAAACAAAAGAAGATGGGGAAGCTGGAGACTTCGTCACATCCACCTCAATATTCCACCAAGATGGCTGCTCCCAGCTTGTTTTCCTGCCCAGAAACTTTCTGCACTTGTCGCGCCTTATTTTACTCACCACATCTTGCCCTGTACTGTCATACTGGAAAGTCTTGACCGTTGACTTGTGCTGCCTGGTTCTGCCTTTCTCCACCAATATGCTGCAAGGGTGGTGGTCGCTGCTGTGGTGCCCTAGGGCACTCCATCTACACACTGTAGTGAGTTACAGAGTCACCACCAAGTCAATAACACTGTTTTTGTCACCTGGATGGCTTGCTGTCCTGGTGACATAGCCACTGTTGATTCAAACCAGGTAAATGGTTTCTGGTGCAGTCTCAGCTCCTCCCCCTGTGTGTTGGAGGAAATGTTTCCCCATGATTTGCCTTTAGCGTTGAAATTGCCACAGAAAATGACATGTTTTTCGTGACCTAATATGTCACTTAAGCATCGCCACTTCTGGGAATCCAGACTCGTGTTATGGGCATAAACATTAACCAACGCGAAAGGCAGACTGGATTGAACTCTAACCGCCTATATTTGTATGTCGTCATTGTCCCAACTGGACATGTCTAACTCTGAAGCCCCATACTGTCGCGAATGAGAATCACCATTCCCAGATGTTGCCTGTTGTAGAAACATTTGAAGCCGGCCATTTGGAATAGCTGATCCCCCAGTCTTGTCTCCTGGAGTGCTACAATGTCATTCCTGTAAACCAGGTATTCAAGAATAGGGCCTCATTGTTTTACGCTAGCGCAGTTCCAATATAGGATGCGAGTATTCCTGAGGCCCAGACGGTCACATTTAAGTCTAAAACGTCTTACCCCATCTCCACCTCGTATGCCTTGTCGCTTGCGGCCGCCACCATTTCCCCGACGTCTTGTTTTGTTGACTACTGTCTGCCAGGATCTCACAAATTGTTCCGCCATGTTGAAAAGACCGATCACCACCGAAACACAGGCTGCGAAAATTCACTCAAGGATTGCTTCGCTCAATGCATGAAACTCCGTAGCATCAGCGCAGATCTTGAGAAGAAACTCTTGGTTTTACATCCTGGCACACAAATTATACATAGGAGATGAAAATATCCATCTCCTACCAGCATTTTACACACAAGACGCATGAGATGAAATTATCCGTCTCCGATGTGAAAAGTGGAGCAGTTTCAAAACAACACAGTCGCTGCCGCCTTTCTTCTCGATCTCTTCAGAAGGATTGTGCAAATCGTCAGTCATCAGCCATAAGCAGAATTTAGATTACTACAGGATAATCAAGCAAGGATTAGACTTGATTTCAGGTATCCGCATCTGTCTGTCTTTGTGTGTGAGGCTGGGCAGTTATATTTATTTAATTATATCGTTATGTAGTTATATAGTTTGTTCCTCGAAGAGTTGAAGAAAGAAGGCACGCTGAGAATGACCATCAGTTGTTATGTTGACACCGTTTATTTAAAGTAAATTCTTCGATTTTAAATGTTGTTTTGTTGTTCCAACCGTTTGCATCGTGAGACGGCCTCGCCCTAATTGCTTTAGCCACATTTTCTAAATCAGATTTTTCTGAATCTTTAAAGTCCGAAAGATCTGGAGTGTGCACACTGCACACGCTATCATCACTGAGATCCAGCTCCAATTTATCGTCAATTTCATGCACTTCAATGTCACTTAAATTGAACCCAGCGAAATCGCCGCTATCGCTTGAAGAAATGAAGAAATCCATTTTGAAAAACCGCACAGACACCCCAAAGTCTATTGAAAAATCTGATTAAAATTTTTGTTGAGGCACTGATCGTGATTGGCGAACATTACATAATGAAAGGAACCTTGTCGCTTGTGGTATAAAATTACAGTTTTTGAACCTTTATTTAGTTGTAGTTCAGGCTGTTAGAGGGGCTAGGAAAATGTCTTTGCTGGAGTGACATCATGAAAATTTGGTGCAGGACTGCAGGGTTGTACCGTAGATTGCCGCCCAGTGAGGGACGACTGCTATTAGTGTCACTGGAAGTGCCTTCATTGGAAGCAGACATCAGGGGCACAGCACCATTGTTTAACAGTGTCCCTTTGACATGATAGAGGGAGACTGTTTTACGGGCAAGGTAGGAAAGAAAGTATTATAGTTAGCAACATTGGGAATGAAGCATGGGTTGCTATTCCTGGCATTGTGTTCCTGGGATATAGGCAAGGGTGGTCTGGGAAGAGAGGGAGTGTATTTTGAACATTGAGAGATGGCTGTTGTCGGAGGTGAAGCTCTGTTTACTCTGGTGTTGGTTGTTGTGCACGGTCGGGATATTTTATGTTCTTCGCTAGTATGCTACTTCCTAGCTTGGAACAATATATTTGATCCCTGTATAGTTTTTTCTTAGGAGTTCCGGACGGCGATGTAAAGTACATGGTATTATTAATGAAATTCATGTTATTCTTCAACTTCAACTTCAAAACGAATGGTCCCGTTTAACTGTCTTGATGACTAGTTGTAATTGGTTCCTGTATTGTGCAGCTTGTGTTGATTCGTTCGTACATCTGGTTGCTTGTTTTCAGCTTCCTGGTTTCTGATTGGTTAATTTCGTTCATAAAGTCTTGATAAGGTTTTACATGTCTGGACAGAGTCGCGCACTTGTTGAGGCCTGGAGTCATTGTGTACCCACCCCGTCGTATGGTGCTGTTTCTTTCAGGGAGCTTTTAGCCTTCGTCGTTCCGTCTGTTGTTTCTCTTCCCTACACGTCTTGGAGCTTCGGCGACTCTGTTTGTTCGTCTTTGGTTTGTCGTGTCTTCTTGATCGCTCGGTCTTGGTATGGGGCGACTTGGCATCGCTGGACTGACTTGTTCTTGGTCTGATTTGCCGTCCTCATCCAGCTCACTCGCCGTTTCCTCTTCTAGTGATTCTACTTCTTTTTTAAGCAGCTTTATCATTATTCTTTCTTCTTGAATTTGCTTTAGCTTCCTGTCTATCTTTGATCTTTCCGCAATAATCCATATCAGAGTCTTGTCATTGTCTTTTTTTATGGCATCCATTCGAGCGACATCCTGCTCAATCCTCTGCTGAATTTGCTTCGTTTCGTCCAGGATGCGCTGAGCGGCTGCGATCTGAGTCTCTTGTTTCTTGTCTTTTTCTTCCTCCATGCTGTTGAGCTTTGATCGCAGGTCCTTCAGTTGGCCTTCAAGTTGTGCTTTGTCGCTTTTTGTGAGTCGATTGGTGGCCTCGTACTGCCTCCTAGCTTCTTTATAGGGCAGGTTAGTCTTGATAGCGATCTTCATGGCTTCCTTGCTGTCTTGGTGGCAGGGGCAGCCGAGGTACCTGGCGCCGTGGTTGCCGAGGCAGTTAGCGCACTTTCTATTAGTGTTAGGCCTCCTGAAGTCCTTGTCGATCTTTGCGTGCTGGCACTGGCTGTATGGATGAGGTCCGGAGCAAAATCTGCATACTTCAACCTCACTCTTGCAAGTGGCACGGGTGTGCCAGAACTTCTGGCACTTGGAGCACTGCAGCACTCTCGGTAATGTAGTGTTCTGGTCTTTGATCTCTTCCGCCCCATACGATGTACGGAGGGATCACTCGGTCCTCTGATGTAACAATGACGACTGTAGAGGGGATGTTGTTCTTCCCGATGATCCGCTCCGTCCTGGTAATCTTGAGCTTCTTATTCTCTTCTAGCAGCATCTCCCTGATTTTGTCATCTGAGTGATGGGTCTGGACTCGTCTGATGACCCATCGTATCGTACGTGCGGTGCCGGGTAGCTTCCAGAACTATGCCGTGGTGAAGCTGTATGGTGCTCTTCTCCTCTTGTGCGATCTTATGTAGCAGTGCTGTGGTCTTTCGGTTTTTCGTGATGGAGACCACTACTCCATCGGGTGTCTTGCGCAGCTGGCCGATGCTGTGTCTTCCCAGCTCGTTCTCCAACAGACCGATTATCTTGTCTGTTGGTAGCGCCGACAGTTTGGCTTCTCCCACGCTTGTTTGCTTGAGTAGAAATTTGCCGGTGAAGTCTACAATGGTATCTGTTTCCTCCTGTGTGGAGGTTTCTGGTATATCAGGCTGCATCTCTTTGGTGTTGCTAGTTTCCCGGCTGTTGCTGGTTGTAGCTATAGTTTCTGCGACGGGAACGGATTCAGCTGGTGTAGGTGCCGGACTGCTGCTTGAAGATATGGTATCAGCAGTCATAGTGGCCTTCCTCGCCTCTGTCTTCTTTTCCCCGGCAGCATCATGTTATTAGTTTTACAAAATTTAAATAGAGTTAGGTTGGCAGCATCGCCAGTATGATGCTAGAATCCGGAACATGGTGGAATGATTGATGAAATGGACATAAATGATTTAGAAAATTTATTCCGCAACAACACCTTCAAAGTAGCTAGTTGTGAGGTGCTTATGATTTTATTATCCATTATATCGTTGACACCAATATGAACTGTTGCTTTTCTAATTCTGCCATTCACTCCGCAGTGTAGAGGTCAGCCTATCAAATGTCAGTGCCTGGTAGCGGATAGATTGAAGTTCATTCGCTGTCAGAAAATGCACGCGATCACTATAGATTCCCTTCAGCAGGGTCTCCAATGATGACATGTAATGCACTGTCCTCTATTATTATTTCACGCTGCTGGCGTGTCCGCTTGGACTGTTGTTGCCACTGGTCATTTTCGTCTTTCTTGTGTTCTTGTTTATTATGGCTTGTTTGCGTTGGTTGTTGATACCCAGTATCTGCTGAGCTCTTTGATTCCTGGTCTGCTGCTGTAGAGTGCACTTAAGGCCTGGAACCTTTGCTGATAACACATCAATGGGGTAGATGGATGATGTGCGTTCCACAGGTTTAGTGATCTGACCTGTAGAAACTGTCATTTTGCGATGAACATTCACTGGTCATACACACCTCTGCAGCACCATGGATACTTTCTGTTTGTGCACTTTTATCAAATGACTGTGCATTATTTGGTTTCAAGGCATGGATTGTTGCTTTAGAAGTGTCCTTCTCTTCTTTAAGGAGGCAAATTTCTGTTTGAAGATGAGCGTTTTCTTCTTTAAACACTGCAATAATATTAGCTGTGTTGTTGGAAATAAAATCTTTTAGCCTGTCCTCCAAAGCCTGGATGAGTTCACAACAGGCATTGTGGTTGTGTGGTTCGGCAGAAGAAACATGGTCTAAAGGTGATGTGTTTGATCAGATTGGATTGGTGAAATGTGATGTTCGTCCAGCGTGGGTTCAGTGTCTGCTTGTTCACTGAGCCACATGTTTGAAGTTGGCGTTGAAGAATTCCGACGTTTAGGTGGCATTTCTGTAAATTTTTGTCCCTTCTTGTCTTTGTTTGTAATTTCATGACGCTTGGATACAGTAGAATATTGCAAGCTGGACGCCAGTTTTAGCAATGTATGCAGCACTATCAAGCAGAGAGTGAACAAAAGTCCGACACTTTTCTGTAAAGCGTGCTTGGCAATATATCGCGCGCTAGCAACGCATCGTTAAATCACACGTCTGTAATCGATAATTGGTAATTCAAAAATGGATGCCTTTACCGTTCACATTTTACAAAGAAATCCTCATTTCAATAAATAAACAGTCACATAAACTTGACACGTTGAGTTGTATGTAGATCCAGTTTTACAAAGAACACAATGATATACACAGCATCTTGATTGAATTAGGTAAAACTTTGATAAATTATTTAAAAACCAGGCGAGCTGGGAAAACACGTCCACTCGTAGCCGGAAATGAAGAGAGGAAAAAAAAGGATGGAAATAGGACCCTGTAATGAAGTTAAGCTAAGAAGATGGGATTAATTTCGTCTGGAGGGGATGGGTCTTTGGACGCCAAAGTTCCCCATATTAGCTCAGGAAATCTAGGGGTTTCCCCGGAATTTTAATCACTTCCCTCCAAACTTTGCCTTCCCTAAAAGAGATACTTATTCAGCTCGTGAACCCCCACCTGTATCCATTTTTCCTTATAGGTGAAATGAGTACAAGAAAATTTATATAATTTTAAGTTCTCTTTTATGAGTAATCTGGAACCTGGGAGTTTACAATAGAACAGGATGTTGCTGTCTATTCGTGGTTACCCAGCCACCTATCGTTCCAAATTCTACAAATATGTGATGTAGTAAAGTTAACTAAACACATATATAAAAGTTTTGTCACATCACAATGTACCCGACAAAAAGAAGGAAGTAAAAGTAAAATCTGTTTATTGAATAAAATGCTGTGGAGATAAAGCCAGTGAAGCAAATCTGAATACATCAAATTCAATCATTAAATCACGAGATAATGTCAATATGTCCAATATGGAACATTTAACTCCCAGTAGACCCACAAATGATTTCATTCAGTTAGCCAGTGTGTCTAACCACAAGTTTTTCCTAAATTGTCTCTGAGCTACACAAGATATTATGTGAAGTTCCCGAGCGTTTGTACTGATGGCAGGGAGTCTGTTAATATACACAGTCTCAGTGTGGATTTTCGGCTGCGATCTCTAGCCTTTCATTATGGCTACCAGTTCGCTGTGCATACTGCTGTCTGGTCCTGTTAGCTTTGAACTGTCTCTTCAACTTCCAGTCTGTGACCCTACTCCTGCTCCTACCTCTCCCTGTTCGTTCTTGGACCCATCTGTGTATATTATGAGGTTGTCCTTACTGATTTCTTGTATGTATTCCTCGGCTGCATCTCTTGCATCTGTGTCCTTCGTATCCTTGGTGATGGACTTTGCTAGACTACAGTCAGTGAATGGGACTTGTAGTTCCTGGTGGGATTGTTGGCTTATCTCCATAAGAAGCTTGTCCTCAACTGAAGCAGGTGGTGCCACAATATCTTCCTCTCCCTGTTCTGCATACGTTGGGCAATCCTGCAGCAAATGTTTTGCTGTCATTTTTCCAGTTCTACAATTACATTCATCAGTATCTCCTATCTTTAGTTTATTGAACAAGTGGTATTTCAGCCTGTTATGTCCGGTGCGGAGTCTGAAGATTGCTACTTGTTCTCTTCTGTCGAGTTTGTAATATGCATCATCCTTCTGATGGCCTGGATGCTCAGATTCCCATTTGGTTCTATAAGTGCTTTTTATCAACCTCTTTGCCTCATTATAGGTTATGTCTATGTCAGGCTGTGGTAGTCGTCCGCCCTCTTTTGCCAGTCTGTCAGCCTCTTCGTTTCCAGGTATACTGCAATGTGATGGGATCCACTGTATTACAACTTTTTTGGATTTCTGGCATAGACCATGGAGTGCTGCTCTTAGGTCAGTTAGTTCTGTGCTGTTATTGCTCTTGAGTATTGAGACAGCTGACTTTGCATCTGTGAAGATAGCTATTTGCTTCTCTTTATTTTCTTCCATCAGGAGCATTTCTGCTGCAGTTTTCAAAGCCTCTACCTCCGCTTTGAAGTTACTTGAAAATTTTCCAGTTGCCATTGAATGTGTTTTTTTCACTCCATTTTTTAAATTTAGGAGAATTCCTCCTCCTCCATTCTCTATTGAATTTTTGGCTGATCCATCTGTATATGCATGGGTCCAATTCCTGCTTGGGTAATGTTCTTTTATGTAGTTTAGGGTTATTTCTCTTCTTTCGGTTTCATGCTGAGTGTTCTTTTTCTCAATACCAGGAATGTTTTCTATCATCTCAGGCAGTTGCTGCTGTCTCCAAGCTGGGAACTTGTGTGCATTGTGTATGGGCTTGACTGTTGATATGTTAAGTATAGGATCTGCCCTAATCCTTCGTTTTGCAGTTTCTACAAAGTTGCTACGCTTCAGTCTTCCCTTTCCAAAACCATTAAATCTGTTGTACATAGGGTGGTCTGTCAATCTTCTAAATTTTTCTGCTTGTTGCTGGGCTCTGCTATCTCTTCTATCCTGCATTGGTTGTAAACAAGTGATCTTTTCTAGTTCATTAATAGGCGTTGTCTTCAGGCTTCCAGTTATGATTCGCATTCCTTGGTTTTGGACTCTACTTATTTTGTTAAAGTTTGACTTAGCTGCTGTTGCCCAAGCTGCAATGCCATATTCCAGTACTGGTCTCACCCGTCCAGTATATAACTTCTTGAGAACTTTCTCATCTGCTCCCCACGTTGTACCAGCAAGCTTTTTCATGATTGCCATTCTCTGCCTTGCTCTTGTTCGATTTTTCTCAACCTGTGTCTTCCATGTCAGGCGACGATCAAAGGTGACTCCTAGATAGTTTGGATTTTCTTCATGGCGCAATATTTTTCCATTCAATACCAGCTTAGGTTGCTGAGTTTTATTTGAGAGGGAGAACACTGTGCATGTTGTTTTCTCCTCACTTATCTTCACTAGCCATGATTTTGACCAGTCCTCTAGCGCTAATAAGGCTTGCTGTATTCTGCTGTTAGCTGTACTAATATATTCTTCAGATGTCCATATGGCTAGGTCATCTGCAAAGGAGGATGTGTGTACTCTGGCTGGAAAATTTTCTGTGATGTCATTTATATATGCTAGGAATAATGTTGGTGAAAGAACTCCTCCTTGGGGGACACCTTGCTCCAGCAGCATCATTTTGCTTGTTTGTCCTTGTACTTTTGTCCTGGCAGTTCTGTTCTCAAGGTAGTGGCTGATCCATTTATACATTTTTCCACAAACATGCATGTTTTGCAGTTTTACTTTCAGTCCTTCCTTCCATACTTTATCAAATGCTTTTTCTAAATCTATCCAGACTGCTAGTGTGTGCTTTTTCTCTTGGAAGGCATCCTCTATTTCCTGAGCTATATAGGTTATTTGATCTTCAGTGGATCTGTATTTTCTGAATCCTGCTTGGTGTGGTGTTAAGAGTTTGTTTTCTTCCAGATGCCATGTTAGCCTGCCATTGATAATGCGTTCCATTAATTTTCCTACACAGCTAAGTAGACTGATAGGTCGATAGCCATTTGGTTCTTCCAGGTCTTTTCCCTTCTTTGGGACTGGTATTAGTATAGCTTCCTTCCATGCCTGTGGGACTATTCCTCTCTTCCAACTGTTATTTAGGACTGCTAGTAGTTTCTTCTTTGCCTTGGTGCCTAGTCCTATTAGCATTTCATTTGTGATTCCATCCTTTCCTGGTGATTTCTTCTTTTTTAGGGTATTCATTGCCTGTTCCATTTCTTCCATTGTTAGATTTGCCATCATATATTCTGCTGCTGTCTCTGTATTTCTATGATGTATCTGTTTGTCTTTGATTGCTTTCTTCTGTTCGGTTGTAATATCAATGTGGTTTGCATTTGCATAGTGTTCCATTAGTGCATTTGCAGCCTTTTTGCCTGTAAGCAAGGCATTTCCTTGTTTAATTGTTATTTGTTTGTTTCTAGGTCCTTCATTGTTCATGGCTTTCACTAGTTTCCATAGTTTGTTTCCATCCCTGTCAAAATTCAGGTTTTCTGTTTTTTCCCTCCAACAATCTCTTGTTGTTTGATTTACTGTTCTTTTATATTTTGCTGAGATGGCTTTGAGAGAGATGTTTGCTTCAATTGTTTGTTCTCTCTCTGCTGTCTTCCTGGCATCTTCAACTTTGTCCTCCAAACTTTGTAGTTCTTCAGTCCAGTATGGTTTGTAATTTTTCCTCGCTCCTCTTGGAATGGACTCAGTGGCTGCCTGTATTATCGCTCTGTTTAGACTTTCCACCATTTGCTTTATGTTGCCATATCGTGTATTTATGTTTTCACAATATTTGTCTGTTAGTATGGCAAATCTGTCCCAATCTGCTCGTTTGTAATTCCAGCGGGGCAAGGGCTTTTGCTCCTGTGGAACATACTCCATATTCATTTCAAGCTTGATTGGTCTGTGGTCACTACCTGCTAATTGGTCCAGCACATGGCGATCGATTTTGTGGAGGATGTCTCCTGTGCAGAAAGCTAAGTCTGGAGTAGAAGTGGTAAGCCATCTTCTGGAGTAGAAGCTCGGTGTCTCATCCGCTTTGTTGAGTAGATGGAGATTTGAGTCTATTTCCCAGTCCTCCAATTCATCTCCTCTTTTGTCAGTATCTGAGTATCCCCATCTTTCTGAACGGCTATTAAAGTCTCCGACAATAATGCAGTTTGTGTCAGTTATTTTCATGTTTGAGAGTGTAAGGTCCTTATCTGCTGGGCTATACAGATTGTAGATTCTTATTTTCACGTCCTTTATCATTATATCAACACCTATAATTTCCGTTTGGTTGTCAGAGATCACAGATACTTCGCTGCAAGGTATTGTATTTCGTGTAAGTATTAGAACTCCTCCTTTGTGTCCTTCGCGGTCGAAACGTGTGGCCTGATATCCTCTGACTGAGAATTTGTGATTGGCGTTGAGGTGTGTCTCTTGAATGCATGCCACATCTATTCTATCTTTATGAAGACGCTGTGTTAGGGAGTCTTTCTTCTTGTAAACTCCTTCGGCATTCCACTGTAGTATGTTGAGTGTCCGGGGTATTTGGTCAATAGCTCTTAACCTACTCCTCTGTGCCTTGACTCCACAGCACAGGGGAAGGTGACCACCAGTAGTCATGGGTGGACCCCCTCGAGGCAGGGGGCCCGGCACTATCACCGCCTGATGGGACTTCACGGGATTAGCACCATATCGATTAATTTTGATTTGTGACATCATGAATTAAGTTACGTTGCACTGCTTTGTCAAGCCTGTGGCTCAGTACATCCGATTTCGACAAGCATTTATTCGGGATGCTTTCCCTAGCCTTTGACTGTCCCCAGTCTACCTACAAGGCAGCAGGTTTCACGTTGCACTGCTTTGTCAAGCCTGTGGCTCAGTACATCCGATTTCGACAAGCATGTATTTGGGGTGCTTTCCCTAGCCTTTGACTGTCCCCAGTCTACCTACAAGGCAGCAGGTTTGTGTGTCTCTTCGTCTGGTCCCTCTCCCTTGACCTGTCCGACATGGGTGGCCCTACCAGTAGCTGTGCTACCGTCGGCATAGCTCTTGGGGTCATTGGGACGCACAAGCCCCTCTACCTCGTCACGGTGGACACACAGCAGAGGGGGTGCTCTTTGTTCTATTAATAGTTTCCCCTTTTATCTCTATTTTCCAGTCCTTGTTATGATGTATCTTCTTCTTGCTGCTAAATACCATGCTGACCGTTTTATTGGTATTGATTTTCTTTTGTTTATTTGCTTTTGGAGGGGTCCTCTTGTAGTCTTTGCCGCCTTGCCACTCCTCCATATGGCGCAGTCGTCCGCGAATTGAGATAGTCCTGTTTTCTGGTCTTGAATCTCCTCTGTCAGATTGTTCACCAGTATTGAAAAGATTGTTGGTGATATGACCGAGCCCTGGGGAATGCTGTTTTCTTGCACATATGTGTCGGATACCTCATTCCCTATCCTCACTGAGAAGCTTTTATCTTTGAGGAAGTTTTCTATGTATTTGTAGGTTCTACCCGCTATGCCTACTTTCTTTAGTTTGATTAGTGCGGCTTCACTCCAGCTAGGTCAGGAATACAGCCAACATCTTTTCCCCTCTCTTGAATCCTTTCTTTACATGGTTTTCCAATTTGATGATCTGGTCCATCATGCACCTGTTGGCTCTAAACCCGGATTGCCGGGAAGGTTAACCCGGTCAACAAATGCCCGCAGAAGTCGGATGTGTTGGCCTAATGGCGCACGAACGCAGCTCTGCTGTAAACAGGCACAACGCAATCACGTCCGAAAAAAACCCGCAGAAATGGAGAATGAACGCAGAAGAAACCCGGATTATGTATGGCTGTACAGTTCATTCTTCTCCAGGTAGAATGTTATTCTTTTATTTATCACAGTCTCCATAACTTTGCCCAGGGGCGATGTCAGCGAGATGGGACGTTATGATTCTACCCTTGTTGGCTCTTTCCCAAGTTTCTTGATTGGGATCACCGTGGCTGTTTTCCATTGTCTTGGGATCTTTCCCGTCTGCCATATTACATTATACAGCTTAGTAATCGTTTTTATGGTGTTATTCGGGAGCTTTTTGAGGATGGTATAATTTAGAATGTCCGCTCCAGCCGCAGTTTCGGATTTTTCGTTTAGCGCTGTCCTCACCTCATCTGTTGTGATGTCTGCATCCATAAAGTGTATGCATCCATAAAGTGCCAGTCAAGCCAGACGAAACCGACAGAATACCCGGAATTACATTATGACGTCGATGCCGACATCGAGTACTACATAGAAGGCAGAGAGATCAGTCCCATGACTGACCACAGAGGAAGCATCGAAAAACAGCAACAACTTAAACTCGAAAGTGAAAGAAAGCGCAAGGGGGTAAATAGCATCGAAAAGCTTCTACGGGCAATACACAGAACAGGAGGGAAATCTGTCAGAAGTTGTTGTGGTCTCCGGTTCCCGTAGCTAGGCACGCCGCATAGTGGGTTTGGGGTTTATTCTTGCTGACCCGTGTGTGGTGATCATGATTTTTGCAATTCTTGCAATATGGTTTACCCCATCCACTATGGTTTGTGGGTGGTTTTTGTGCTGGTGGTTGAAACCTATGATGTTGGTGAGGACCAACATTTTGCCCCAATTTCCTCTACTGTCCTTACCGTTATTTGAATTATAATTCTTAGAGAGTTGTGGTTTTTCTGAGTGAGAACTACTTCCAGCTTTTGTGGTATTCGCTTCTCCATGGGCAGTCAGATATCTTTCAGCTAGAGAGGTTATCTCCGCTAACCGAGCACCACCATTTTCTGCCACAAACGTCTGCAAAGATTTTGGTAGATTTTCAACTGTTCCACCAGTATAATTTGCTCCGAATTCGCTCAGTCCGACCCACTTAGTAAAGTAAGTGTGTAAGCAAGAGGCGAAAGATTCTCCCTGTGACCAGGTCACAAACTCGGCAAACCCCTCTCCGTCTATGTGTCGCTGGAGCACAAAAAATAATAACTAAACCAAACCCGCCTACAGTCACTCCCAACGGTCCATTGACGATGCTGATTGGCCACTGCAGTCGGCTCTGGCGATGCCGGTCCATAAGAACAGGTCCTCTGTAGGGTCTTCTAGCCCAAAGACCCAATCAATAGCTATTCCAAAGAGCATCGGTGATAAGACACGACCATGTTTCACTCCTGTTTTCCACTGAGAACCAGTCAGAGTTGCCTGATTCTGTTCTTACGCAGCAATGTGTCTCTTTGTAGAAGGAGTTTGTGATGTTGGTATATTTGGTTGGGAAACCATAGATGTTAAGTAGATTCCAAAGTGAAGGGCGGTGGATACTGTCGAAGGCTTTTTGAAAGTCGACGAAGTTGGTGATTAATTTCGACTGGAATTTTACGGAGTCTTCAGTGATTATTCTGATCGTTTTGGTCTGATGCCTGCTTGTTCTTCTCTGAGTCTTTCATGTATAGACTTTCATGCAGCCGATTCCTGACCGTTTGATCTGTAATTAGACGAGCTCCTATAATTGACTCGACTGTGGAGGATGTATATGAAAATCGGTTCCTAAGGTGATGCAACCGTATGAAATGGTCTTTGGCAGCAGTTGTGATTCTGGGTCTTCCACTGAGCAGCCGGTCTGTCAGTGAGCCAGTTTCTTGAAATTGCCTCCAAAGGCGACTAATAGTGCTTCCAATACCACATTAAATTCTCTGGCTACTACACTTTGTGATTGTCCAGCCTATAAACGTCCAATGATGATGAGTCATTGTATGTAGTGAGATGAGCCATACTTGCGCATTGAATTTTCAACTGAATTTATTCGAGGAGCTTCTTTTATAGGCAATATTATGGTCAGAGTTTTGTGTTCAGTATGTTTCACGGGATTATCATGAATCTTTCACGAGTTATAGTTAAAAATATTGTTTATTGTTCTGACCTTGATCTCTTTCATGACCTCACGAATCATGAGGTGGTACAAGTCAGGTAACCACGAGAAGTTAATAACCAGATGGACACAGTCGATAGTTTGACTGATGTCCAATCAGCGAACATCTTTTATAAATGTAACACCAAAAATTGCATTTTTTAAATTTTTTATTTTACAGTATATTACCTTGATCAGTGTAATCTATATATACTTCAGCTTGTTCTATCTTGACAATTGCTGGTATTTTACTCTCCATCTGATCAAAGAATTCTCTGTGATACTACTCTGTGATAGACCTAACCTAACCAGACAGGACCAAGACCTCGAGAAGATATCCAGGACGAACCCCCACTCTACAGCTTGTAACAGGATGGGTGCGGGATCCTCATTCCCTGTAGTTACAATCTATGTCATGTGCTTTAAATTCTGTCCCCCTTCTATGCTTGTGTCGCTTGACTGATACACCTACTTATGCCATCATATCTTATTCCATGTGGTCCTGGTGCGCTGTGTTTTGTTTGCTGTATCACATCCATGATATCTTTCACTGTCACGTCTTCTGAAATTTTCTGGGACTTACACCTATCAGAGGTAACCGTCGGTTGCTCTACCCTAGATAGTGTTTTAAAAGGGCCTTGCCCTTGTAGCGCTAGCTATTTGATGGAATTCACTTTCAAAGTAGCGACAATAAGACTTTCAGAAATAGAAAGACTATTCCCCCGGGAAGGTTAACCCGGTCAACAAATGCCCGCAGAAGTCGGATGTGTC
Source organism: Cepaea nemoralis (assembly GCA_014155875.1). NCBI lineage: Eukaryota > Metazoa > Mollusca > Gastropoda > Stylommatophora > Helicidae > Cepaea > Cepaea nemoralis. The sequence continues at coordinate 91,861 of JACEFZ010013004.1, forward strand.
GGCCTAACGGCGCAAGAAAGCAGCTCTGCTGTAAACAGGCACAACGCAATCATGTCCGAAAAAAAAAAAACTCCGGATGAACGAAGAAGAAGAAAGACTATTCACTGCCGAAGACAAGATCAAAAGGCTCGTGAATCTGGACTGTATGGAATTACCGACCCAAGAAATGATCAGGTATTCTAACAGTGTCCAGGCTAAGGAAGGTCAGGTTGACAGCAATATTTTAATATAGATTGCAGACCTATTTATCCTGCTACATGCACCTGAGAAGAAAAATAAAATCCCCCAAGTCTTGCACTGTCTCGCCACAAGGAGATAGACAAGACTATACAGATAAATATAGTACAATCTTTCGTCTAAACTGAGAGTCATTTGTTAGAAATTTCACAACTACACACATGTGTTTTAATTTATAAAATCTTGATTTTTTCTTTTCCTATTTGATTCTAGAACACTACTATATTTATTAGTTTATTGAGCCAACATGCTCAGTGTAATCACTGTAAGATATTAGTGATGCGAGGGTCCGATGTTGGTCTCCTGGCATAGGAAGTGGGTTGCCAGATACTTAGCTGCTGCTCTCCTCGTCCCAAGATCGTCTGTACTAGCCGCTTCTTCGCTTCTGGAGGTGCTGGTCCACTATGATTTGTCTTGAGGATAGCACTGTGACTAGTGCCTGGTATATAACTAATTTTATTGTCATTTCTTCTTATTTATTGGTTAGTCCAAAAGCTTGCTGAACTGTGTTCTCCCAGAACTTCTACTGGCACCCTGGGTTGATATTAAAAAAAACCAATCACAGGTTTCTTTACTGCTCTCTGGCGGATAAGTTTAATCCTATGAAATTGTAGACTATTATTATTATTAGGTTATTTGGTTGTTGGTTGCTTCTCGTGATGTGTGGCAGTGATGGTGTTGCTGGTGACGCAACAATCCAGTTTTAGAATCTGCTGACCTCTATACCTCAACCGGCCTTAATATTAAACAGTTGTGGTGCAATGCAACCACTGATGATATATTAAATATTTTTCTGTCTCACTTTTTAGCTAGAGATTTCAAAATGTCAACCGGCTGAGTCAGGTGATATCAGCACCCTGGAAGTCAGGAATACTCATATTCTTGACTACACCATTCATACTTTTATGTAGTCACCATCTCAGTGACTTGTCTTTGCTTACTCTTTGACACAACTTTGCCCATTTCTCACTTTTTACCACTTTAACCAGTATTTGCCCATTTCTCACTTTTTACCACTTTAACCAGTATTTTGAAACGGCTAAATTTTGTGTCCATGTCTCCTTCCAAGTGCAAGATAAGACTAATATGAGTTTGTTATAGTTATTGCTTATTTGAGTTGGTTGTTGATGCCCAGTGGTTGTAGCTGCTGAGCTCTGTCATTCCTGATCTTCTGCTGGGGAGTCTACACTTAGGGTCTAGAATCTGTTGCTTATATGAACAGCAACGGGATAGATGGATGGTGTGCGCTCTACAGGTTTAGTAATATTGTTATCTGTAGAAACGTATGTCATTGTGTGATAAACATTCATTTGTCGTACACACCTCTACAGCATCTTCATCAATCAAAATTTCTAATTAAGAATTGAAGGTTCTCCATGAGTGTATTTGGAGTCAGTAATATCAGATAATCTTTTCTTAGAGATAGAAATCGACAGACTGCATTGGAGTCAGCAAGTCAGCCACAATATTTTCCAGGCTAAGAAAGAGAGTCTGGGAGAACAAAAGACTAACAGAGCGTACAAAACTTCAAGTATATAAAGCTTGTGTTGTTAGCACACTACTCTATGGGTTTTGAATCCTGGATCTTGTACTCATGATAGGGAAGAAAGTTTAATTTCTTTCACATGAGATGTATGAGACGTATCCTGGGCATATCGTGGAAAGAGCAACAAACAAACATGTGGTTGAAAGATCAGATATTACCACAGTGCACTACCTCCTCAAGCAGAGGCGTCTCTGGTGGCTGGGCCACATATCTTGAATGGAAGATGAACGTATTCCCAAAGATCTCCTATACAGAGAACTAGCCACAGGGAAGAGGCCAACCAGTAGACCCCAAATGTGATATAAGGATGTGTGTACACAAGATATGAGAACCCGTGGCATAGATCCAGACACGTGGGAAAGACTTGCAGCAGACAGATGTTCCTGGAAAAAAGTACAAAACGGACTGGTGTTCTTTGAACACAATCTGACCGAACAAACTTGAGGATAAGAGACACAAGCATAAAATGCAGTCACTTGCAGGACCTGTATCGTCTTACAGATGCTGAAATTGTGACAGATTGTCACTCTCGCATTGGACTATACAGTCACCAGCGGTGCTGTCAGGTGCCTTCCCAGCAGCACAACTCTATAGTCCTACAGGACTGAAAGAGGCCTACTACTACTACTAATACCTTGATCAGGGTAATCTATATATACTTCAGCTTGTTCTACCTTGATATATGCTGGTATTTTACTCTCCATCTTGTCAAAGACTTTCATCTACTCTATGAATCCTAACCAGACAAGACCAGGACCTCTAGAAAAAGCATCTTTCCTTTACTAGAGCAGATTGGTCTCACTCAAGTTTAGATGGGTATGCACATACACACATGTCTGTGCGTGTATGTACGTGCATGCAACTCTAGAACATTTCAGTTAATTTTTTTACGGCTCCAGAGACTTGTCACCGCTCCTTCTCCTGTTAGTTAAAACACGTCTGCCACGTGACGGCCAGGAGTTGGCTTTTGCTGCAGAGGTGATGAATGCACGAGCCATGGGGTATTTTGCAAGATTGTGCGCTCACCCCAACTCTGAACCCCCTGCTACATAACAGCAACATTTGAAATCCGTTGGCATTTCCGAGCCCGAGTCCATTTTGTGAAAAAAACGAAACTTTCCACCTTCTCTCAGCCAGCCTATGTGGCATCGGTTATTATACTGGTGGTTCATAGTGCGAAGTAAGTTTGTTTATTTCTTTGTGCCAGTTTTTTGCTGGCTTATCGAAGGTAGTCGGTTGGCCGGCAAGCTTTTGGCGGTGTTGGTTCCTTGTGCATTTCATTTGTTTGGTTTTAGTCCTTACAAGGACTTTTTATTTGGTCTTCTTGCCTCCTGTTTTGTGAATTGCCTTCATGAGCTTGTCGATGTTTGCGTTTTCTTCCTTGCACATTTGTTCTCTTTCCAGTTTTGAGTTTCTGTTGCCTTTCGATTTCTTCCTCTCTTGTAAACCATGGGACGCATTCTCCGTTATCGTAATTAGCATCCATATGGGTATTCATCAGTTAAGCGTAGATTTTGGTACACTGGGCATTTCTTGGGATATTCTTCTGCCATGCGTCTTCTGTATTCCTGTTGCCTGAGTGGCAATAACCATTCAGTTTCTCTGCATTCTGCGATAAGCTCCTCCAGTGTAAATGGCACCTCTGTGTTTTCGTTCTTGTGTTCGTCTAGGTCTTCTTCAGAGGTCTGGCGGGATATAGGCTTCCCCTTGGGCTTTTTGGGCGATGTAATAGGGTTGCTGGCTAAAGCTGGCGGTTCCGATTCGGTCTTTTGTTGCGGGTTTTCTGTGATCTTTCTGTTGCTTCTGTTGGTTTGCTTTGCTCTCTATACTTTTGTAGCAGTTCTCTCTCCATCTTGATTTCTTGTAAAATCTCTTTCTTCTTCTTTGTCGCTTGAACCATGGTCTCAACTTCTTGTTTGATCTGTTGCTGGATTTCTTTTATTTCCGCCAGCAGCTTTTCATTTTCGTTGTTCGTCGTCGGTGTTTGTAGCAGCTTGATTTGCTTTTTAAGTTCTTCAATCTGGGTTTGAAGTTATCTTTCTGCTGGTGATACACCATGTCAGGATCCGCTGTGCCTTCAGAATTCTGATGTGTTGGTTTTCCTCCTGTAGCAGTTTCATGATTTCGTCGTCTGACAGCTCCACTTGAACACGTTTTACAACCCATCTGGCTGTCTTGAGGTCGGTGTTACCGGCTCTGGTGATTTTCTCCTCCTCAGCTGTCTTGGCTCTTGTCTGTGGTGGGCTGACATCAGTCCTTCTCGTGGTAGCTTCACTTGATTTGACTGTAGCTAAATGGTCTTGACTGCAGCTTACAGGTATGTTCTCCACAATAGTCTTCTGTTCGGGCTTGGCGGCTCCCACGCTGCACATCTTGTGGCTCGGCAGTTTCTTTGTGTTGGTTTTCCGATCCATTTTCCTCCCCCGTATCAGGACTTCTTGATAAATTAGGGCGACTTCTCTTGATAGCGCTAAAAAGTGCTGTCGAAAAAAAAAGGGTGATGAACGTATATATATATATATATAAACCAACAATTGATGGTAGTTCGTAACACGGTCTGTTGCATATTTTTGCCCATTCAGCTCTGCTGGCGGGGGTCTGTTGGATGATTAGGCGGACAGAAGTTGTCTCGGACATATTTTCTTATCTGACTGTTGAAGTGATACATAGAATCTGTATTTTTGTCTGGCAGTGAAACATGGCCATGAGCAGACAAGTTGTAAAACATTGGAAATGAGTTTCTAGGGAAAGATGAAACGACCTCTATGTACATGCAGAAAAAAAAATTAATGAAAGTGTAAACACACTTTGTGGACCACTCTAACGGATATAAGAAGGAGAGAGAGGCCACATACACAAGTACACACCTTGAAACAGAGACACATGTACAATACTAAAACGACACAAGGATCTACAGAGTCAAGACCAACGTCGCACGAATGTCAAGAACAACGTCACATAGTTTCATTTTTAAAATTTTCATATATGGATAGTTATACACGTCTCTTCTTTCTTGGGTCCCCCAGTGGTATACAGTTGTCTGAGTAGTCCTGGGCTGCCGGGCTCTGATCACACATCTGACTATAGATTGGTTGACTGTCAAACAGCGAGGGTGTTGTTGAGGTCATCACACAGCTACTCGCCCCATACCTTGTTGTTTAGGCTCCAGAATGAAGACACGCATAAGAGTTGGAGTGACTCAGAACCATCATGCAAAGATATCTGAATACTTCTTTTTATGAGTCCGACTAAGGTCCAGTTGTTAGTGTCATGCGTTTACTAGAATCACCCAGTGGCGGTGGTCGTCTCTTTCTTCTAATACCACCACCTGATTGGGTAGCATGTTCAAGATTTGATTCTGGTGTAGTGGTATCCATAGGTGTCTGGTTATGTGTTCGTATGTGTCGTTGTAGATTGTCTTTTCTTTTGAAAAGTTGTCCACAGATATGACAAGAGTGTAATTGTACACTTATCACTGAAGACTTTGTCACACGTAGGACACGAAAGCAGATTTACTAGTACTGGCCATATTGATAGAAAAAACGCGCTACTAATGTGGTCCATGAGTTATTACCACAATGTTTGAATATATAACTGTATTGTTCTGTACTGTCAAGTTTTACAAAGCACTGACGAAAGTTCCACACTTTCGCAAGTAAAACCACAAAAAGTTCTTATGTATACACAAGCAATGTGAGGACTGAATCTCAATAAGCATTGGTCTCCATAAAACAATATATGTTTCACAGTTATGAATGGTTATCACTTTATCCACCACCATGTCACTACTTGAACAACGCTAAGCGAGCACTGTTATATTAGTACTGCTTGGTAACGATCAAGTGATACTGTTTGTCACACCAGCCTGTTTCACAAATAACTCTGTGGCGAAGGTTGTCGGTTAGCCAAGTCAGCAAGTGAACAATGGTGAAATATTTGCTGTAACACGAACGGCTGGCACAGAGTAACTACTCACAAATGACGCCGTCTATTTTATACACTGTCTGCATTGTGTACACAACACTACAGGGCTGACGTGGCATTTTGCAGACAGCGCCTCGCTTTTTTCTAACACAGCCGCCCGCCCGACCACGTGCAAACAATGAATCATGTCTCCACGCCACCGCCCGCCCACTTAATGACTTTTGCATATGGCGTTAATGACGTATGCCAGGGACCCGCCAACCTAGGATACTGGTAGTAGTTGTTGTAGTAGCAATGGTAGGAAGTTTTCTTGGACATCCGCGCCATTTAATAAAACATGGGGAAGGCTGTTTGCAGTCTCTGTACCTTTTGATTGGGTAGCATGATCGACAGCTCCTTGCAGTATGCCCTAAGGGCTGTCAAATTGGCCCTATCTTTTTTGTTGGATATCCGCTTCCTCTGCTACTATGTTAGCAGGTGTGTGTTTCTGTGCTTTTGAGGTATGGGTGTCTCAGGGGGTCGTCCTTTTTTGTGATGCTACTGTGGGTGTCTGGTGGTGTGTTCGTAAGTGACAAATCGTATTATCCTTCCTATTATATAGATTTTCACATAACTGACAGGCATATATTTCTTCATTATGGCAGTGAATGGTTCCACTGTTGCGGGTGGAGTGTTGAAACAACGTGAATAAAACACGGAGAAGGCTGTGCTGTGCACCGTCTCTGTACCTTTGTGTTCCATTGTGTGTTTGTTCCTGTCTGCTCTTGTGATGTCTATGTACTTGTGTATGGATCTTTGTTCTTGCCTGTATGTTTGTGTTTATTTGCGTGTGTATGTATGCGCGTGTATGTGTATATGCGTGTGTGTCTGTACGTATGTCTTTGTGTTTATGCTTGTCTATACGCGTGTCTGCCTTTCTGTGTCTGTATGTGTTTGTGACTTTTACACATTCCGAATCTCTACCAATACAACAGCTACTATTGTTGTCGCTACCACTTCTACTAGTACTATTGCTACTACTATTACCACTACTACTATTACTATTGCTGTCACTGCAACTAATGTTACTACTATTAATAAATCTACTACTGCTTCCTCCTCCCTTTACCCACCACGGTTTCATTTCACGTACTTTCCTCTACAATTTAAGTGTACACTTGACCACTTAACCACTACTTGACCACGTCATTGATCACTTTAACCATCACCGTTTCACTACGTGTACTTTCCTCTACAATTTAAGTGGTCACTCGACCACCTCATGACATCGAACACTTTAATAACCATCACTGTTTCACTACACGTACATCCCCTACAATTTAAGTAGTCGCTCAACCACGTGACCATTACTTGACCACTACTTGACCAACTCTTGATCATCACCGTTTCACTACACGTACTTTCCCCTGCAATTTAAGTGGTCACTTGATCAGTTGACCACTACTTGACCACCTCATGACCACGTCATCGAGCACTTTATCCACCACCGTTTCACTATAGTACTTTCCTCGACAATTTAAGTGGTCTGACCACCACTTGACACTGATGTCTGCTACTTACCTCTTAGCAACAAATGACACTACATTCGACCATCTTTACTTTTCAATGTTTTCAGATAATTGTGAATACCACCCTCTACAGACAATATACTAACCATATTTACTGCTATTACCACTGCTACGACTATGTGATAATCACCCATTCATATCACCACCAATGTTTTACAGCTCAAAATATTCACATCCCTCACTTTTTACAACCTGATTACTCCCACCTCCCTCATACACACCCCATCACGTCTTTTTATGAACCGTGTCACCTGCCCACAGATTTTCCCACACACCAACTTTTATAACTTGCTCTGTCAGACACCCCGCCCGAGATTTTTTCCTACACATCACCAACTTTTATAACTTTCTACCTACCAGATGTCCCACCCCTTCAATTCAGTTCAGTTTGGAGAAGGGTGTGTGTGGGTCTTTCACCCTGTTTCTAACTTTTGCTCTCTTACGAGTGACGTCTGGTTCTGGTAAGTTAGTTTTCCTTTGTATTGTATCTCTTCATATGGTTTCTTTTGGTGGCATTGGCTTCTGGCTCATCTGATGTTGCTTTCTTGTAGTAGCACCCCTGGTGGATTTGGCAGCATTTTGTATAGCTTCTTTGGTCTAGTCAGGTAATCTGCAAACTTCGACAGGAGTGATCGTCGTATCTAGGCTGACTAGGCTTGTGTCACGTTTCCGATTGAAGACTGGCTTTCCCTTGAATTTATTCGTAAATGTGAATGGGTTGCTGGCTTCTTCTTGAGGTTTTTCATTTGTCTTAGGCTTGGCTTCATCGTGCGTTTGTTTGCTTTCTTTTCTATGAAGTGTCTTTAGCAGCTTTTCAATGTTTTCTTGTTGTGCTTCATTGCGCGGCTCTTCTGTGGTCTTTTCCTTGGTTTCAGCTGGTTTGACTTGAGTTGACTCTCTTTCGGTTCTTAGCAGTTCTCTCTCTTGTTTTATTGCTTGCTCTTCGTTCTTTTTTGTTGTTAGCGCCATGCTCTCCACCTCTTGTCTAATGTTTTGCTGTATCTCTTGTATCTCAGCCAGCAGCTTTTTACTGTCGTTGGTCGGTGTTTGAAGCATCTTGATCTGTCTCTTTAGCTCGTCTATCTGGCTCTGCATCTGTGATTTTTCCGCTTGCGAGATGCACGTGGCTGTCTCGCACCTCCGCATTGCTTCCTTAAATGGTGTCTTGGTGACAATGGCGATTTTTAAGACATCTCTGTGTCTCTGGAGGTACGGACAGCCCAGGTATCGTGCTCCATGATGTCCCATGCAGTTGGCGCACTTACGTTTGCTGTTAGGCGCCCTGAAGTCCACGTCCAGCTTGGCTAACGGACACTCCCTAAAAGCCTGATGCTCGGCGCAGTAGCGGCAGATTTCAGTTTTGCTGCGGCATACTGCTCTGCTGTGTCCGGCCCTTCTGGCATCTGGAGCACTTGAGTGATTTTTGGTATACATCCCTCGGGCTGTTGTAGTCTTTGTGTACGACACCTGTTGTGGGATCTCACAACCCTCAGACGTCACCACCGCCAGCAGTTGTAGGTATCCCTGAGTAGGTCATAATCCGTTCTGTCTTCAGGATTCGGATGTGCAGATTTTCCTCCTGTAGCTGCTTTTGTATTTGATCGTCTGCTAGCTCCACTTGGATCCGCTTGACGACCCACCTGACTGTTTTTGTGTCGGTGTTCCCGACTTTGGTGTCTTTCACCTCCCTCTTCTTCACCGCTGTCTTGGCTCTTGTTAAAGGTGGGCTGTCGTCGCTCTTCCTTGTGCTAGCTTCAGAGGTGTCTGTTAGTACATGTACTTTGTTACAGCTCTCAGGTAGGCTCTCTGTTTTCCTCTCCTTCGAAGACTTGGCGGCCCCCACGCTGCACATCTTGCTTGACTGTAGTTTCTTATTGTTATTCTTGCGTGCCATTCTCCCCCGTATCAGGTTGCTTGAATTTATAAGGCGACTTGGCTTGATAGCGCTGAGAAGTGCTGTGTGTGGGATGAATGGAGATGGAGGAGCGGCCCCCCCCCCCCCCCATAACAAAAAAATTTATAACTTTAAGACCCCCCCCCCCCCCCCCCCCCCCCCCCCCCCCCCCCCCCCCCTCCCCCAACCACTGCCCAATGCCCAAGATCCCCCAAAAGTATATTGCCCACAAAAAATTACCCTCTGGGGTAGGGGGGGGGGACCCAAAACTTGAGTCTCCGCAACATTACTACTAACAGTACGCCGCTGACTAAATGGTACCCTCCTTGATCCCCATCTGCCCTGTCTGCATCGTAGACATCTGCATGGTCCGCTTGATGATATCTTTCTTGATGCCATTATTTTCGTGCCAATTACTTCAATTAGATACATGAAACTAATTAAACTTCCTAGAAAACAGGTATGACTGCTGTGAGCTTGTCATTTATTTCAAATCGAAGGCAATATGAACGATACTTTAGTTGTTAAATCAAATCCGCTTGTCAATGTGTGGTCAATGGCAGATCCTTCATGCTCTTCTCCCTCTCTCTCCCTCTGTATAGCTCTCCCTCATATATATGAGGAAATAGCCGCACTATGTGGACAAACTTTTGTGGACAGCCATAATCTTCCACAGTCCTTCTCTGCTGACTGTATCAAAAGCCTTGGAAAGGTCAATGAAAGTGGAGAACATTTCAGAGTTCTGTTCCTGACATTTTTCTTGCAGCTGCCTTGCAGCGAAAATCATGTCAACAGTTCCTCGTTCTTTTAAAGCGGTTTCCTTTACGCTTGTAAAGGTGGACTATTGACGCGTCCTTGAAATCTTGTGGCATGGTCTCGTACACCCATATATTTGTAAAGACTTGGTGAAGCTGCTCTATTAGGAGCGGCCCACCTGCCTTGTATATCATCAGTCAGGTCATCAAGTGTATCATTAGTGGGAACTTAAGGAAGGCAGTTGATAGTTTCATCATCAAAGTAGTAAGTTGCATTTAAGATGGTGTTGAAATGCTCTACCCAGCGTTGAAGGATTTCTTTCTTATCGGTGACCAATGTTCCCCCATCTACACTGAGGAGGGGAACTATGCCTGGTGATGTAGTACAATAGACCGCTTTCAGTGAGTCATAGAAGTTTTTCATATCATGTCTGTCAGCAAAGCCTTGAATTTCATCAGCTTTGTTGCTCAGCCAGGAGTCTGGAATGTGCCGAAGTTTCTGCTGCACTACTTTTCGAATGCTATTGAAGGCATTTTTTGTTTGTTTGTTTGTTTTATGTTGACTTCGGGTCATTCAAATGTGCCTTGAGGAGAAGATGTTTCTCGGCCAGCAATTGGTTGATGTTTTCTGAATTTTCATCAAACCAGTCTTTATGCTTTCGGGGGCTGGACCCAGGATTTCCATAGCAGTGTTGTAAATTATGTCCTTTAGGGCTCTCCACTCTGTTTCTGCATCCTGTTTAGCTGCAGCATTTGGCTTGAGGCAGTCTTTCAGCATGTCTTCAAATGACAGCTGCATTTTTTTGCTGTTTAGGTAGGTGACATTTACTTTTTGTTGCATTTTTACCCCTTGAGGACGCCGTGGTGGTTTGATATGTATGTTTATTTTCGAGATAATAAGACGATGGTCTGTCCAACATTTGGCACCACACATGGATTTTGTCACCCGAACGTCTTGTCTGTCACTCCTCCTGACGATGACATAGTCAATGAGGTGCCAGTGGTTCGAGCGAGGTTGCATCCATGATATTCCATTTCTCGCGGGAAGACGAAAAATTGTGTTGGTGATGAGGAGATCGTGTTCGGCACATGTCTGAAGGAGGAGCACATTGCTGTTACAATTTCCGACTCCGTACTTTCCAGTGATGCCACTCCAAGAGGCGATGTCCTTGCCTACTCAGGCATTGAAGAGTATAAGTTTGTCTCCTTTGGGAACAGATGTTAATACGTTGTGCAGGTCTTCATAGAATTTGTTTTTGATGTCATCTTCATTCGTCATGGTTGCTGCGTAGACACTACTGACGGTCGCATGCAACAATGTTGTGATCACATGTTAATAATATTTATTATAGACGTTCGTTCCACAAAAACATGAATAAACATACTTAACCCAAGGACCACCTAATCACAGATAACCCGCACAAACCGTCTAGCCACTAATGGCTAGTAATTCATAATCTCGAGTTGGGCTGAAAACATTTTTATCCTCGGGAATAAATTTCACACATTTTAACCTGTCATGGAACGGGCATGCACACGCACATTGTAGCCAACAACAGACACCTTGACTTGGTCCAGCTCCACCTTGGCAATTATGTCCCCTGAGTTGCCCCATTTAAAAAATGTGGCACATATTTGGGACCAACTGTAAAACGTTCATACCAATAATGCACGGCACTCTGGCTTTCCCACTGTCTATGTCCTTGGTTACGAAAACTCCACAGTTATTAATTAGAGTTTCGCCTACTATAATGTCACAGATAAAATATCCCACATATGGGATTGTTGCACAGTTGGCGGCTGTCAATTTGATGAATTTTTCTTCTTTTAATGCACAGTCTTTAAATAGGCTTTTAAAACAGGTCTCAGTATTGTTGATACCTGGGAACCTGTATCTATAACACACAGCACTTCCCTACCAGCTATTGTCACTGTTTCTTCTGGTTTTCCACCTATGAGTTTCACATTGGAGCCAACACGCTCCCCATCCAACACCTGACTCCCAGTCCTGGAGGGGTCTAGTGTGGTGCCTGTCTACACCGATAACCTGGATGCACTGGTTCATTGCAGCGCCAACAGTGTGGCACTTGAAGCTGCTGGTTACTTGACAGTCTATCAAGTCTTGCACCCATCTTGGCCATCTCTCTCCACAAGGATGCCACCTCATTAAATCTGGAATTGAAATTCCCTCGGTACTTTCGGCCTGGTCTGGCCTGTTCAGGTTGGCCTTGTGCTGGTCTGACGGGATGTTCTGGGGCCCTCTCTCTCTGTCGACTCTCCTCCCAGGCTGGTGGAGGCACATGCACTTGAATTCTCTCAGAATTATCAGCTGAACTGTCTCTCACCTCTACCTCTATCTCTCTCCGCAAGGATGCCACCTCATTAAATCTGGGATTGAAATTCCCTCGGTACTTTCGGCCTGGTCTGGCCTGTTCAGGTTGGCCTTGTGCTGGTCTGACGGGGATGTTCTGGGGCCCTCTCTCTCTGTCAACTCTCCTCCCAGGCTGGTGGAGGCACATGCACTTGAATTCTCTCAGAATTATCAGCTGAACTGTCTCTCACCTCTACCTCTTTTACCTCTACACTCTGTGTTGGTTTAACACTCTCCCATCTCTGAGCACAGTCTCTGACCTCCAGAAAAGTTACAGCGGGGCTCTGCAGGACTTTCTCCTTTAAGGTTGTCTGGGTAAAGCTGTCTCTGACTCCCCCACCAGCTGATCTCTTAGGGCGTCCCCATCTAGCAGTGGGAGGGACCCCTTGTGCTGCTTGGGCCTTGGTGGCCCCCTTGTATTCCGCATTTACACTGTGGGAGAAGTCATGGATTGACTCTCCAGCTCACTGACGCATTGAAAGAAATGCCAAGAGTTCACGTAAGCTTTTCTTCTCGCCGTAAACTTTCAGCAGGGCTTGCAACATAGCCTCCAGGTCATCATCTGATGCATTCATTGGGTTCGTCTGGCTTGTTTTGGGATAGTTCCCTTTTAGCTTTTTGCATTTGTCTCTCCACCTTGATGTCTCGTAGAATTTCTTCGTTTTTCTTGCCTGGATCATGTTCTCCACCTCTTGTGTTATGTTTCGCTTGATCTCTTTTAGTTCCTCGAGCAGTTTTTCGCTGTCGCTATTCAGTGCTGGTGTTTGCAGTGTCTTGATCTGCTTCTTTAGCTCGTCAATCTGGCTCTGCAGCAGTGCTCTTTCATTTTGCGAGATTCCTGTGGCTGTCCCGCACCTCCGCATTGCTTCCTTGAATGGTGTCTTGTTGACAATGGCAAGTTTTAACACGTCTCTGTGTCTTTGGAGGTACGGACATCCCAGGCATCGTGCTCCATGATGTCCCATGCAGTTGGCGCACTTAGGGTTTCTGTTAGGCGCCTTGAAGTCCACGTCCAGCTTGTCTAGCGGACACTCCCTAAAAGCGTGATGCTCAGCGCAGTAGCGTCAGATTTCAGTTTTGCTGTGGCATATGGCTCTGCTGTGGCCGGCCCTCTGGCATCTGGAGCACTGTGTAACTCTTGGGATGAATCCCTCTGGCTGTTGTATTTGCTTGTTTATGGAGACAGTTGTCGGCATTTCGCGCCCCTCATTGGTCACCACCACCAGCGTCGTAGGTATCTTAGAGTATGTTAATATCCGCTCCTCTTTTAGAACTTGGATGCTGCGATTTTCCTCCTGCATCTGCTTTAGGATTTCATCGTCCGTTAGCTCCGCATGAATCCGTTTAACAACCCATCTGACTGTTTTTATGTCAGTTTTACCGACTCTGGTGTCTTTCTCCTCCTTTTTCTCCGCTGTCTTGGATCTTGTTAGAGGCGGGCTGTCATCGGTCTTTCTTGTGGTAGCTTCGGTTGATGTAGTTGCTAGTTTTTGGCTATTAGCAGGCAGGTTCTCAGCGTTTGTCTTCTTCGCAGTTTTGGCGGCTCCCACGCTGCACATCTTACGGCTCTGCTGTTTCATTGTGTTGGTCTTGCGTACCATTTTCCTCCCCCGTATCAGGCTTCTTGACAATTTAAGGCGACTTCTCTTGATAGTGCTGAAAAGGTGCTGTCGAGATCAGATGATGAGGATGTGACAAAACGCGATTATCTGTCTTGAGTCGTCAAGATTCCGCACTATTTTGGCGCATCATCGGGGACTTTCCCAGCTAAGAATAGACTGAGGGAAGCCGATGAAGGACTTACGATCTAGAATATTCTCGAAACACCGAAATTCGAGTAACCCGTGATGCTGGGTATCGCTCTAAATTCTCGTGCAGAGAGATCTAGAAACTCTAGGCGGGGAATGACGGTTTTCCCGAGAAAGTATCTTTTCTCTAGAAGCACTCGCTTCTCGTGCGCATTGAGTTGGCACGAAGCGGGAATGTGGCTAAAGCAGTCATTCACTTACTGTCGTTGAAACCGAACAGACGCCGGCCTGATTTGAGCCCAATTTTGTGGTGCGTCTCTCCTCAACCATGATTCGGCTGACTGTCATTATAAGGAAGCTGAGAAGCCCTTGAAACAGTTCGGAGCTGTCTGGAGGTCTGGTTTTCCATACAGGTAGATAATTGTTTAAATCATTTAACTTTGTACGTGTGTTCCACACGCCATTGTTCTAACCTCATTACCTATGCGGATGTCCTTGCATACTAATTAGCAAACCGATCGATAACGCAGTTGATGGCGAATCGGGGGTTTGTTTACCGTGTGCTCGCGAAACAGCTGTTAGAAACGCCGTATTGTGATGTAGGCGATTTGGGTTCCAAATATGTGTATCATATTTTGACAATCGTTACATCTATTAGGCTGCTGTGTTAGAATAAAACCTAGTTACTTGTGCCGGCTGGAAACCTAGATTAGTTCAGTCAGTTGCTGAAGCCGAAGAACGGTTAGAAAACCAGGTAAGTTGGTAGGTGGAGTTTCAGACAAAATTGTGCTTAGTTACTAAGTAAAGGAAGAACTTAGTTCTGTGCCACCAAGAATGATGTAACTATGGTGTAATAACTTAATGGTGAATTCATTGTGTGGAACAGCGGATTTCTGTGTCAAGGTAAGGTGCTTTGGTGCTATATTTATATATATATATATGATGGGACATTGTGTGCATATATATTAGATCATGGCATGTGATACTTCCTGGAGTAAGTCCGAACGCCGAATAGGTAGTCGCGAGATAACACTGCGTGCCGTCGCGATATAAATGTGCGTTCTGAAATCTTGTCTCAGCTATCCTGTCTCTTTCGTACTGGCGCTAGTGCGAGTGAATGCTCAGGTGCTGGAAGTATGGAAGGATGCAAGGAGGCTGCATGAGACTGGGGAAATATAGAATATGGGGGATGTGAAAGCAAGTTATGAAAGTATGTGTTGGTAGGCCAAGCCAACGATGAAGTTCCATCCATGCCAAGGCTAACCCACTTGGGGAGGACAGAACTGGAAGATTTCCCTTGGAACATGTGGGGAACATGTATTCTCAAGAAGGCTTCTTGACTCTAAGGCAGAGTCTGATAAGAAGAGTTTGCTAGGGCAGGGGCAGGTGGTCCCACCAGCAAACAGGCTTGTGTACATAGTGGATGTGATCATGTCCTATTCCTATATCCCGAGGGATGGGATATTGATCCAGCTTATGTTTCTTTAATGTACATTGATGATGTTAGGACTGAGTCTAGGGACTCTTTACCTATGTTTAGTTCAATTAACTTAGAACTATAATAACAGCCTTGTATCACTACTGACGTTAGCGACGACTGGTAGATGATTAGGGAGAGGTGAGACCAAAGATCAGACTCGGCATTCTAATTTCTTGCTCTGTTTGACGGGCTGTTC
>JACEFZ010013005.1:0-51626 GCA_014155875.1 Cepaea nemoralis
ATCCAGGCACAAAATGGGTGTTTAAGAGTGGGCGGTCTTATCCATTCAGCCACGCTGACCTCCCTCGTGCCTTTTGACTGGCACATCCGACCCCATCTCGAGCATTTGATATCAAGGTTTGCCTTCACAGGTTGTTTTGAAAAGATAGTTCCATTGTCTCAGTGTGGTGTCAGAATCTATGTCAGACTGTAGTTCATACAGAGCAGCCTTGTGCTTGATTCCTGTAGAAACATCAACTCTGGGATCACTACTCGGTGTGCCTTACCAAGTCATGAACAGTCTGTCAAAAAAGTCATGCCGTTGTTGAAACTTCCGCCTCCACTCATACACTTGATGGACTGGCATGCATGGCCATACTGGACCTTCATTTGCCGATGAATTTCTACAGGTTTCACCCCTTCACTGATCAAACAACTGATAACAGAACACTGCTCCTCTTTGGTGCATGTCAAAGTGGGGCGCCCATCTTTAAAATGTCCTTATGATGTCACCCTGTTCATCTGCACTGTGATGCGACGTGCTTAATAATCTTGACATCTTTAACAATAACACTGATAGGTTACAAGACAATAGCATGGTTACTGTAATTTCTATCACACTTGTAAGGTTGTCATTTGAAGCCCCCTCATACAAGCTGGAAGCGGTGTAGATTGTCCAGATTTCGATCACTTGCCCACAGGAGGAGATCAACACCTCAGTAAGATTCTGAGAGCTTACACAGAAAAATGTGCTCTCTCAATCAGGATCATGGTACAGGTATTGATCGACTTTACGACCACAATCACTAGCCATATTAGATTTCAGATTTATTTCTGTTTTATTCCTCAAGTTCGAGAATATTGTTTGGAGAAAGATATTCCTTTCAAGATTTTATTGCTATTCGATAACGCGCCTGGACACCCACCACATCTAGGCGATCTCCATCCAGATGTAAAATTTGTTTTTCTTCCGCCAAACACGACTCCACTCATCCAACCTATGGACCAAGGTTTGATTGCGACCGTAAAGGCCAACTATCTCCGAACCACCTTCATTCAAGCAATATCCGCAATAGATGCTGACTCAGAACTAACATTGCGAGATTCTTGGAAACACTACAACATTTTAATGTGTATCAAGAATATCGCTACCGCCTGAGAGGCTGTGACGACAAAGTGCATGAATGGCATCTGGAAAAATTATGTTAAGCGCTATGTTAATGATTTTCATGGATTTGACAGTGAATATGAACTTGAAACGATTCGGGGAAAAAATAGTAAACTCGCCAAAGACCTTTCTTTGGAGTGTGAAATTGAAGATGTCGAAGAGTTGCTAGACAAAGAATCCGGAGAACTTACAATATGAAGAGTTAATCGAACTGGAAGAAGAAAGAGTGGCGGAAGAAGAAAGAAGAGAAGCCAAGAAAGAAGAAAAAACCAGTTGTACATGTACAGTTAATGCAAGTGTTTTTCTTAAACCTGACGATGTAAAAATAAGAAACAAAATGGTGCAGATATGATACAAATGGCACAAAATGAACATCGAAAATTATGATTTATAACAATAATAAAAGAAATTTATGATATAATTTAACTTAAATATTTTTATAACATCACTTCACATTGCTGTACACATAGCGTACTCAACTTACGACCAAATCGTGTTACGACCGGTCTGTCGGAACCGATCGTGGTCGTAAGTCGAGCACTAGCTGTATTTACTTAACTGCTCTGGCTGGTTTAAGATGACCTTAGATGCTAAAATGAGCTTAACATGCCAAATGACAACCACCCCCCCTCCTCCTGCACGCATACACACACACTTTTAGCGTGTGACACTTCATGTACGTGTGCTAGCATATACACTTAGATGGGCCTATGGCTTCATTCTTTAAGTCTCACAAACGTGTATTTTATTAAATAATTTAGATCACTGCTTAAATGTCAATGTTGACTTACATCACGCTGGAACTGTGGCATTCATTAATAAGTAGAGCAGACAAATCCCAAGTGGTGAAGTGACTTTGGTCTCAGACATTGGGTAAAGTGAAAGCTGTTGTGATGTGTATAAAGGGATACAATGTAACACAGCTTGGGCAACAGCCAGATCTGTGCTGGGTTTGTGGAACATCGTACAAGACTTCTGCCGTACGTTCACCATGAATAAATGGCCGCCAATGGACTAAACTGAACTGGCAAGGTATCTAGATGTTGGTGGCCCCTAGAAATGTAGTGATCAGAAACCGTTCTGGCGCTCATCAGCACACCCCTATTTGTGTTGTTATATGTTGTCCATTGAAGGCATGCTTCAATATGTCAATTTAGGTATGCTACCTAAATTGACAAAAGGGTTCTAATATCCGTCAAATATGATCACTATTAAATAACAGGTTCAAATGTCCACTGAATGAAAATCTGGTCAACAAACACCCGAAGAAGTAGGATTTACCAGCCGAAAGGCACAAATATGGCCTACCTAGGCATGAAGCAGACGTAAGAATGTCAGTCAAACTACAGAAATCTACAAACCTGAGAATATGTGCAGTTGTTTTTGCGACATTTGCCACACTTGAATAGATCTGTATTTGTACCGCCTGTCTTTGCCATCTGGTGGTCATTGATAGCTTCTTTGGTCAGTTTCTCACGCAGCTGTTTCATTTCCTTGCTGGCCATTTCCTAAAGACAGTGAATGACATGTTTGGTCATGTTTCAGTGCATTCTATACCAAGCAATTCAGCATAAGTTCATCAATGGACAACCACTGCCAGGTAACTTACAATAAGTTTATCATTAAATTACCTGTAAGTTCATTAATAAACTCATTCTCTACCAAGCAATTCACCATAATTGCATCAATGAACTCTTTTTCTACCAAGCAAATCACTGCTAATTCATCAATGAACTCATTCTCTACCAAACAATGAATGAACTTTTTCTCTTCCAAGGAATTCACCATAAGTTCATCAATATTTTTTTAATCTACGAAGCAATTGATACAGTAAATTCATAAATGAACTCTTTTTCTGCCCAGCAATTTGTAAATTCATGAATTAACTTTTTCTCTTCCAAGCAATTCACTGTAAGTCCATTAATGAATTTTAATCTCTACCACACAATTCACCATGAGTGCATCAGTGAACTCCTCTTCCAAAGATTCATTCACCATAACTTCACCAATAAGCTCTTTCTCTACCAAGCAATTCACTATAAGTTCATCAATGATTCTCTCTACCAAACTGCTCCCCACAAGACTATCAGTCATTCCCTCTTGTGTGAGCAAACTGCCATCAGTGCTGTGCTAACCCCGTCAGTCCAGACAGCATATCATGTGTAGCAAGTCTGCTCCAGCCGTTACTTTAACAAATGTAGCTATTTTAGGCAATAGTAGCCTCATGTTAGATACAGGGCTGAGAGGTGTTAGGCTTTCACATATTCTAGGCTTCCATGCCGGTAAGTTGGGAAATGAGCAGGCTGGTAGATTGGCTGGACATGCACCGCTAGGTGAGATATTGGTGGACTAGAAAGGAGATGTGTCCAGGGCCCTTTAGGAACGTGTATGTAGAGTAGAAGAACAGATAGAATCATCATGAACTGGAGAGAATGGTGCTGCAGGGATTGGCTAGAGCAGTGGTTCTCAACCGGTGGGGAATGTCCCCCCAGGGGGGAATTTTAGGGTTTCCAGGGGGAATTAAGATTATTTCAAGATCGCATTAATACAAGAACCGATTACTTGATATTGTTTTTCCTTTCATACTGTACGGTTCTGTGCGTCTCACCCTTCTAAAATTCAATTTATAAAGTAAGTAGACCCACACTCATGTGTGGAGGTCTAGACTTGTTTTAGTATGTGCTATTACATTTAGCTTCTATCATTACGTATACTGTGTAGGGGCAGGGGCGGGATTTTTAGGGAGGAAATACGAAAGGGGGGAAATGACGTTCTGAAAATATGGTGCAGGGGGGCATGGGCCAAATTTTTTAGGTAGGAAATACGAAACAGGGGGGGGGGGGGGGGGTGGGGTTAGAGAATGACGTTCTGAAAATATGGTTGAAGGGGGGGCACGGGCCAAAAAAGGTTGAGAACCACTGGGCTAGAGGATCATGACCGACACTCAGGACTCCGAGGAAAGGACCAGATGGACACATAATGAGACTGCAACCATTACCATTCATACTGAGACTCTTTGCTGGCTGTTGAAGATGAGATTGGGGGGCAGTATGGGAATGCCCTGAGTACTGTGATCTCCATGTTTGACTCAGCTCAGCTCCATTCGCCTTCTTCTGCTGCGTTTCATAGAGAGTTTTTTTTCAGTTTTTCTTCCGGACGTGATTGTGTTGTGCCTGTTTACAGCAACGCTGCGTTCTTGCGCATTAGGACACACATCCGTCGTTATGCTGGCATTGTTGACCAGGTTAACCTATCCCGAGAGAACTCCACTCAATAATTCTGAGCCATGGTATTTCCAGACATGTCCCAGACAATTGGAATTGTGCCTGGCAGCCATATGGGGGGGAAAACACCTGCTGGTTCTGGGGAGTTCAGCCTGGACCACTTTTTGGGCAGGCCTGTATACTGGCCACTATCCCACCCACAGCCGCATAAAGTGCAAAAATCAAGAATGACATACAACACAATGTATCTCTGCTGCTATAAAGTGCACAATGAAGATATGACATACAAAAAACATGTGGGTTGATAGAATAAACATGTCCCTCCACTCCCATAAAGTGCACAATGAAAACATAACATATAAAAAAACACATGTAGGTTGATAGAATAACATGTACCTCCACTCCCAAAAATGCACAATAAAGATGACATATAAAACATATATAGGATTGGTAGAATAAACATATACCTCCGCTGTCATGGCCGCCAATCTTCTGAGCAGAAATCAAGGCCAATGAGCACTTTTTGACGAAGTTGAGGATTCTGTTGTCTTCAGTTTGGGCCCCCACTCGGCTTCTCACTCGGTTTTTGTATTTCATTTTGTGTTTCCAAACTCTTCAAAGATTGCTGTGTTAGATAATTTTAAAAATCATTTAGATAATAGTGTGACTTTTACAAGTATTAGCATCCGACAAAAAATTTGAATATGATTTCACAACCAAAATTAGTTCCATTAGCTATACAAATAGGCATGAAATGACCCTCACAACACAGTTAGTTCATTCGCTATAAGAAACAAAACATGAAATGTATCAATTATCAATGTGCATGCAAGGTGTTAGTCTATCACATCGGTAGAACAGAGAGGCAGTTTAATAACAGGGTGGTAGACCACATATCCCAAATGGGGCTGACAAAATAATAAACAAACAAACAAACAAACAAACTTTATGGTTAAACGGGTAACAAATTGGGCACGCAGGCCCGTCTTACATTCGGCCCTTTCGAATCACTCATCTTTCATTCATCAAATGTGCATGTTACATTTAACATAGGGAGAAAAAACATTGTCAAATGGATTTTGTAAGCATAAACAATGCATATTTACGCACTGATACATTCACATGAGGAAAACAAAACAAAAACTATTATCAAATGAAAGTTGTAAACATAAACAGTGCATATTGCAATGTTGTGAGACACATCCCCCATCCATCCTCATCCACCGCAGCCACAACAACATCCCCCCACCCACCAAACCTCCCCACCCACCCACACATACCTCCACGCACTCACACAGAACAGGCAAACATACATGCCGCCACCCCTCCACTGATTCCCCACCCACACACACACATCCTCACACACCAAGAAGAAGAAGAAAAAGAGGAAGAAGGAGGGGGGAGGAGGAGGAGGAGGAGGAGGAGGAGGAGGAGGAGGAGGAGGGGAAGGAAAAAGGAGGACAAAGACTCCGGTAAAACCCGGGAAGTCTACACACTAGAAATCTATGCCATCAATTGGACGGCACAATAACATGATTGATGATTGATAGGGACAATACATTATGTGTTGTTTAACTGCAAAAATTGTTGCATGTTAAAGCTGGCAGAGGTAATTTCCATTCATTTACAAAAAACCTTTTCAAAAGACACGATAGTCAGTTTAAAAACTGTGGAGACAATTCAAATTACTGTGTGAATATGAGTGTGTATATTTTTGCTTGAAGGATTTATCTAATCATTTATGTTGTGCGGTTTCTGCAGTATGAACCTGCGAGATGCAGCGAAATATGCCAGGCAAAAACTTGTGTAATTATTGTTTGTGTCTTTGTTTTCAAATTTTTACCACAAAATTTCCCACCATGAGTGCATCAGTAAAAACTCCTCTTCCAAAGATTCATTCACCATAACTTCACCAATAAGTCTTTTTTCTCCCAAAGCAATTCACTATAAGTTCATCAATGATTCTCTCTACCAAACTGCTCCCTACAAGACTATCAGTCATTCCCTCTTGTGTGAGCAAACTGCCATCAGTGCTGTGCTAACCCCGTCAGTCCAGACAGCATATCATGTGTAGCAAGTCTGCTCCAGCCGTTACTTTAACAAATGTAGCTATTTCTAGGCAATAGTAGCCTCATGTCAGATACAGGGCTGAGAAGTGTTAGGCTTTCACATATTCTAGGCTTTCATGCCGGTAAGTTGGGAAATGAGCAGGCTGGTAGATTGGCTGGACATGCACCGCTAGGTGAGATATTGGTGGACTAGAAAGGAGATGTGTCCAGGGCCCTTTAGGAACGTGTATGTAGAGTAGAAGAACAGATAAAATCATCATGAACTGGAGAGAATGGTGCTGTAGGGATTGGCTAGAGGCAAGTGGTTCTCAACCGGCGGGGAATGTCCCCCCAGGGGGGAATTTTAGGGTTTCCAGGGGGAATAAGATATTTCAAGATCGCATTAATACAAGAACCGATTACTTGATATTGTTTTTCCTTTCATACTGTACTGGTTTCTGTACGTCTCACCCTTCTAAAATTCAATTTATAAAGTAAGTAGACCCACACTCATGTGTGGACGTCTAGACTTGTTTTAGTATGTGCTATTAAATTTAGCTTCTATCATTACGTATACTGTGTAGGGGCAGGGGCGGGATTTTTAGGTAAGAAATACGAAAGGGGAGAAATGACGTTCTGAAAATATGGTGCAGGGGGGCATGGGCCAAATTTTTAGGTAGGAAATACGAAAAAAGGGGGGGGGGGGGGGGGGGGGGAGAATGACGTTCTGAAAATATGGTGATGGGGGGGGGGGGGGCACGGGCCAAAAAAGGTTGAGAAACCACTGGGCTAGAGGATCTGACCGACACTCAGGACTCCGAGGAAAGACCAGATGGACACATAATGAGACTGCAACCCATTACCATTCATACTGAGACTCTTTGCTGGCTGTTGAAGATGAGATTGGGGCAGTATGGGAATGCCCTGAGTACTGTGATCTCCATGTTTGACTCAGCTCAGCTCCATTCGCCTTCTTCTGCTGCGTTCATAGAGTTTTTTTCAGTTTTTTTTTCCGGACGTGATTGTGTTGTGCCTGTTTACAGCAAAGCTTGCGTTCTTGCGCCATTTAGGCCGACACATCCGGTCTTATGCTGGCATTTGTTGGACCAGGTTAACCTTCCCGAGGAACTCCATTCAATACTTCTGAGGCCATGGTATTTCCAGACATTTCCCAGACAATTTGGAATTGTGCCTGGCAGCCATACTGGTGAGGAAAACCACCTGCTGGTTCTGGGAGTTCAGCCTGGGACCACTGTTTGGGCAGGCCTGTGTATACTGGCCACTATGCCACCACGCAGCATAAAGTGCCACAATCAAGACATGACATACAACACACATGTATCTCTGCTGCTATAAAGTGCACAATGAAGATATGACATACAAAAAACACATGTAGGTTGATAGAATAAAAATGTACCTACACTGCCATATAAGTGCACAATGAAAACATAACATATAAAACACAATGTAGGTTGATAGAATAAACATGTACCTCCACTGCACATAAAGTGCACAATAAAGACTGACATATAAAACACCACATGTAGGTGATAGAATTAAACACATACCTCCGCTGTCATAAAGTGAACAATGAAAACATAACATATAAAACACACTGTAGGTTGATAGAATAAACATGTACCTCCACTGCCATAAAGTGCACAATAAAGACTGACATATAAAACACACATGTAGGTTGATAGAATAAAACACATACCTCCGCTGTCATAAAGTGCACAATGAAAACATAACATATAAAACACACATGTAGGTTGATAGAATAAACATGTACCTCCACTGCCATAAAGTGCACAATAAAGACTGACATATAAAACATATATATATAGATTGGTAGAATAAACAGTATACCTCCGCTGTCATGGCCGCAAATCTTCTGAGCAGAAATCAAAGCCATGAGCACATTTTGACGAAGTTGAGGATTTCTGTTGTCTTTCAGATTGGCCCACTCGGCTTCTCACTCGGTTTTTGTATTTCATTTCTGTGTTTCCAAACTCTTCAAAGATTGCTGTGTTAGATAAGTTAAAAATCATTTAGATAAATAGTGTGACTTTTAACAAAGTATTAGCATCCGACAAAAATTTGAATATGATTTCACAACCAAAATTAGTTCCATTAGCTATACAAAATAGGCATGAAATGACCTCACAACACAGTTAGTTCATTCGCTATAAGAAACAAAACATGAAATGTATCAATTATCAATGTGCATGCAGGTGTTAGTCTATCTACATCGGCAGAACAGAGAGGCAGTTGAATAACAGGGTGGTAGACCACATATCCAACTGGGACTGACAAAATAATAAACAAACAACAAACAAACTTTATGTTATGACGGGTAACAAATTGGGCACGCAGGCCCGTCTTACATTCGGCCCTTTCGATCACTCATCTTTCATTCATCAAATGTGCATGTTACATTTACATAGGGAGAAAAAACATTGTCAAATGGATTTTGTAAGCATCAAACAATGCATATTACGCATGATACAGTCACATGAGAAAACAAAACAAAAATATTATCAAATGAAAGTTGTAAACATAAACAGTGCATATTGCAATGTTGTGAGACACATCCCCCTTCCATCCTCATCCAACCGCAGCCACCAACACATCCCCCACCCACCAAACCTCCCCACCCACCCACACAACCTCCACGCACTCACACAGAACCAGGCAAACATACATGCCGCCACCCAATCCACTGATTCCTCCACCCACAACACACATCCTCACACACCAAGAAGAAGAAGAGGAAGGAGGAGGAGGAGGAGGAGAAAGGAGGACAAAGACTCCGGTAACCAGGGAAAGTCTACACACTAGAAATCTATGCCATCAATTGGACGGCACAATAACATGATTGATGATTGATAGGGACAATACATTTCATGTGTTGTTTAACATGCAAAATTGTTGCATGTTAAAGCTGGCAGAGGTAATTGCCATTCATTTACAAAAACCATTTACAAAAGATACGATAGTCAGTTTAAAAACTGTGGCAGACAATTCAAATTACTGTGTGAATATGAGTGTTGTATATTTTAGCTTGAAGGATTTATCTAATCACTTTATGTTGTGTGGTTTCTGCAGTATGAACCTGGCGAGATGCAGCGAAATATGCCAGGCAAAAACTTGTGTAATCTATTGTTTGTGTCTTCGTTATTCAAATTTACTGCTAGAAAATATTGCTTTGAAAACATGAAATGACTTCACAAACACAATTAGTTCATCATAAAACAAAAACATGAAATAACTTCACAATTAGTTTATAGTCATCAGACAAAACCATGAAATGACCTCATAAACACTCAGTACATAACCGCAGAATTTACCAACCTAGAGAAGATGGCGGATGTCATTGTGGCGACAGAACTATAGATATTGCATGACAATTCACTTTAATTCTAACATCACTTATAAAACATATAATTAAATATCTTTATTATAGCTCTTTATCTTTGTGTTGTTGAAGCAAGCATAATCTATTTATGCATGCATACATGGAATCCCAGAAGCATGGTGGCAAGTGTGATCACCTGCTCACTTGCTAGCCCCATGAGTTTGGGTACAAACCTCCCCCTCCCAAGGGAGATGTTTCCACAACCACATGGCTCTCCAAATTGGCTTAGTCTGATCATCCATGTATGCCATTTGGTAAATGCCCTAGCATCATATCGCCATTATGTAATGACGACAAGAACATCGGACCCTTCACCTTTTAAAAAACAATATGCACACACAAATCACAGCCATAAACATCAATTGTAGGGAATCTATTTGTGGTCACAATTGATGGTCATTACTTGTCCTGCTGCATGGCACAGGTGTTCACCTTGGTCTTTGGTGTTCTGGATCAATTCCATTGATGATATTTCCCTCTTGTGACCATCTTAAGCCATCCATCATATTGTATGGTAGTCAATCATGGAACATGAATGAACACATCGGGAACAGCTGGGAAACAACGGTGATAAGGTTCCTGAGAAAAATGTTGCACTCACTTTGGACTGCCAGAGTAAATATTGCCTGGGGGAGGCTAATGAAAGTAGAACATATGTACAATTATAAGGAGGATACAAACAACCCTCTTTGGTCATATGATGAGAAGAGAGGCTTGGAAAACACTGGTGACGGGAAGATCAGAGGGAGGAGAGGCAGAGGCCAACCGAGACAAACGATGCTGGATAGACTGAGACGGTGGCATGGAGGAACATTATCAGCAGAGTTGTTCCCGAACACCAAGGATAGAGATTTGTGGAGAGACATGAAGGCCAAAGCTAGTGGGCCAGGCACGTGATGATCATGACCCAGTGAGTGCTGACTGATCCATGAGAATATGGGGTCCGGCACCTTATGCCCAACATGTGGCAAGGCGTATCAATGGGGGTCTGTACTTTACACAGTGCACAGTTGTGTGTCCCTGGAAGTGGGGTCTGTACTTTAAAGTGCACAGTTGTGCTGTAACCCTGGAAGGGGGTCGGTACTTTACAGTCATTGGTGCTGTAACCCTGGAATTTGGGGTCGTATTTTTTATACAGGCCCCGTTGTGTGCTGTAAGCCCCCGGAGGGGGGTCTGTATTTTACAGTGCAGTTTTGTGCGGTAAGCCCCTGGAAGTTTTTTGGGTGGTAACTCTTACCCAAATGTGCCACCACTGACAAGTGTTTGTGCAAACACTAGGAAATAAACAAATAAACACAGAAACAAAAGTGGCAATTGGTTGTATTTAAATATGCACATTTTTAAAACATTGCACAAAGGGAAAAATCACATTACACTGACTGTATTTAATTTTCACCATTTTAGACATTTCACAAAAACCAAAAAATTTACATTTGGTGTGTTAAGTAGCACTATTTTTAAAAATTTTCACAAACAAAAGAAATTTTCACATTTTTTTTGGCTGCCCTGTAATTATGCCCATTTATAGACAATTCACAAAAGGAGAAATTCACATCCCAAAAATGTATATTAAATTTTTTGCAAAATTTTTTTAGACAAGAAAAAACCAGAAATATCCCCATTTTCACTGGCTGTATGGGAGGATGAAACCTTTATAGACATTGTACAGACAGGGAAAAATCACATTTTCATTGGGTGTATGTAAATTTGGGAAATATTTATAGACAACACATAAACAGAAAAATCACAACACTGGCTGTATGGAAAATTCCCATTTTTAGACAATTTCACAAAAAAAAAGAAAATTTACATTTCATGGCGTATTTTAATTTTGCACTATTATAGACATGGCCACCACCCTCTTCAAACGTGCCGCCAACTCTTTAGGGGGCATGTGTTGGGCCCTTTTGGTTTTTTTTGGATTGAAAATACAGATTTCACAAAAGTTAAAAAAATAGTCGCTGCCGAAGCCAATCAATCCCACCCATTTTCTCAAAACTATTTTTTAACCCCCTAAGGAACATTAACCCACCTGGCAAAATTTTAAATGTTTAAAAAACCCTAACACAAGAATTTAATGCGATAAATTGGGTATGTTTTGATTTTTAAAAAAATAATGAAAGAAAAAGGGAAATAGTAAAGAACCCAAAAAAAAGAAAAAAAAGGTGTCTGTGTGTGCACATGCTTCAGGGTTGAAAGAAGAGAAAAAGAGAGGAGAAAGGGAAATAAAAAACAAGAAAAAGTATCCCCCTTCCCTTTTCCCCATTTCTACGTCCCGAAACTTTTAAATCTTGCCAAATGTGTTTGGGTTTTTTAGCATGTCCCCAGTTTGCTTTTCTCACAACGTGGGTTTTTTTATGTCCCTCCCTGTTTGCTGTCTCAAAGCTGTTTTGGGGTTTCCATTTTCCCTCCGTTTTTCTGTCTCATACTGTGTGGTTTTAAGGTCCCCCATTTTTCTGCCTCACAATGTTTTTTTTAGTGGGCCCTCATTTGTTCTGTCTCCCAACGTGTGGTTTTATACGTATCCCTCATTTTTTTTTATTTCACTCTTCCTTTATCACATATTACCAAGGGGGCGGGGGGTTGCAATAAAGTGTCCCACAATTCTGCTGTTTGCGTTTCCCCTAAAACCCTTTCAAATGTGTCCCCCCATTTCCCCGTCCCGCTGCAACTTTTGTCCCCACATTTTTCCCCGTCTGCTGCAACTGTGTCCCCCCCATTTTTCCCCATCTGCTGCAAAATGTGTCCCCACATTTCCCCATCTTGCGGAAACCCGTGGCCCCACATTTCCCTTTTCCGCTGCAACTGTGTCCCAAAATTTCCCTGTTGCTGCAACTTTTGTCCCCCCCAAAATTTCCCTTTTTGCGCAAAATGGGTCCCCACATTTCCCTGCTGCTGCAAATTTGTCCCCCCATTTTTCCCGTTTGCTGAAATGTGTCTCCACATTTTCCCCGTCTGCTGAACTGTGTGTCCCCCAAATTTCCCCACCTGCTGCAAATGTGTCCCCCCCTTTCCCATCTGCTGCAACGTGTCCCCACATTTTCCCCATCGCTGCAAATCTGTCCCCCCAAATTTTCCCCATTGCTGCAACCCATGTGTCCACATTTTCCCCGTCTGCTGCAACTGTTTTTCCCCAAAAATTTTCCCCATTTTTGCTGAAAATATGGGGGCCCCCAAAGTCCTAACTGCTGCAACTGTTTTCCCCACAATTTTTCCCCTTTTGCTGCAACTGTGTCCCCCAAAATTTCCCCATCTGCTGCAACTTTTTCCCCCATTTCCCCGTCCCGCTCAAAATGTTTTCCCCACATTTCCCTTTTCGGGTTCACTGTGTCCCCAAATTTCCCCATCTGCTGCAACTGTGTCCCCAATTTTCCCCATCTGCTGCAACTGTGTCCCCACATTTTTCCCCCTTGTGCAAAATGTGTCCCCACATTTCCCATTGGGTCAACCCGGTCCCCAAATTTCCCTATCGCCGGGAAAATGTGTCCCACATTTCCTATCCCGCTGAAAAAGTGTCCCCCCTTTCCCTGTCTGCTGCACTGGGTCCCCCCCCCATTTTCCCCATTTCCCGAAAATATGTGTTTCCCCAGTACCTAACGCTGCAACCCGTGTTTCCCCCCAATTTCCCCCATCTCTGCAACTATTTGGCGCCCCATTTCCCTACCCGCCCGCAAAATGGTTTTCCCCATGTACCCAACTGCTGCAACCCCTTACCAAAATGAATTTTTTAAAAGGGAAAACCTGAAGCTCACCCCTACATTTCAGCGCCGAAAATCAGTTTTCCCCGCCTTTAAAGCGGCCCCAGCATCTTGGGGTTGTGGTGCTTTCGGAACTCTCTGGGCCCTTTTCCTGTCCTCCTGCCCTTTATCTGCACCAAACATTGGATGTTCATCCACCTTGACTGCCCCGGGCCCCCAGAAAGAAAGGCCTGGGGCGGGTCCCGACCCCGGGGCTATCCGGCAGGGGCCAAGATCAATTGAAAACTGTATAGCCCACAAAACACAAAAGTAAACATCATGAGGGAAACCAACCCAGAACAAGCAAAACTGGTCAGCTCAACTAGAAACCCCCAATCATGAGTGACAACCCTGGACCTGCACTACGCCTAAAAAATCACCCCAAACAGTAAAACAGATGCTGAACAACACATTAAAAATAACAAAAAGTTACTGAGCTAACATTTAACCCTTTATGGTTTCCCCGTGTTTGCTCACTTTGAACATACATTGACCCCCTCATCATCATCGTGCCCGGGTGCTGGGATAGGTTTTTCAGGCTCTCCACAATTTTTGGTCTTCCCTTGGTTTTCTGGTCAAATCTGCGATTTATAATCCTTTCCCGGGACTGTCTCAATCCATCCCGCAACATTTTTCTTGGGCTGCCTCTGCCTCTCTTTTCCCCCCGATCTTTCCCTTGTCAAGAGGTTCTCCAAAGCCTCTCTTCTCATCCAACCAAAGAAAATGTTTTTTCTCTTTTTTTATTGTTTTATTAGTGGGGTTTTGTTTCATTACCTCTTTCAGGGAATCGTTGTTATTTTCTTGGCAGTCCCAAAGGAAATTTTCAAAATTCGTCTCAAAAACCACATTTGTTGCCAAGTTTTCCTAATTTTTTTTTATTTTTCATTTCTAAGATTCCTGCATACAGAAAAAATGGTTTTAAAATTTGCTTTCACAATCTCTTTTTTTCATTAAATTTTAGTGACTTATTGCATAAAAATACTTTTTTATTTCTGAAATTCGGTTTTTGCCCGCCCCATTTGCTCTTTAAACTCTGTTGTAAAATTTTCCCTCTGATGTTTAATTTCCCCTAGGTTTTTTAACATTATCCCCTCGGTTTAAAATTTCCCTTTTTATTTCTATGTTAAATTGTGGGGGTCACCATTTTCTTTGATATCCCATTGTTACTGACGTTTTAAACTTCCCTAGTACAGCAACGAGCTGAAAAGCTGGTGTGAAATGCAACCTCATGTTTATGCCAACATTAAAAAAAAAACTGTTTTTTTTGATATTTAAGGGTCATTTTTGTGCATTTTTCTGTTAAACAATGCCAACATTGTTTTTAGGTCTGTTGCATTATCCCCCACCAATACGTGTTATCTGCATAGGCATATTGTTTAATTGTTTGTTGTTTGTCCATCAAGAATGATGATGACCATTCATTTCATCCAGTGGGGTTGAAGGTGTGGAGCCGTGGGTTCTAAGATGGCTGATAAGGCCTATTTTGGCTCGAAATGTTCTTTGACAATGTGGGCAAAGAATGCTTGACGTCTCTGGAGGAAGATTTCCTGCAGTGGTTTTTTCTGTCCTGCCTTTTCTTCACAGCTCTTGCAGTCCTGGTTGCCTCACATATGACTGCACCCTTGCGTAATGATGCACGCCACGAATTTCGGTCTCTGGCTGCAGCCTCCCAGGTGTCATGATGAATTCCAAAAGCATTCAGTGAAATTTTCAGAGTGTCTTTAAAACGTTTCCTCTGGCCACCTTGGGAGCGTTTACCACAACGCAGTTCGCTGTAAAAAATTCGTTTAGGGAGCCTGTGATCTGGCATGCGAGTCAAGTGACCAGCCCAACGAATCTGATTCTTCATCAGTATAGTGTGGATACTGGGCATGGATGCTCTTTCTAGGACTTCAGTGTCTGGAATCTTGTCTTGCCATTTAATCTTCAGTAGCTTCCTTAGGCAGACTGTGTGGAAGTGGTTTAATTTCCTAGCGTGTCGCTGATAAACAGTCCAGGTTTCACAAGCATATAGCAGTGTGGATAATATAACTGCTTTGTAGACTTTTAGCTTTGTTTGCAGGCTTATTCCAGTTCTGTCCCATACATTCTTGTACAGTCTGCCAAAGGCCGCACTGGCCTTGGAGATTCTTGCATTCACTTCGTCATCAATTGTGGCAGCTTGTGACACGGTGCTGCCAAGATAAGTGAATTTGTCCACAACACTTAGTCTATGATCATTCACGTTGATATTTGGCACAGTGTGATTACTTCCAGGAGCTGGCTGGTACATAACTACAGTCTTCTCCAAGTTGATATTGAGCCTAAAGTTGGCACAGGCATGTGAGAAAGCTGAAACATTATGTTGCATGTCCGCCTCTGAGTTGGCGTATAGAGCGCAATCATCAGCAAACAGGAGCTCTCTGACGGTTTCGCTGTTAATTTTTTTTATATTATTTATATATATATATATCTTATATTATAACCTCCAATTAGTATTCCTGGCTTCTCTTTGATCTCTCTCATTATTACTTCACTGTAGAAGGAGAAGAGATCCGGTGACAAGACACACCCCTGTCTTACTCCTAGCTTTATCTGTTCATAACTGCCCTCTTTATTTTCCATTTTAATTGCTGCTTCTTGGTTCCAGTAAATATTCTTTATAATTCTTAGATCTTTCCCATCAAAGTTGATTTCTTACATTTTAATCAGTTCATCATGTTTTACTTTATCAAATGCCTTAGTATAATCTATGAAGCACAAATATATGTCTTTCTGTGTCTATATTGACCTTTCTATTAGTGTCCGTAATGTATAGATTGCATTGTTTGTGCCCTTTCCCTCCACAAATCCATATTGTTCTTCACTAATATCCATTTTTATTTTCTTTCTGGTTCTTCTCATTATGATTCTGAGTAGAAGCTTAGTGACATGGTTTATGAGGTTAATTGTACGAAAATCTTCGCATTCAATTGCTCCTGGTCTTTTTGGTATAGCTATAAATACAATTTCAGCATATCGCTCGGTAAATATCCACTGCTGTAAATATCATTCAACATTTTGGTTAATACATCTACTCCAAATTCTCCCAATACTTTCTAATTCCTCTATTGTGATTTCATCTGGCCCAGCTGTTTTTCCTTTCTTCATATGTTTCAAAGCATCAGCGACTTCTTCTTTTAGAATAGGTGGGCTTTCTAAGTTACTTTCTTCTGTTAATTCTTCCCTTTCCCCATAATATAATTCTCTTATACACTCATTCCACCTATTCATTATAGCACCTTCCTCCAAGAATATCTTTCCTGTTCAGAAAAAAACACCCACAAGACCACATTTCAACCACCAAAAAGAAAGAACATCCACAAGATTACACTTCAACCAGAAAGAACACCCACAAGATCACACTTCAACCACCAAACAGAAAGAACATCCACAAGATCACACTTCAACCAGAAAGAACACCCACAAGATCACATTTCAACTAGAAAGAACACCCACAACACCACAATTCAAGCACCAACCAGAAAGAACACACTTCCACAAGTCAAGCACCAGAGAGAAGACCAAGGGATCATGTAATGTGCATTATACATAGAGATAAGCTGGGGGAAAAATACCTGCAGGCAACAGTTTTTTCCAGTTCTTGATGAGTGTCTTTGCCAGGGTGACAACTTCATCATTGGTGCTGGCTTTACGCAGATTGTTCACGGTCATTCCAATCCGTGTTTTCTGTTTTAGACATCAATAGTTAAATATATTGAGACAATTGGATATAATCTTTATTCAAATAACTTAACATGAAAACAATGTGCTATGTTATCAACAGTATGTTCTGTTATCATCAGTGTGTGCTGTTATCATCAGTATGTGTTGTTATAATCAGCATGTGCTATGTTATCATTAGTATTATGTTATCATTAGTATTATATGTTATCATGGGACGCAGAGGTGTTTCCAAGGCACCAGGGCCGGGTTATATACTGGCCAAGACCTATTGACGCGTCCTCGCCGAGCGTCCTGGGCAACAGGTCCCTTCGGGGTCCTGGCTGAAGTCAATAGGATCGCTGATTCCTCCGAAGTCGGAGAGTGTCTGCCTGTACGGCGAGGAACCACCAGTCTGCACACCAATAAGCCAGACATGGGACAACGGATACTCACGCAAACCTCAGGTCCTGTATTACATCACACTGATGCTGGACAACAGGATGCCTTCATCCGACATATAGGACTTCACGTTGGAGCTCAAGCCAACGAACACAAGCAAGCAAGCATATGTTATCATTAGTATTATATGTTATCATTAGTATTATGTGTTATCATTAGTATTATGTTATCATTAGTATTATATGTTATCATTAGTATTATATGTTATCATTAGTATTATATGTTATCATCAGCATGTGCTATGTAATCATCAGTATGTGCTATGTAATCATCGGGATGTGCTGTTATCATCAGCATGTGCTGTTATCATCGGGATGTGCTGTAATCATCAGCCTGTGCTAGGTTACCATTGGCATGTGTTATGTTATCATCGGGATGTGCTAGGTTATCATCAGCATGTGCTGTTATCAATATGTGCTATATTATCATCAGCATGTGCTATGTTATCATTAGTATGTGCTATGCTATTATCAGTATTAATTGATTGATTGATTTAGGAATCAACATCACAGCATTCGGGGCATTCCCATAAGTGCTCCGTCCCCATCCTCAGCAGCCAGCGAAGAGTTCCAACACTAATAGTACCAGTAGCAATCTGATTATAAGTCCATCTCGCCTTTCCTCTGAGCGTTGGCCAGATCCCCTCGTCACTCCTCGCTGTCTCATTCTTGCCAGACCATGGTAATCCATTTGCTCCTCCGAGGTGTGCACATGCTCCCACAAGGCCGCAACCACGTCTGCCTTGTCATGTATCAATACTCCACCAAGTTCTGCACAGCCAGCCAATCTGTCCGCCTGTTCATTTCCCAGCACACCGGCATGCCCCGGAGAAAAGATCCAGGTGATGCTTGTCACCCGTGACCTCCGAAGCGAAGCAAGCCACTCCGCACGAAGCCTGCCCGTCCTCACCCTCGTCAGCATGCTTTCTGAGTCAGTTACAATCACGATGTGTGTGTGTGTCGTATTCTCCATCCAGCGGAGAGCCGCAGTGACTGCCTCCACCTCCATTCTTAAGCTGGATGTTGTGGTATCATATGCCAGGCTCTCCTGCCCCAAACATCGACCATTAGCTTTGGCTATGAACCCCCAGCCACTTCTCTCACCTCTTGACACCGAACCATCTGTGTAGATAATCACATCACCCGAGTGAGCATTGTCCTGAATTAGTTGCTGGATTTCCACTTCCGTGGCCCCTGCTGGCCACTCCCTGCACTCCCGGCTTAATGTGATTATAACTCTGCACAAGTCTGACTGCTCCGCTGGCACTCTGACCCACTCCTCTCCACGCCTAATGTTCTCCAAGGGGCACACCTGTCTGATCGTATCCTCCGCCTGAGCCATCCATGATTTCCCTCTTATCAGTCGCTGACCCTTAACTGCGTCCAGCGCCTCATGCAGTGGGTGGTCTGTGTCTGCAGCTACTCTGAGGTATGCCTTCGCCTGCATCACCTTGAGCCTACCAGCAACAGTCGGCAGACCAAGAATGTAACGCATACACACTACTGGGGTGTCTCTAGTGCATCCCAGAATGACCCGCATAGCTTCGTTCTGTATGCGCTCTAACTTCACCAGCTGACTCTCTGAGACAGTGAGCAGACCTAATCCATAATCAATTACTGAGAGGATCAAGTGCTGGTATAGTGTGAAAAGCATTCTCTGCTCTGTGTCCATTGCAGCCATAGTTTTAAGTGCACTGAGTCCCTTTTGAGATCTTGTCACAACCGTCTCCACATGGTCCTTGAAGGACAGACTCCTGTCAAATGTGATCCCCAGATACTTCAGTTTGTTCTCTCTGCTGACATTTCTACCATCTATCGCGAGGCTTGGACATCAGCTCTTACAATCCTGTTGTCCAGAGAGCACCACAAAACAGCCGCCTTTTCCAGGTGGATAACAGCACTCATTTCTGTGCACCAGTCAATCACTTTGTCTACTGTCGCCTGTAGCTCCTGGGCTGTTTGCTCCCTATCTCTCCTCTGCCTATATGCAAGAATATCATCTGCAAATGTTAGTATTCTTCCAACCCCTGGTGCTTCTAGGTTTGCAATCTTGCTCGTATACACATTAAAGAGCACCGGTGAGACTGCAGATCCCTGTGGCAGTCCCGGGGTTAAAATATGTGGCTCTGAGGTCCATGCACCTAGACGGAGAGCAACCCGACGAGAGTGCAGGACGGCTGCTATCCAGTTCACCAACCAGGGATTGACCCCCTTCTCCATCAGTGCGGTCATCAAAATATCATATCGAACTCTATTGTACGCATCCTCGAGATCAAGCGCTACCGCCATCGTTTCCTGTCTACTCTGGAACCCCTCATAAACATCAAAGGCAAAAGTGGCTGCATTTGACCAGGTATCTTTTCCTGGCCTGTAGCTCCCCAGGCCTCTTGGAAGAAGCTTCCCCCTTTCCAAAAATCCTGCAGCTTAACAGCGACTATCTTCTCTAAAACCTTCCCAAATGTATTTTGAAGGGTGATGATCCTAAAGCCGCTAAGCTTTGACTGATCCTTGAATGGTTTTGGGAGAGGGATGAGATAGCTGTGCACCCAATCCTGCGGTACTGATGCTGTCCTAATGCTCTGGTTAAAGCAGTCGGTCATCTCCTCCAGGTCTGCATCGCTCAAACCCTTCATGTGGCCATACCTGACCCCATCGGGCCCTGGTGCCGTGTCTTTTGCCTTTTTCAAAATGTGTTTAACATCTTCCACCCGTATGATGTCTTCATACTGCATATTCTTCGTGGTGCCAGATAACTCCTCTCTAACTGCATCCCTGATGTCCGCATCATTATAATTGGTCTGCTCTAAAAATCTCTGGAGAAACGCCTCCCCTTTCTCTTTGTCTGTTGTCACGTGCACACCATCATCTCTATAAATTGTTCCCACTGTCATAGGCTGATCTTTTCTCTGCATTTGCCTGTGCAGTTTCCAGAATTTTCGCAGTGTTTTATCACCTCCAATCTCCTTCATGAAACATTCCCATTTTGCCTTTTTGGCCTCTGCATAACAGCGCTTGAAAACCTCCACATTGTCTTTCTTGACATTTTCCGCTGTGTCCACTTCCTCTCGTGAGCTTTGAAGTGTCTGTCGCACTTTCTTTAGCTGCTTTACTGCAGCTCTCTTTGCTTTCCAAGCATGGTCTACTTCTGGGGTCTACCATGGGGGCTGCAAAAAGGGAGTTTTAACAGTCCTGTTGCATGCCCCTCGTCTGAGGCGTCCAAGAAGGCAATCGGTCCACTCATACTGGAAGGTCTTGCGTGCTCTCCCAGCTTTAACTTTCCTGGGTTTAGAGATCAGGACTGAGCATGGCATGTGATCACTCCCATGGTCATTCAAAACAGTCCACTTTACATCAAGGACTGCTGACTGGGAAACAAGTGCCAGGTCAATAGCTGTGTCTGCATCTCCAGGCCTCATTGCCATTCTTGTCGGCCTACCATCATTTATGCAGACCACATAGGAGTCCACCATGGCATCCGCAAGGGCAATTCCCTGTCGGTTTTCTCCACTACTGTCCCATATTATCAGTATGTGCTATGCCAATAAGCATGGGCAGTCATAGTTCACCATCTTCATCTCTCCACCTTCCCCTTTATAAATATTCCTATTACGTTTTATTGTATTTTAATTTCATATTAATTTACTGTATCTATGTTCGTGTTGACAAAGGTATTGACTGCTGAAACATCAGAAATTGTATTGTTTTATTCTTACTTGTTTTAATGAGGTTGTCATAGTTTTAATTATATTAGGAGGGAAATGAAAACCTTAAATTTTATTTTTATTTTTTGGTGAATATATAAGGGGCGTTCGTTTGAAATCGGTTCATGTCGCACCACACGAAATTGTGTATGTTAAACATGATCATGTCATAGTCATGTGATAAGTACTGACCAATGAATAAAAGAGCAAGTGCTTATCGTCCCATGATGCATAGGGTCTGTTTCTGACCGTTGAGAAAATGGCCGGGTTGATCCAAAATCCGTCCAAAGAAGCTCAAAGAGCGGTGATTCAGTTTCTTTCATTTGAAGGATGTCGACTAGTGGACATTCATCGAAGAATGCAGGCAGCGTACGGTAACAAATGTGTGTCGAAGACAACAGTGACAGACTGGGCACGAATGTTTCAGAAAGGACGTCAGTTCACGACAGATCTTCGACTGGCCGGGTCAAGCGCATATTGTTGCAACAGAAAAAAAACCATCGCCAAAATTGATGCAGCAGTACAGATGAACCGTTGTCGAAGCATACGTTCGCTAGCGAAAGAATTTGATGTGTCAATTGGGACAATTCAAAAGGTCGTTCGTAAGAAACTGCAATATCGGAAGGTGTGTTCACAGTGGGTACCATGGATGTTGACCTGACCACCAAAAAGAGGAACGCATGGGATGGTGTTTGAACCACTTGCTGCGTTACAGAGTGGAGGGTGATGCATTTCTCTTCCGCATAGTGGCAGGCGATGAATCATGGTGTCACCACTTTGAGCCGAGCAGCAAAAGAGAGAGCATGCAATGGAAGCATGCTGGATCACCAAAAGCCAAAAAATTCAAGTTACAGGTTTCCGCTGGTAAGGTTATGCTGAGCGCATTTTTTGACCATGAAGGGCTATTGTTGGCCAACTTTAAAGAACCTGGTGTCAACATCAACTCTACCCACTACTTGCAAACACTAGACAAGCTGCAAAAAGCCATCAAGAATAAACGACCTGGCATGCTTTCTCGCGGTGTGATTTTGTTGCACGATAATGCTCGTCTGCATGTCGCAAAGATTGTGCAGGAAGCATTAGCAAGGAAGAAGTGGGAAATTCTGCAACATCCAGCCTATAGTCCTGATTTGTCACCATGTGATTTTCATTTGTTCGGACCTCTAAAAAAAGCTCTCAAGGGGCAACGATTTCACACAGATGCAGACGTAATGAACGCGGTAAACACTTGGTTCAGTGAGCAACCACAATCCTTTTTTGCGGACGGCATTCGCCGCCTACCTAAGCAATGGGATGCTTGCCTGAATGCCTACGGCGACTTCTTCTGACCAACCCAGGTGCATAATTCATTCAAAATGAATGCTTTGTTTAATTCTACCACACCTGTTAATGTTTCTTTCATGCTTTTGTAATAAAGCCATTGGAACGGGTTTCAAATGAAAATCCCTAATATTATGACAAGGTAAAGAACAAATGTATCATTTTTCGATGTATTCAATGCAAGTCCTCCAGCTCCGATATAGTGCTTGGATTCCTGTAGGAAAAACATTCTCTTGGTCACTACTTGGTGTGCCTGACCTGGTTGTGAACAGTCTGTCACAGAAACATCCTACTCCGCTCATACACTTGCTGGACTGACAGGCATGCATCACATACTTGGTCTTCATCCGCTGATAAATTTCTATAAGTTTCACCCTTCACTGATCAAAAAAGTGGATAACAGAAGGCTGCTCCTCTTTGGTGCATGTCAAAAGTGGGGCCGCCATCTTTAAACTTCCTTATTATGTCACCATGTTCGTCCTCAGCCTGATGTCACATGCTTAACCCTCTTTCATAACAATACTGTCAGGTTACAAGACAATTTCCATCTATTTCCCCTCCCATTGATTATTCTGTTTATGTGGACTTCTGTTTATGTGGACTCTCAGGCAAGTAAATTTGTTTATTTTGATTCTGCATCCTCATGATCTAAAAACTTGTTTCATTATATATTAAAGTCAAGTGAATTTACAAATATGTGAGCAGCATGAATACCTCTACAGCCACCTTAAAGCCACGTAGGTGTACAAATGCGTCATCAAACCACCAACACGAGAGTGCTCTTAGGCTGACTTCTGAGCATCAAGACATAAAATCCCCCTTTTCACCATAT
This sequence comes from Cepaea nemoralis, assembly GCA_014155875.1. Classification (NCBI taxonomy): domain Eukaryota; kingdom Metazoa; phylum Mollusca; class Gastropoda; order Stylommatophora; family Helicidae; genus Cepaea; species Cepaea nemoralis. The sequence goes on from JACEFZ010013005.1 coordinate 23,569, forward strand.
TTTCAGAATGTCATTCCCCCCCCCTTTCGTATTTCCACCATAACACTCCCCCCCCCCCCTTTCCCCCCAGTATACGTAATTATGGAAGCTAAATTTAATAACACATACTAAAACAAGTCTAGACGTCTACATAAAACGTGAATTGCGAGTCTACTTAGTTATAAAATGAATTTCAGAAGGGTCAGACGTACAGAACCGTAAAGTATGAAACGAAAAACAGTATCAAGTAATCGGTTCTTATATTAACGCGATCTTGAAATAATCTTAATTTCCCCCCCTCCCCCGAAACCCTAAAATTCCGGGGGGGGGGGGGGGGGGTGGGGGAGGGGAATTCCCCACCGGTTGAGAAACACTGCTCTAAAGGATCAATGATTCAGCAATCATAAAATTACATTTACTGTGTGCATGCAGCATATGTATGTGTGTGTAATAGCTTCTGGGGACAACAACGCAGTGCTCACCTGCAAGACATGCAAAGTCATTTTTGTATCCCGAAGTGCCTTCAACAGATCCAGCGATGTAGCATGATCCTGAAAGGAAATTACAAGCAAAGCCATGTTACCTGATACAGCATTTTAGAAAGCAAGCCAAAACAAAGTCATCATCACATACCTTTCCCTCAAGGGAGACATAATTCTTGTGTACCAGTTTAAGAATGATGCACAGCAGAATTGTATGTTGTTGCAACTGGGCAACTTCTGCTAATGTCCTTGTTCAAATTGCTGCAAATGGGCAAGATTTGTTACATGTCTTTAGTTTAAAGTGCTGAAACTGAGCAAGATCTGCTAGCGTCCTATATTAAAATTGTTGAAACTGGGCAAGATCTGCTAGTGTCCTATGTTTAGAATGCTGAAACTGGGCAAGATCTGCTAGTGTCTTATGTTTAGAATGCTGAAACTGGGCAAGATCTGCTAGTGTCTTATGTTTAGAATGCTGAAACTGGGCAAGATCTGCTGTGTCCTTCCAATAAACAGTGATCATTAATGTAATTAATATGTAACTATTCTACCAATAAGTGCTTGCTAAATAAACTTGCTCTGCGGTAGATGAATCCAAAATGGTGACAACAAAGGGCATTGACTGTTGCCGAGCTGTTGCTGAGTCCAAATGTTAGCTGCATCACCTTTACAGGATGTTGTAATCAACCCCAGCATTTTTAATGGCTGCTTGTGATTTACTAGACAATGTTAGTTCAGTAGCTTGCCATTGCTTTCTGAACAGCTGAAACCCATACAATCTAAATCAAATCAAAGTGGTCTTCTTCCAAATAACTAGCAGTTGGTTTCGACTCTGTATGGTGGTGAATTATGAAACTGTACATCCCAGCATCCCTAATAGCCCAAATAAAAAATAACAAAATATTACTCAGAAGCTCAACAAATGGAAAAACATGGTTTGCCTAAACTAAAATCTTCATTGGATGTATTTGAAAACAATGGCTCATACATCGGGGGGAAACAACTCTTGCAACTGTGGTCTGTCTGCTAGACTACGTGCATTTGTCTCCTAGAACTTTCGAGTTATTTCGGTACTTCATTTTTAATTCACCGCAAACAAATTGTGTAGTTATTTTTAGCAATGACCGAGATCTGGTGGGATTATCGATTTTCAGAATAGGGATATCGAGATTCACTTCGTGGTCGGTTAACAAGTGTGTTTGCAGCTAGATGTTCCCAAAACCGGGCACTCTTCCGAACTTCGGCCCCAAATTATTTAGTGTGTTAAAATGCATCCCTTACAGGGCCTCATTAGCCGATATAATAAAAAATATGAATTATGAATTAACATATGGAACTGAGAAAAAGGAACTATGTACCAACAATAGATCAGATATTTATCTTACGACAAATAGCCGAGAAACATTGGGAATATAAAAGAGATCTCCATAACATTTTTGTGGATTTTAAAAAGACTTATGATAGTGTCCATAGGAATAGTCTATGGAATGCTATGCAGGAATTTGGAATACCAAGGAAGTTAATCAACATGACCAGACTATGCAGGGAAGATACTTATAATATAGTAACATATAAAGGCAGGAAATCAGACCCCTTCCAAATAACATCTGGCTTGAAACAGGGTGATGCACTATCGCCGCTACTCTTCAATCTGGCTCTAGAGAAAGTTGTAAGGAAGGTAAAGGAGGAATGTGATATTGGAGGAACATCCAAGCTGCTTGGTTATGCAGATGATATAGATATTATAGGGCAAAGTGAACAAAAGACATTGGAAATATTGACTCACTTAAAGGAAAAAGCCCAACAGATGGATCTGGTTATCAACCAAGATAAGACAGAATATATGGTAATTTCAAGAGACGGAATGGCTAAAAACTCTGGCCACATACAAATAGATAATATGACCATTAAAAGAACGGAAACATACAAATACCTGGGTACAATCTTCAACTGCTCCAACATCATAAGGGAAGAAATACAAACTAGAATCAACTCTGGAAATAAGATATACTATGCACTACAACATCTACTAAAATCAAAGGTGCTATCTCGTAACACCAAAATCACAATATACAAAACACTGATCAGACCAGTTGCACTACAACATCTACTAAAATCAAAGGTGCTATCTCGTAACACCAAAATCACAATATACAAAACACTGATCAGACCAGTTGTGCTGTATGGCTCTGAAACCTGGAGTACAACGAAAGGAGACGAAGCCTTGTTACAAACCTTTGAGAACAAAATTTTAAGACGCATCTTTGGACCCATTAGGGATACACAAAGTGGAGAGTGGAAAAGAAGAAGTAACAAAGACATTTATGATTTGTTTAAGTCCCCGCTAATCACTGGTATCATGAAGGCTAATAGACTACAATGGCTGGGGCATATAGAAAGAATGGAAGATAATAGGGAAACAAAACTCGCTTACACTCAGGAAATAAATGACCGTAGACCCCGAGGTAGACCAAGAAGGCGGTGGAGAGATAATACATGTACAGACCTACAAGCACTTGGAATCAACGATTGGCAAGAGAAGGTCCACCAGAGAGACGAATGGAGACAGATTGTATTTGCAGCAAAGAACCTCAATGGCTTGGAACGCTGAAGAAGAAAAACCAATAATATTTCAGTTATATGTGGAAATTGTGGCACGAAAGTTGCAATGACTGCCGGAAAACATGTTCTAAACTCTTGTATCGGTACATCCGCAGGGGAAAATAATTGTACATATTGGAACGAGCATTGAATGTGTTGTCGATCACTTCCAGCTGAGTGTGTTGGTGGACAGCAAGACCGATCGATGGACACAACAAAAGTTTCTGGGCAAGAAGGGCCCTCACTGTCGTCGGTACTACAAGATATGGATATACACTCCAGTGACAGTGACGACAGTGAGGGCCCTCGGGGCCCATAAACGTTTATTGTAACCATCGATCGGTCTAGCAGATGAGGATACACTCAAATATCGATCGGTCTAGCAGACAACAATACAACGTAAGTGATTGACAACACAGAACACATCGCCCTGGAAATGACCTTATGAGGCCCTATAAGGGATGCATTTTACACTAAATAATTTAGGGCTGAGGTTCGGAAGAGTGCCCAAAACCGCATGTCATTGTCTTCACAAACTAGCCCCGAGATACATCAAAGATGAGCGCAGACAAGCGGGACATACACAAGATAAGAGGAGAAGCATAAGAAATTAATAAATATACACTCGAATCAGGGGGTTTGTGACCTTTTCTCTACTGGCTAACGTCTACTCTACATCTGAAACAATAACTAACAATATTACAAAATTGGGATCTTTAACGAGCCAGGCGTGAACGCGAAATATTAACGACTAACTCAGTAACTGCAAAGTTAAGACTTTAAGAAGAGGGACGCTGGACACAAAAACCAAACATATACAACCTAACAGTAACAGTTAACAACCGCCACAATCAAATGTGCTGCTCAAGACCAGACCGCGGGAGTGACAGTGAGAGCGAGCCCAGTTGCTTACTCATTATTATATTTAATAACAACACGATAACTCTTACAGTTGTGTCCGTTGAAATGAGTTTATCCAGTTTCTTGCCGATTTTCATAACGTCTTCCTCGGCTCCCATGATGCAGGCTTGTCTTGACACTGAGACAATCAAATATCCGAGAAGCCACAGCCAGAACACAACTTCGCCTTTAAAATGAGAACCGGAAGTCTATCCGACCAGAAGCCATAAATTAGGACGATAATCATAATTTTCTGGATTGGATTAAAACATCATAGCTATTTCATTTAATTTGTTTTTTTTTTAATTTAAAAAAATGTAATGCAATTTTATTAATTTATAAATTATTATGGTTTTTTCCTTCTTCTTTTTTACGTTTGTTTTTTGCTTTGAAGTCTACCTTCGTTCGTATAAGTACAACTACAAGTAGCTGCTACTACTGCAGTAACTGCATTGGCTGCACTCGACTGATTTTGCAAAACGGTTAGCTTTCTCTATTACTATTACCAATGTAACTTACCATCAGGCGAATCTTCTCCGATGTTTGAGGTACTTGTAATTTAGGTCAAGAAGGTCAAGACTAGCACATACGGCATGAATGGCTCAACACACTGACCAGTCACAATTAGTCAAGCTAACTTTTATCTGTGTATCGCAGTGGTTCTCAACCTTTTTTGGCCCGTGCCCTCCTTCATCATATTTTCAGAACGTCATTTCCCCCCCCCCCCCTCCCCTTTCGTATTTCCTACCTAAAATTTTGGCCCGTGCCCCCCTACACCATATTTTCAGAACGTCATTCCCCCCTTTCGTATTTCCTACCTAAAAATCCCGCCCCCGCCCCTACACAGTATACTTAATAATGGAAGCTAAATTTAGTAGCACATACTAAAACAAGTCTAGACGTCCACATAAAACATGATTTGTGGGTCTACTTACTGTATAAATTGAATTTTAGAAGGGGTGAGACATACAGAACTGTAAAGTATGAAGGGAAAAACAATATCAGGTAATCGGTTCTTGTATTAACGTGATCTTGAAATAATCTTAATTTCCACCGCCCCCCCCCCTGGAAACCCTAAAAATTCCCCCCTGGGGGGGGGTAACTCCCCACCGGTTGAGAACCACTGGTGTAACGGAACGGGGAACTCTAAGGCGTGAAAGACAACGCGTGAGCCCACCAATTGGTATAACAAATTGCGGTGACCAAGGTGGGAACAAACGTCAGGAAAGTTTGGAGAGAATAATAATGGAAGGGGGGTATATGCCTGGGAAGAGAGGAAGAGGAAGGCCAAAGAGAAGATATGTGCAGGATGTGGCGGATGATCTCCAGATGGGTGTATCAGACGCGGGACATCTTGCTTATGATCGAGAAGTTTTCCGGAGGGTTGTTAAGGCAGCGAGGTTCTGCAACGGACATGCGAATGGATGAATGGATGAATGAGGTGGTCATAAGATACACTGGACGAACAAACGACTGTAAGGACACATGGGAATCTGCTTGTTCAGAGTGAAGGAGATCGGAGTGATCGGAGAGCAGGCAGACATGAACATTTTGTCAAGTGCACAAGAAATTTGACTAACCAATACAGAACTGATGCGATTAGTCGGTATTCGCTGGCAGAGATGTTCAGGAATACCTACAGTCCGGAGCGCAATGAATACGTTCCTCACTGATCATTAATCAGGTGATCTCTGTGTGCTTAACGAGACTAAACTGTATATCATTTCTTGTCCACTCCTGTGTAGTTGGTTCTCTGAAATTAGGGCGTTACGCTGACAATGGCCTGTGTACAGTCTGACAAGGGTTCAATGTTTTTCGTTTTTCAGGACATCGCTGTCAACATCAGCATCTTTCAGCTGATTGTTGATTTCTTGGCAAGATTACGCTCAGTAGTTTGCCATTGCTTTCTGGGCGACCGGCTCAAATACCTCGTAAGTTACCGACGCGGAGAGAACCGCTACCAATTCTCGCGCAACGCCACGTTACTTACGAGAGTATACGAGATTACGGAGAAAGTCGTGTAGCCTCTAGACCAGGGAGACCGGCATCACTTCACATACCGCATACCCATAGCATATTTCTACTACACGACATTTTAATTGTATTGTTAACGTTCGCAACTGACACGCGGCATCTTCTGTTGATCACCCTATCTGTCGCTTAACGGTTTAGTCTCACCACCCAAGATAACAGGGAGAAGTCAGTAGTTCTTACATGGATTGCGGAATAGGGATGTCCCTTATCACAAGAGAAGTAAGGCGCCCCCTTCCCTTTGTTAGCCTACAGGTGGGCAATGTGGAGAACCGTTTTAGCCTCAGCCCGAAACAGCATAGCGTGAAACCGCGGAAGCAGATGGTGAATTTATCTTCAGATCGGCCGACAGATAGTTGTTGGTCAAGTTCTCAAGGGTAGATGACCTCTGTGTAGAGACAATGGCTAAGGTCTCAATTTGTCGATGTTAGACAGATGATCTCTCTGTAGAGACAGTAGCTAGGTATGGCTCAAGCTGTCGATGTTAGACAGATGATCTCTCTGTAGAGACATTAGTTATGACCAATGTCCAGTGGCCTGCGTGTGCGTGAATAGTCCGTCTGTCCGATAGATATCTGGTTGACCCTGTCAGTAGTCATATGCTTGTCCCAAAGATTAAGCCATGCATGTCAAACGTGATTAAAGTCATTCTCATGATTATCGAGCAAGGCTTCCACTACCATCTGTTGTTGAGAGCTCGTCAATACAGGGATAACTGGCTTGTGGCAGCCTAACGTCCATTGCATCTGTGTTCGTCTCCAGTCGTCTTTACTTGTCTTGCCACTGGACTCAGATGGACTCAGGCGAGAGAGTGAGGACGACGAATTGCGCAACTCTTCCTCACGATTATCCAATTCATCGCGTAAGTCATTCTTCATCCAACTTACTGGATGAAATGAATGGTCATCATCATTCTTGATGGGCAAACAACACACCAGTATGGCCATTGCCAAGAAGGAAAGCAATGGCAGACTACCATCCTTACAGGTATTTATGGAAAAACAACAACAACAACAACAACAACAGCAACAACAACAACAACAGAAGTAGACGGTAAACTTTACCTAACACGATCGCAAGTAACACAATCTTACAGGTGTCTAGAACATTATGATTCATCAACTCACAGAATATCAGATCTTACCAATCTCATCTAGTTGCTCTGGTACTTTGCGGTGTCGAGTGAAGCATAAACAGTGGAAGAGTGCCCGTTTATGGGCTTAATATATCGAGATTCCCATGGAGTCTGTTATTCCTTATGTCTATCGTTTACATGGTCGACCTCTTCTTCAGAATATCCGATAAACAGCGTAAATAGGCGCTCCATAGAAGCAGCCTCGCCCAGTAGCGACAGCCATGTGTAAACATCTGGAAACTGCATTGAGAAAAAGAACATTTGAGAGCTAAATAGAACCTACATGGCTATATGCACTCGAAACATGAACAATAAGCAGACAATCTGAGAGACATCTGGGAATGAACAGAGTTCATAAAAGAAATAAAATATAGGCAAGTTAAATATTTCGGACATGTTAAAAGACACAACACGCTTATAAAAACCAGAGTGGAGGGTAAAGTTGAAGGCAAGCGAGCAAGAGGTATACATGATACAAATGGGAAGATAACATCAAGCGATGGACGAAATTCAGTCTGACAGGATGTACAATCAAGTCGAGAGACAGCCAATTGTGGCGATCCATTGCAGCCAACCTTCATTGTGGAGACGGCACCTGATTGATGATAAAAGATAAACTATAAAACTTAGTGACAACTGGCAAAACTGAAGGGAACAGGAGCAAGGGGAAGACAGAGAGGCCAATGCCTGGGTGGTCCGGCCACATGGCATAATAATAGGAACAAGAGCACAGAACTGATCCCAGACTCTGGTGACCTGGTCATATGTACGACCAGCCACGATGATCGGCACGGCACATGATGATGGTGGTGAATGAGCTCTGGTAAGATACGTCATGTTCTTACATGCAACAAAATAATCCCAAGTGGGCCTGGCGTACATGCAACAAAATAATCCCAAGTGGGCCTGGCGTCTTCGGCGTACATTTTATTTATGTTGCTAGGTCCACATTGCAGAATGGATAAGAATGCACGTTCTTAAACATCCGGTGTGCTGATGCCGAGGTTAGGGGCTCAACCCCTACACCGGACAGCTGGACTAAAATGTTGACTTGTCGTCCTTAACTTGGGGACGTTAATTACAAGTACCTCAGAAGTCGGAGTGGGTTCGCCTGATGGCGAGGAACACTGGTAAAGGGGAAAGCTAACCCACACACAAAATCAGGTCAGTGCACTAACAGTAGCAGCACTTGAATGGACTAGGCTTGAGTTGGAAGGGAGCGAACGCAAGCAACATTACTTCCTGTGGGATAAATACATGGTCAAGTCCCCATGGAAGCGAGCGAACGCAAGCAACATTCATTACTTCCTGTGGGATAAATACATGGTCAAGTCCCCATCGAAACTACCTCCCCCTCCCTCTCTCGCCAACTCTTACTGCCCGCACCTCTCTCTTTCTCCTACAGCCTCTGTTGACTATAAAATTAAAGGATTTCAAAACTGAGTATAAACGCGGAGAAAACAACATAAACTTAGTTCTAGTCCCATCGTGTCCGCGCGTGTTGTGCTTGATCATGACCTGATTGCATCCTCAGATGCCTTTCTGCAGATGTACAGCGCCAGTACCAGTCTTACGTCCCCAGCCCCCTTTCTTTTGGATTCTGAGTTTGAAGAGGGGAATAAGAGCTTCCCAGCACAGTCTTCTTGGGGCTGGTACAATCGACTAATGAAGAATCAGATTCCCTGGGCTGGTTACATGACTCGCATGCCAGACCACAGGCTCCCTAAACGAATTTTTTTACGGCTAGCTGCGCTGTAAACGCTCCCAAGGGGGTCAGAGGAAACGCTTTAAGGCTCTCTGGAGATATCGCTGAGAGCTGTTGGAATTCATCATAAACATGCGAGGCTTGCTTAACCGAAATTTGTGGCGTACATCATTGCACGAGGGTGTGATCACTTGCGAGGCAAACAGGACTGCAAGAGCTGTGAAAAACAGACTGGGGGTGGGAGGGGGGGGGGCGCCATGGCTGGAGATCCACCTCCTGGAACGTCAAGCATTCTTTGCCCACACGGTCAAAGAACATATAGATAGGCCTTTCCATTCATCTTTAATCATCTTAGTCCTCACGGCTCCATACTGTCAAGCAAACTGAATGAAATGAATGGTCATCATTATACTTGATGGACAAACACCACACCGCTTAAGGAGGGAAGTCTCATTCCAATAGATGCATGAGGCATAGGACTTAAAACTTAATTGTCCTGGGAATTCATGTTCAACCTAACAAACCCTCCATTGCTCGAAATGGCACATGATGATGATGAGGGGGCGATAACCAGTGTGGCTTCTGCTGAAGTCTCCGAGAATGGAGTCCGTGATGGTTGTGTTACAGTTGTCAAGATAGTCCGTCTGTCAAGCCAAGATTCATGGTAATTATTCACATACCTTTATAATTATAACGTTTAGGAATATCTTATACATGCAAATAAAGAATATTAATATTATACCCCAAAGTAGCAATCCACGGTGCGCTTTTGCTACCCGAGAAATATCAATAGAATATGGATGGGAATCTTCACAATCACATTTTCACATCAACTTGAAAGGAAGAAATTAAATTAAGAAGTTAAATGAGGAAGTGACTATCTCTCTGAACTATCTTGAATCTTCTATCTACTAAAGTACTAGATAGTAGATACTAAATAATCTAGTATCATTTAGAAATACTAGGCAAAACCTGACAACAAACACCCGACAAACGAGCAATTCCATTGAAATTTTGATACGTTAAACAAATTCAAATAAATAATAGTTAATACTATTACTATCTAAATAATACAATATCTTGTTTAAAAATTAAAAATCAAGAATAATATAAAATAAGTATCTGAATATTATAATATAATATTACAATACTGAAATACAAAATAAAAATAATGGTATGTGTGACTCCTGCGAAAAAGTCAGAGATCTCTCACATTTTTGTATCACACATACGGTCACATACCTCACTGGGCACTCTTCCGACAGACGGGTCTAAATAGTTCTGCAGTGAATAAGTGATTAGGGTTAGGGTTAGTGTTAGTTATATAAAATTATTCATTGCAGAACTATTTAGACCCATCTGTCGGAAGAGTGCCCCTCACTGTTTTCGGTGTGTATTGTTATATCCGGCTGCAGCTGTTACTTCTCTTATTACTCTTATCGTATAATAAATAATAATAGCCTTCAGTCATATTTGACTATTGGTTGATGTGCCCCACAATAGGATCCTCCAAATGGGAACAAGACAATCTGTTTACAAAAGCTCTGTGGCTCTTCCATTTCATACGTAAAGACTGCTATAATACACATCACACGGAATAATTTAATTATATAAATTTTCCAGAGCCTTTGTTGTTGTAATATACATCAAAAGGAACACTTTAATTTTAATACCATTTTCAGAGCTTTTTTAAATAAAAACACCATAAAGGTTTCGACACTGGGATGAAATGAGTGTGATTTCTTTATTTAATGTGGTGTATTTATTTTCATGTTGGATTCTCAGAGCCTGAAGACATGAATATAAGTGCTCTCAAAACAACCCTGTAGCTGAAATGTTCATTGGGACTAATTGTTCATTGGGACTGCATAGCCCAGCATAGTCTGGACACACTAGACAGTGGTCAGAATATTCTGGGAATTGTATGGCAAGGACAGGTGATGTGGAAGCATAGTCTGGACACACTAGACAGAGGTCAGAATATTCTGGGAATTGTATGGCAAGGACAGGTGATGGGGAAGCATAGTCTGGACACACTAGACAGAGGTCAGAATATTCTGGGAAGAACAGGTGATGTGGAAGCATAGTCTGGACACACTAGACAGTTGTCAGAATATTCTGGGAATTGTATGGCATGTGATGTGGAAGTATAGTCTGGACACACTAGACAGTTGTCAGAATATTCTGGGCATGGCAAGGACAGGTGATGTGGAAGCATAGTCTGGACACACTAGACAGTTGTCAGAATATTCTGGGAATTGCATGGCAAGGACAGGTGATGTGGAAGCATAGTCTGGACACACTAGACAGTTGTCAGAATATTCTGGGAATTGCATGGCAAGGACAGGTGATGTGGAAGCATAGTCTGGACACACTAGACAGTTGTCAGAATATTCTGGGAATTGCATGGCAAGGACATGTGATGTGGAAGCATAGTCTGGACACACTAGACAGTGGTCAGAATATTCTGGGAAGGACAGGTGATGTGGAAGGGAACTGGCCATTCATGTTGTGTAAAAGCCTGACACCCCTAAGGCAATCTCTACTGTGGACTAACTATACTTCATATATATAAGATTACCCTTATTAATTTATAAATATAAGTGGTAAGCGGGCGTTTTAATATAGTCGCACCTGGGCTAAGCTGATAATGTTATGAACGTGGACATGGGTTTGAGACCTGCGTTCGTTGTCTGCTAAAGTGAAGGAGAGACTGACCACCTATTCCTTCATGTCTACACAATGTGATAGTCCTAGCACATCATAAACATAGAGCAGATTCCTGCTTCAGGACTTTTGTGTGTGTGTGTGTGTGTGTGTGTGCGCGCGTGCGTGCATGCGCATGCATGCGCACACACAAAAGTCCTGCAGAGAGAGAGAGAGAGAGAGAGAGAGAAATGGAGAAACAAAGAGAGAGAAAGACAGAGAGAGAGAGAGACACAGACAGAAAGAGATATAGAAAGATAGAGAGAGAGAGGCAGACAGAGAGAGATTGAGAGAAAGAGAGAGAGAGGTACACAGAGACAGAGAGAGAGAGAGACAGAGAATGATTGAGAGACTGCGAGAGACACACACAGACAGAGAGAGACAGAGAGATAGAGAGAGGGACAGAGAGATAGAGAGACTGAGAGAGACATAGAGACACACACAGACAGAGAGATTGAGAGACAGAGAGAGACAGACAGACAGAGAGAGAGATTGAGAGACAGAGAGAGACATAGGGAGAGAGATTGAGAGACAGAGAGAAAGACAGAGAGAGATTAAGAGAGAGGGATATATATATATATATATATATATATATATATATATATATATATATATATATATATATATATATATATATATATACATATACATCTTAATTTATCCACAGCAAAAACTTGACAACATCCAGCCAATCACAGACTTGATGCTCAACATTTTTGACGTGACTTAAATTAGTGATCGGAAATGTTTCCTCCAGTAGTCAAGTCACATGCGGCACTTGTTGTGCCTTCACTTCTGTTTGCCTTATTGATGTTTCAGATCTTCAGCTGCAGGAGCAGATTAAAGCTTAGAAACTCTTATCTGCTGGAATCTCTACCCCAGCATTCTGACTGGGTGTGGGATGCCCTGGGTGGAGGCAAAAGTTCCAGATTTGAAGATGTTTCTGGCCAGATAGTGAGTCCAGGAAATTCCAAACCAGAGACAAATGGTTCTCTTGACAAAACAGATAATTACCATAGAACAGTTCTGCTTCCTGGGATTCCTACGCTGACTGTGCATTACGTCTGGTGTATTGAAGGCTACTTTGAACTGGGTCACTACCTCTCTGTTCTAAGTGTTATTCAACAACTGCAGCCAGATAAAATTGTCATTCACTATAGAAGTCTACCAAGAACAGACTCGCAAGGCTACTGGAGATGGTTAGAGGATCTTCAACGAAATGTTGCTATGCTAAGCATGCGACCTCTTTCCGATTATCGTATCTGCAGACATGATCTTTCTGCCGGAGTCACTTATGACAGCTATGATTTTCCTGATCCTTACGGGGTGTTTTTACTTGGGGATATCGCCATCAGCAACTTAACTCGTTCAGACATAAAGGATTTAATGATTAAATCATTTTCTCAGCGAACATCCACATCGTATTTTAAAACAGTACCTCCAGTGACAGAAGAAGAGCTTCGTAAGAGTCAGGTGTTTCTCGTGTCAGACACAGAGCCCTACCACATCAGTCAGAGTCCTGGAAGAGTGGTCTTAGCATGTCCTGCTGCCACAACTGTGAACAGTCTAAAACTGTTTGTGAATGTAAGTTGTATCGGCATAAACTCTTACTTATCTCCCGAAGACCTGCTGATACGAAATAATCGATTTAATCGCTTTGCTCGTAGCGTCATTTATGGCACGCCAGATGTAATTAGTGTTCACATGTTTTCTGCTATGCAGATTCCTAATATAGTTCACATTATACTTATAGATGGCGTTACAGAAGTGACTCCTTTATTGTACCTTAGCATTAAAAGTGCATATCTCAAAGGTAAAGTTGATGGTGTTTTTGTTCATGGAAGTACACCCCCCTCAGGGACTCTGTGGGACAAACTTCAAACAGGACATAAACTGAATGTGAAATACATTCCCATGCCTTCGTCTCAGGAGCTGAAAACAAAACATGCAGCTGTGGTCTATGCCTTGTACACTTTGCTTCAGCACTGGTGGCGTTGCACATTTTGGTGATGTTGTCTTTCTCAAGCCCATTCCATTGTTACAGAGACATGCGGGTGCCATTGCCACTCCACACTATAGTGAGTTCAGGTTAAAACACCAGTCTACAAACACAGATATTTTGGCTGGGTCCAAGGGCTCTGTGTTTGTTGAATCCTTTTTGGCAAGATTGAGACAAGAGGATCTGAAATCCTCAGATGTACGAGCTGATGATGTAGCTACTCATACAAGAGAGACAAACCCAGAATCTGTCCTCCTGGACTCACAGTTGACCTCACATCAGAAATGTGAGAAAAATCGGTGTCAGGTAGCAGGTGGACATGGCCACCCAAAGCAGTCATACACAACTAGGTTGATTTGGAACAAAGAACAACCAGGTACACTTGATCAACTCTTGCTTGTTGAAGGCCCTATAAAAAGTGACATTAAAGAAATCATCGAAGCAGCTCAATTTTTGCAAACAGTGCCCTAGTTACATATAGCACCCATTGACAAAACATAGTACAGATTCACAAAAGCCAGGTATTTCTTGTGGCAGATGCTGTGCTCTACCGCACAAGCCAATGTCCTTGGAGGCTGCTGATAACATGCCTTGCTGTGACAACTGTGAGCAGTCTAAAATTGTACGTGAACGTAAACTGTATCAGCATAAACTCTAACTTATCTCCCAAGGAAAACAGCTGGGATCAGATAGTCAATTTCCTTGCTTTGCTTGTGAAATTAGAGATTACAAACAAGATGACATTAACTTAGAGATTTCATTATCTGGTAATAACAAGAAAAGCGCATAAGCTGGTATGAGGCTGACGATCCCATCGCCCATACTGGCAAACACATTATAAGAGAAATACATATTGCCATAGACAGTATTGCTAAATTACCAATTGTAACACTTTAGTAACGACTTCATAATTGTCCCAATCAACACATCATGTGTGAATGGCTATCCTTCATGTGTATGCCTCAGCATGTGTGAATGATTATCCTTCATTTATGTGCATCAAAAAGTGTGATTAGCTATCCTTCATGTGTATGCATCAGCATGTGTGATTGGCTATTCTCTATGTTGATTGATTGATTTAGGAATCGACATCATAGCATTCGGGGCATTCCCATAAGTGCTCCGTCCCCATCCTCAGCAGCCAGCGAAGAGTTCCAGCACTAATAGTACCAGTAGCAATCTGATTATAAGTCCGTCTCGCCTTTCCTTTGAGCATCGGCCAGATCCCTTCGTCACTCCTCATTGTCTCATTCTTGCCAGACCATGGTAATCCATTTGCTCCTCCGAGGTGTGCACGTGCTCCTACAAGGCCGCAATCACGTCTGCCTTGTCATGTATCAATACTCCACCAAGTTCTGCAGAGCCAGCCAATCTGTCCGCCTGTTCATTTCCCAGCACACCGGCATGCCCCGGAGAAAAGATCCAGGCGATGCTTGTCACCCGTGACCTCCGAAGCGAAGCAAGCCACTCCGCACGAAGTCTGCCCGTCCTCACCCTCGTCAGCATGCTTTCTGAGTCAGTTACAATCACGATGTGTGTGTGTGTCGTATTCTCCATCCAGCGGAGAGCCGCAGTGACTGCCTCCACTTCCATTCTTAAGCTGGATGTTGTGGTATCATATGCCAGGCTCTCCTGCCCCAAACATCGACCATTAGCTTTGGCTATGAACCCCCAGCCACTTCTCTCACCTCTTGACACCGAACCATCTGTGTAGATAATCACATCACTCGAGTGAGCATTGTCCTGAATTAGTTGCTGGATTTCCACTTCCGTGGCCCCTGCTGGCCACTCCCTGCACTCCCGGCTTAATTTGATTATAACTCTGCACAAGTCTGACTGCTCCGCTGGCACTCTGACCCACTCCTCTCCACGCCTAATGTTCTCCAGGGGGCACACGTGTCTGATCGTATCCTCCGCCTGAGCCATCCATGATTTCCCTCTTATCAGTCGCTGACCCTTAACTGCGTCCAGCGCCTCATGCAGTGGGTGGTCTGTGTCTGCAGCTACTCTGAGGTATGCCTTCGCCTGCATCACCTTGAGCCTACCAGCAACAGTCGGCAGACCAAGGATGTAACGCATACACACTACTGGGGTGTCTCTAGTGCATCCCAGAATGACCCGCATAGCTTCGTTCTGTATACGCTCTAACTTCACCAGCTGACTCTCTGAGACAGTGAGCAGACCTAATCCATAATCAATTACTGAGAGGATCAAGTGCTGGTATAGTGTGAAAATCATTCTTTGCTCTATATCCATTACAGCCATAGTTTTTTTTTAATGCTCTATGTATATGCATCAACACATCATGTGTGATTGGCTATCCTTCATGTGTATGCATCAGATTTCAGAATGTGTGATTGGCTATCCTTCATGTGTATGCATCAGCATGTGTGATTGGCTATCCTTCATGTGTATGTATCAGATTTCAGAATGTGTGATTGGCTATCCTTCATGTGTATGCATCAGAATGTGTGATTGGCTATCCTTCATGTGTATGCATCAACACATCATGTGTGATTGGCTATCCTTCATGTGTATGCATCAACACATCATGTGTGATTGGCTATCCTTCATGTGTATGCATCAACACATCATGTGTGATTGGCTATCCTTCATGTGTATGCATCAGATTTCAGAATGTGTGATTGGCTATCCTTCATGTGTATGCATCAACACATCATGTGTGATTGGCTATCCTTCATGTGTATGTATCAGATTTCAGAATGTGTGATTGGCTATCCTTCATGTGTATATCAACACATCATGTGTGATTGGCTATCCTTCATGTGTATGCATCAGATTTCAGAATGTGTGATTGGCTATCCTTCATGTGTATGCATCAGAATATGTGATTGGCTATCCTTCATGTGTATGCATCAACACATCATGTATGATTGGCTATCCTTCATGTGTATGCATCAACACATCATGTATGATTGGCTATCCTTCATGTGTATGCATCAGAATGTATGATTGGCTATCCTTCATGTGTATGCATCAACACATCATGTATGATTGGCTATCCTTCATGTGTATGCATCAGAATGTATGATTGGCTATCCTTCATGTGTATGCATCAACACATCATGTATGATTGGCTATCCTTCATGTGTATGCATCAGCATGTGTAATTGGCTATCCTTCATGTGTATGCATCAGCATGTGTGATTGGCTATCCTTCATGTGTATGCATCAGAATGTGTGATTGGCTATCCTTCATGTGTATGCATCAGATTTCAGAATGTGTGATTGGCTATCCTTCATGTGTATACATCAGAATGTGTGATTGGCTATCCTTCATGTGTATGCATCAACATATCATGTATGATTGGCTATCCTTCATGTGTATGCATCAACACATCATGTGTGATTGGCTATCCTTCATGTGTATGCATCAGCATGTGTGATTGGCTATCCTTTATGTGTATGCATCATCAATTCATGTGTGATTGGCTATCCTTTATATGAACCAATTAACGTGCTCAGGTGATTGTACAGCTTACATTTATAAGATTATACAAGGTGTGTGCATATTTCAGCTCTGTGACATAATTTGTGATTGTCTTTATTGTCCATTATTGCCAAATTGCTGTGATCTTCTAGGATTGAGTTGTGAAATGATTAAACATGACCATATTTATTTTTAAAACCTGTTTTTGTGACTCATTTCCTAGCCAGATTATACATTATTACTGTTTCTATTTATTCTTTACACAGCCACGAATGTCTTAATTATATGTAAAATTAGGAGTCGGCATGTGCTTTCTCAGGTTGTTCTGCAACGGAACGTCTTCTCCCGCGAAGCTTTTTCAGGTTGTTCTGCAATGGAACGTCTTCTCCCGCGAATCTTTCTCA
Source organism: Cepaea nemoralis (assembly GCA_014155875.1). NCBI lineage: Eukaryota > Metazoa > Mollusca > Gastropoda > Stylommatophora > Helicidae > Cepaea > Cepaea nemoralis. Next base: position 40,959 of record JACEFZ010013005.1, read on the forward strand.
GATTGTTCTGCAATGTAACGTCCTCTCCTGTGAATCTTTATCAGGTTGTTCTGCAATGTAACGTCCTCTCCTGCGACTGCCATAGGAGCATAGACTCTCAGCCAACTGGCTCCAAGTCCTTTGTTGACTTGTTCATGATTGGTTGGATGTTTCAGCCAAAGTTTTCTGCAAGATGAGTTAGCCAGTTTCACAGTAGCCCTCCTAACTCACATCTCATGGCATGCATGATAGATTACAGTATGTTTATTTGGTTCCTGTACATATGAAGGCGGAGTGATTCACTGGTTATATATATATATATATACATATATATATATATTACACATAAGGGCAGAGTGGTTCACAGGTTATCATCACCATCATGTGCCATGCCGATGGGTGGTCATGTTTTGCCATGTCACATGATCACAAGAGTCATGGATCAGCTGTGTTCTTGTCTTGACCATACTGCATGGCCGAGCCATCCAGGTATTTACCTCTCAGCCTTTCTCCCTCAATCTTGCCAGTTGTCACGAAGTTTTTTAATTTATTTCTTCTGATAAGGTGTCCAAAACATTGCGACTGTCTACGTCTAATTTCTCTAATCAATTTACGGTGTTCATTTGTTTGTTGTAGGATTTCTCATTAGCTTTTCTGTCTGTCCATGGTATTCTTCGCATTCTCCTCAGAAACCTCATTTCCACACCCACCAGATGTTTTTCAGCTTGTCTGCTCATTGTCCATGCTTCACATCCATATAAAAGTATAGGGAAAATAGTAAGCAGGATATCCCGGGAAGGTTAACCCGGTCAACAAATGCCCGCAGAAGTCGGATGTGTCGGCCTAACGGCGCAAGAACGCAGCTCTACTGTAAACAGGCACAACGCAATCACATCCGGAAAAAAAAAACTCCGGATGAACGAAGAAGAAGAAGAAGTAAGCAGGATATTTATGGGTAGATTAGGAGATGTCATTGTCAGACAATGAATTTTTAACTGCAACGTCAAATCAGTACTGCTGTATGGCTCAGAAACATGGACAATGACTGAAAGAATGACTACTCAGCTACAAACATTCACTAATTAGTGTTTGCGCAGAACACAAGATGTCAAGTGGTATGACAGAATGACTACTCAACTACAAACATTCACTAATTAGTGTCTGCGCAGAACACAAGAAGTGGTATGACAGAATGACTACTCAACTACAAACATTCACTAATTAGTGTCTGCGCAGAACACAAGAAGTGGTATGACAGAATGATTACTCAACTATAAACATTCACTAATTAGTACCTGCGCAGAACACAAGAAGTGGTATGACAGAATGACTACTCAACTACAAACATTCACTAATTAGTGTCTGCGCAGAACACAAGAAGTGGTATGACAGAATCACTACTCAACTACAAACATTCACTAATTAGTGTCTGCGCAGAACACAAGAAGTGGTATGACAGAATGACTACTCAACTATAAACATTCACTAATTAGTGCCTGCACAGAACACAAGAAGTGGTATGACAGAATGACTACTCAACTACAAACATTCACTAATTAGTGTCTGCGCAGAACACAAGAAGTGGTATGACAGAATAACTACTCAACTACAAACATTCACTAATTAGTGTCTGTGCAGAACACAAGAAGTGGTATGACATAATGACTACTCAACTACAAACATTCACTAATTAGTGTCTGCGCAGAGCACAAGAAGTCAAGTGGTATGACAGAATGACTACTCAACTACAAACATTCACTAATTAGTGTCTGTGCAGAACACAAGAAGTGGTATGACAGAATGACTACTCAACTACAAACAGTCACTAATTAGTGTACGCAGAACACAAGAAGTGGTATGACAGAATGACTACTCAACTACAAACAGTCACTAATTAGTGTCTACGCAGAACACAAGAAGTCAAGTGGTATGACAGAATGACTACTCAACTACAAACATTCACTAATTAGTGTCTACGCAGAACACAAGAAGTCAAGTAAAGTGGTATGACAGAATGTGTGTTCTTAAACATCCAGTGTGCTGATGCTGAGGTAAGGGGTTCAACTCTTACACCGGACTAAAATGTTGACCTCTCGTCCTTGACTTGGGGACGTAAATTACAAGTATCTCTGAAGTCTGAGTGGGTTTGCCTGATGGCAAGGGATACTGTTAATTCATTCGTTCAGTAGCATGTCCTTTGCAGAACCTCGCTACCATAACAACCTTCCGGAAAACTTCTCGGTCAAAGCATCTGATACACCCATCTGGAGATCATCTGCCACATCCTGCACCCATCTTCTCTTTGGCCTTCCTCTTCCCAGATATACTCCTCCATTAATGTTCTTTCCAAACTTCTATGATGCTTCAGGTGACCAAAATATTTCAATTTTCTTTATCACCTTTAGTAGCCAACTTTCAGTTAGCTTTATCTTTGTTTTTGCTATGTTAAGATATAAGTGGTGATTTTCATTATTCTTTTGGGTTGAGGTTACTAGTTAGTTAGTTAGTCGTGGTTCCAACTTCACGGCAACGGGTCGTCCCCATATTGCTCCGTTCCTGTGCCAGTGAATATCCCACAAAATGCTTCTCACTGCCCAATGTGAACAATGGAATAGACGGGAGTATCAGCAAGCCGACAGCCCGCACAGGTACACTGTGTATAATGCTGCCACCAGGATGCCAACACAAAAGTCCTCCACGAGAAATACAGTTCATCGTCAATGGAAACGGCAGCCACCAGAAAGACTTCATTGACCCGGGTTTTATCCCATATGGCTTGGTCTCTTTCTGCAGGACAACCCGCCGAAAGCACCACACAAAGCACAAACTCTGTAGCTCCAGCAGCGACTCCCAGGAGCCTCCTGAAAAATGTACCCGCGAGCCGAAATGGCAAACCAGTCAATCCAGCAACAGCCGGCCGCCATCATTCCAAACATGCAGTTCATGCTACAAACAACCGCAGACACGTGTAAAAACATTCCACGCGAAACTCACAGCTCACAGTGTCGCGCCACGCACTCACTCAGTAGCAGGGTGATGGAACCATATCCTCCTTAGTTGCCTCTTACGACGTGCATGGTAGGCAACAGTGTTACTATTCTTTGCTTCCCTGTATGGGCCCCAGCAACATACGGGCTGAGGCTACTAGTCCTTCTGTGATATGGATAGTAATACTGTATCATCAGCATATCGAATCTCTGTTATTTCTTCTTCTTCTTCTTCTTCTTCGTTCATCCGGAGTTTTTTTTCGGATGTGACTGCGTTGTGCCTGTTTACAGCAGAGCTGCGTTCTTGCGCCGTTAGGCCGACACATCCGACTTCTGCAGGCATTTGTTGACCGGGTTAACCTTCCCGGGGGTTTCTTAGGACGTTTGACTCTCACTGTTGTGGTGTTATCTCCCATCCTAGCTGGCCCATATAGAACAGCCAAAGACATCCTGGTCAGCCCTCAAGGGAAGGCAGGGGCAGACCATGGGCATTCCCCGCCATCCAAGGAGGCTTCCATACTTGCAGAGCCAACACACAGCGCTCTGGTACTGGGCTCACCCAAGGAATCGTCACGTCCTGCACATGGCTGCTTAGCCTCACTTCCGTATATTGGGCCTTCCGTTCACCATAGGCTGTTCTTCCGGAAACCAGAAGAATGCAGTGTGCAGATGACATCCACACAGTGAGCTTTCGATTCGGACTTTCCGCGCAATGGATTTGCTATCCGAGCAATATTCCATTTCGTGCCACTAGGACACTTTTTCCACCTTTTTTGAAGCCCACACAGTGAGCTTTTGATTCGGACTTTCCACATAATGGATTTGCTATCCAAGCAATATTCCATTTCGTGCCACTAGGACACTTTTCCCACCTTTTTTGAAGCTCACACAGTGAGCTTTTGATTCGGACTTTCCACGTAATGGATCTGCTATCCAAGCAATATTCCATTTCATGCCTCTGGGAGGCTTTTGTAACCGACATACTGTGGTATGAAGTGTGGCAGTCTGAATACTTCTTCATACACCTTTAAATGTCAACCTGTATGTAGTTAAAGTAAGCTACGGTCAACTTGAGCTTGTTGATATCTCCATAGAGCTTGTCCTCAAATGAAGCAGGTGTGGGCCAAAATATCTTTCTCTGTTCTGCATACGTTGGGCAATCCTGAAGCAAATGTTTTGCTGTCATTTTTCCAGTTCGACAATTACATTCATCGGTATCTCCTATCTTTAGTTTATTGAACAAGTGGTATTTCAGCCTGTTATGTCCTGTGCGGAGTCTGAAGATTGCTACTTGTTCTCTTCTGTCGAGTTTGTAATATGCATCATCCTTCTGGTGGCCTGGATGCTCTGATTCCCATTTGGTTCTATAGGTGCTTTTTATCAACCTCTTTGCCTCATTATAGGTTATGTCTATGTCAGGCTGTGGTAGTCGTCCGCCCTCTTTTGCCAGTCTGTCAGCCTCTTCATTTCCAGGTATACTGCAATGTGATGGGATCCACTGTATTACAACTTTTTTGGATTTCTGTTATTTCAAGACCACATATTTAGGGCATCATATTTCTCCCTGATTATATCATCTCTGACATTTCTCATTATACTTTTGGCATACAGGGTATTAAACAAATAAGGGGACAGCACACAGGCCTGACGCTTGATGTCAAACCAGTCTGATGTCTGGTCATCTGTTCTAACCTCTGCTTTTTGGTCTAGATCAGTGGTTCTCAACTGGTGGGGAATTCCCCCCCCCCCCCCCAGGGGGGAATTTTAGGGTTTCCAGGGGGGTGGGGGGGATGAAGACGATTTGACCCACAAATCATGTTTTATGTGGATGTCTAGACTTGTTTTAGTACATGCTATTAAAGTTACCTTCCATTTTTACGTATACTGAGTAGGGGTGGGGAAATACGGTGAAGGGGGGCACGGGCCAAAAAAAGGTTGATAACCACTGGTCTAGATAGAGCAATTTTATGAGTTGTACTACATGGGATGGAATGCCCATTGTCTTCATGATTTCCCAAAGTTTCTGATGTTGTACAGTCAAATGCCTTTGAATAGTCCACAAAACATGAGAATAGGTTTACATTAAATTCTCTGCACTTCTCAATTACGAGGGGAAGTCAACAAGAAAGCCACAAATGGCGGTAGAAAAATAACTGACTATGATAACTTGAAACCAGTTTATTTTTATACATACATTGTCCCTTTATTTCTCAACATAATTTCCACCAACATTGATGCACTTATCCCATCGTTTTATCAGACCTGAATACAAATTCTTTTAAGTGTCCTGGCTATACATGTTACATCAACCCAACTGGGCAGGGAAGACATGGACAGGCTCTGGTGGTCAAGGATGGTTTACGGCATTCAATACTGAATATGAGTGGGTGGGGTCAGGAGAGTAAAGAGTTGCAGGGAATGCGGATACAAATCGGCCGATACAAATCGGCCGATACAGCTGGAACCTGATAAATATATATGTAAGTGGGGAATTTTGCATAAGCAGAGAGAGTTGGGACTGGTTGAAAGGTTCAGTGGACACCCCTGATACCAGGTATCTGATATTGATATGCGGTGACTTCAACGCCCGCGCCAAGGAATGGGACAGGTCGGGAGAGAACAGACAGGGTACTGCTCTTGCTGAGGCCTTGCTTGAGACGGGTGTTGTCTGTCTAAATGACGGTACACCCACTAGGCTAGCAATGAGACCGGGGGACCCTGACACGGCCATCGACCTGGCGCTTGTATCCCAAGAGGCGGCATCAGATATAAAATGAAGCGTCCTTGGAGACCATGGTAGCGACCACGTCCCCTGCTCTGTACTGATACCTAAGTCCAGCACAGTTAGGGCTATAAGAGCCTGCAGGGCATTCAGTTATGATCGCGACCACTCTTCACTCTTGGGGCGCCTTAGATCACAGGGAAGGTCTAAACCAACAAGAAGAATCTTGAACCAACCAACATGGTGGACACCAGAGGTGGAGAATTCATGGAGGGAAAAGAGGGCAGCTATAAGTACAAGGAACGGGCATAATGGGGACAACCCGTTGCTATGAGGTTGGAACTACGACTAACTAACTAAGTACAAGGAATTGGCAGAGGGTGCGGAGAGCAACCAATTCAGTTGACACAGAACTGGAAGAGGCTGAAAGATATAAAAAAAGTAAAGGTGCAGGATTTTAAACTCCAGGCAGCAGAGGCAAAGAGGATTAACTGGGAACAGTTTATCAATGAAGTCGGTGGGGATGTGACATTGGGAAAATTCTGGAGGCTGCACCGGCAGATGAAGAGACAAGCGGTGCCTGGTACACATGGCATGGTACCGTTTATGATGACAACAACCGACCTATGACAACTGACAAGGACAAGGGGGAGGGGGGGGTGCTTTTCTTGCGCGATTTTTAAAACAGACGGATTAGAAAGATAGAGGTATTAGAGATAACGTCAGAGAAGCCTTGTCACAGGTCACTAGGAAGGAGGACTGTGAGATTAAAGTGGAGGGCATTAGACGGGTACTGAAGCGGGCTAAAGACACAGCGCCAGTTCCGGATAGGGTGAGGTACTCCCATACGAGGAACATAAATCATGGGGACTTGGAGGAGATGGCTCTTTGTTTCAACCTAAGCATCAATAGGCCTACGGCGGAAATACCCCACGATTGGCTACATAGCTACCTGGTCCCACTCCCAAAGCCAGGTAAGGATCCTTCCAGACTTAATGGATACCGAATCATAACCCTGCAAAACACGTTTGGCAAAGTTCTCGAAAAGATAGTAGCACACAGGCTCCAGCGACATTTGGAAAGTCGTAATCTGCTTCCCCAAGGACTAGGGAGTTACCGGCCTGGGAAGGATACCTGGGCCAATGCTGCGACTTTTGCATTTGATGTCTAGGAGGGCGTCCAGGATAAACAGGAGACAGTGGCGGTAGCTCTTGACCTGGAGGATGTCTATGAGGGCTTCTAGGATAAACAGGAGACAGTGGTGGTAGCTCTCGACCTGGAGGATGCGTATAGCAGGGTTAGGTATGATCGGTTGATACACACACTGTTGGACATGGAAGTCTGCCCTTGCTTTGTTAGATGGATTGCAGCAGTCCTTTATGAGCGTAAGGTTGCACTGCGCATGGGTTCCTGACCCCTGTACTTCTTCTTCTTCTTCTTCGTTCATCCGGAGTTTTTTTTCGGACGTGATTGCGTTGTGCCTGTTTACAGCAGAGCTGCGTTCTTGCGCCGTTAGGCCGACACATCCGACTTCTGCGGGCATTTCTTCTTCTTCTTCTTCGTTCATCCGGAGTTTTTTTTCGGACGTGATTGCGTTGTGCCTGTTTACAGCAGAGCTGCGTTCTTGCGCCGTTAGGCCGACACATCCGACTTCTGCGGGCATTTGTTGACCGGGTTAACCTTCCCGGGGGTTTCTTAGGACGTTAGACTCTCACTGTTGTGGTGTTATCTCCCATCCCATCTTGGCCCATATAGAACAGCCAAAGGCATCCTGGTCAGCCTCAAGGGAAGGCAGGGGCAGACCATGGGCATTCCCCGCCATCCAAGGAGGCTTCCATAATTGCAGAGCCATCACACAGCGCTCTGGTACTGGGCTCACCCAAGGAATCGTCACGTCCTGCACATGGCTGCTTAGCCTCACTTCCGTATATTGGGCCTTCCGTTTACCATAGGCTGTTCTTCTAGAAGCCAGAAGAATGCAGTTTCCAGATGACATCCACACAGTGAGCTTTCGATTCGGACTTTCCACGTAATGGATTTGCTATCCGAGCAATATTCCATTTTGTGCCACTAGGACACTTTTTCCACCTTTTATGAAGCCCACACAGTGAGCTTTCGATTTGGACTTTCCACGTAATGGATTTGCTATCCGAGCAATATTCCATTTGTGCCACTAGGACACTTTTTCCACCTTTTATGAAGCCCACACAGTGAGCTTTCGATTCGGACTTTCCACGTAATGGATTTGCTATCCAAGCAATATTCCATTTCATGCCTCTGGGAGGCTTGTGTAACCGACATGCCTGTGGTATGAAGTGTGGCAGTCTAAATACTTCTTCATGTACATTTAAATGTCAACCTGAATACAGTTAAAGTAAGCTGCAGTCGACTTGAGCTTGTTGATATCTCCATAGAGCTTGTCCTCGAATGAAGCAGGTGTGGGCCAAAATATCTTTCTCTGTTCTGCATATATTGGGCACTCTTGCAGCAAATGTTTAGCTGTCATTTTACCAGTTCCACAATTACATTCATCTGTATCTCCTATCTTTAGTTTGTTGAACAAGTGGTATTTCAGCCTGTTATGTCCTGTGCGGAGTCTGAAGATTGTTACTTGTTCTCTTCGGTCGAGTTTGTAATATGCATCATCCTTCTTGTGGCCTGATTCTCTGATTCCCATTTGGTTCTATAAGTGCTTTTTATCAACCTCTTTGCCTCATTATAGGTTATGTCTATGTCAGGCTGTGGTAGTCGTCCGCCCTCTTTTGCCAGTCTGTCAGCCTCTTCATTTCCAGGTATACTGCAATGTGATGGGATCCACTGTATTACAACTTTTTGGGATTTCTGGCATAGACCATGGAGTGCTGCTCTTAGGTCAGCTAGTTCTGTGCTGTTTTTGCTCTTCAGTATTGAGACAGCTGACTTTGCATCTGTGAAGATAGCTATTTGCTTCTCTTTATTTTCCTCCATCAAGAGCATTTCTGCTGCAGTTTTCAGAGCCTCTACCTCCGCTTTGAAGTTACTTGAAAACTTTCCAGTTGCCACTGAACTTGTTTTTTTCACTCCATTTTTTAAATTTAGGAGAATTCCTCCTCCTCCATTCTCTACTTGAATTTTTGGCTGATCCATCTGTATATGCATGGGTCCAATTGCTGCTTGGGTAATGTTCTTTTATGTAGTTTAGGGTTATTTCTCTTCTTTCGGTTTCATGCTGAGTGTTCTTTTTCTCAATACCAGGAATGTTTTCTATCATCTCAGGCAGTTGCTGCTGTCTCCAAGCTGGGAACTTGTCTGCATTGTAAATGGGTCTGACTGTTGATATGTTAAGTATGGGATCTGCCCTAATCTTTCGTTTTGCAGTTTCTACAAAGTTGCTACGCTTCAGTCTTCCCTTTCCAAAACCACTAAACCTTTTATACATAGGGTGGTCTGTCAATCTTCTAAATTTTTCAGCTTGTTGCTGGGCTCTGCTATCTCTTCTATCCTGCATTGGTTGTAAACAAGTGATCTTTTCTAATTCATTAATAGGCGTTGTCTTCAGGCTTCCAGTTATGATTCGCATTCCTTGATTTTGGACTCTACTTATTTTGTTAAAGTTTGACTTAGCTGCTGTTGCCCAAGCTGCAATGCCATATTCCAGTACTGGCCTCACCCGTCCAGTATATAACTTCTTAAGAACTTTCTCATCTGCTCCCCACGTTGTACCAGCAAGCTTTTTCATGATTGCCATTCTTTGCCTTGCTCTTGTTCGATTTTTCTCAACCTGTGTTTTCCATGTCAGGCGACGATCAAATGTGACTCCTAGATAGTTTGGATTTTCTTCATGGCGCAATATTTTTCCATTCAATACCAGCTTAGGTTGCTGAGTTTTAGTTGAGAGTGAGAACACTGTGCATGTTGTTTTCTCCTCACTTATCTTCACTAGCCATGATTTTGACCAGTCCTCTAGCGCTAATAGGGCTTGCTGTATTCTGCTGTTAGCTGTACTAATATATTCTTCAGATGTCCATATGGCTAGGTCATCTGCAAAGGATGATGTGTGTACTCTGGCTGGAAAATTTTCCGTGATGTCGTTTATATATGCTAGGAATAATGTTGGTGAAAGAACTCCTCTTGGGGGACACCTTGCTCCAACAGCATCATTTTGCTGGTTGTCCTTGTACTTTTGTCCTGGCAGTTCTGTTCTCAAGGTAGTGGCTGATCCAATTGTACATTTTCCCACAAACATGCATGTTTTGCAGTTTACTTTCAGTCCTTCCTTCCATACTTTATCAAAAGCTTTTTCTAAATCTACCCAGACCGCTAGTGTGTGTTTTTTTCTCTGGAAGGCATCCTCTATTTCCTGAGCTATATAGGTTATTTGATCTTCAGTGGATCTGTACTTTCTGAATCCTGCTTGGTGTGGTGTTAAGAGTTGGTTTTCTTCCAGATGCCATGTTAGCCTGCCATTGATAATGCGTTCCATTAAATTTTCTACACAGCTAAGTAGACTGATAGGTCGATAGCCATTTGGTTCTTCCAGGTCTTTTCCTTTCTTTGGGACTGTATTAGTATAGCTTCCTTCCATGCCTGTGGGACTATTCCCCTCTTCCAGCTGTAATTTAGGACTGCTAGTAGTTTCTTTTTTGCCTTAGTGCCTAGTCCTATTAGCATTCATTTGTGATTCCATCCTTTCCTGGTGATTTTTCTTCATTTTATAGGGTATTCATTGCCTGTTTCCTTCTTCCATTGTTAGATTTGCCATCATATATTCTGCTGCTGTCTCTGTATTTCTATGGAAACTGTTTATCTTTGATTGCTTTTTCTGTTCGGTGTAATATCAAAGGGTTTGCACTGGCATAGTGTTTTCCCTTAGTGCATTTGCAGCTTTTTTTTTTGTAAACAAGGCATTTTCCCTTTTTTAAATTTTTATTTTTTTTTTTCTAGGTCTTCATTTTCATGGCTTTTACTAGTTTCCATAGTTTCTTCTTCCTTCTTTTTGTT
>JACEFZ010013006.1:0-34633 GCA_014155875.1 Cepaea nemoralis
AAAATTAAATGGCCCAAAACAATTTTTAAAAAAAAGGGGGGAAAAAATTCACCGAAAAAAAAAAAATTTCTGAACTTTTTAAATTGGTTTAAAAGGGAGGCAAAAGAAGCATGGCGCGAGAAAAATTCCATAGAAATGTAAAAACAACACAACAGTAAAAATACCAAATTAATGGACACAAGGATTCAGGAAGTTACTAATAAAAGAACACTTACATCAACAAGTTGCCTAAAATAAAAGCGAACAGTATGATATTCGACATAATAATAAAGGACCTCAATTTTAAAGATGAAAGTTCAAAATGCTCTTAACAATATGAAAACGGGCAAAACACTTGGGTCATACAACATCACAACAGAAATTATCAATGCCTTAAAAGAATATGGAATAGACCAAGTGACCAGACTGGTGAACACAATATATGATACTTGTGAGGTTTTTCGTGGGGGTATAGATAATTACAGAAGCTCCAATGGGTGAAGTTCTATAAAATATATATATTTATGAAAGATACAGGTTAGTAACAGCAAATTTTGTCTAGAGGCATAGATAACCTTTCCCGCAAAACCCTTCTAGAGAAACAATTTAGAATTTGGCTAATCGAGTACCCCCACTGTGAGAAATTAGACTTAAGTTTAAGTTCACACAGAATTATTATTAGATGATTCCTCTTCTAGATTATAGAGATCGTGGCAGTTAGTCACAGCAATAAATGAAAAAGCTGGTCCCTCATCTATCCTGTTGACTGTGCTCTTTTTGCCAACCTCATTTTTGATATCATTCTTAATATCATTACTAGTGACACAAGACACTTGAACAAATGACCACTTGGACAATTTGACTAAACTGTACCATTTTAGTGAACATAAACATCAACAATCACTGTGCTTTACACGGGTTGAACAAGACATTTACATGACAGGATCTTGACACATTCACCAGGAAATGGTTATACCAACAGTTGGACAAGTCATACATCATGAGAGATACTTGACAACATATATATAGGACTTCCACAATATCAGTAATCAACAACAACAGTAGAATAAATAGTCACCATGAAAGATGCTTGACAACAGTTGGACAATTCATTCACAAAAATGATGTATATCACAACAGTTATACAATACAACCACAGAGACATGTACCCCAAAACTGTTCTCTTACTATCATAACTTTATTAATGTTCTTTGGGGTCAAGTGACGAATCAGGCTTCATATTGCCAACGCTTCACACTTCAATCTGGGTTTTTATGTAAGATTTTTTTTTTTTTAAATTTCGCATATCCTTTTACAGGACATCGCTGTCAACAGCAGCATCTTTCAGCTGTCTGTTGATTTCTTGGCAAGATTACGCTCAGTAGTTTTTATGTAAGATAGTTGACATAATTTATGAAAAACCAGAATACATCACCCAATATCCCAAATAGAGCATCAATTTAAAACAAAACACACTCCTCCCTCACATCTCTACTCTCTAAAGTTCTCCTACACAACACTCAATTAAGGCATGTATCATTTCTTCAACTGTCAATGAGGGTAACACATTGTAAAATGTATAATATTGGGCAAGCATAGGGACCCACTGATATCCTGGTCTGTGTACATCCTGTTATCACCTGTAAAGGGTGATGGGAAAGTTCCAGGTTGCAGTTTCCCCCATGATGTTTCCCATGTAAGCCTATTCCCTACTGTGACGAGTTTTATGACATGATAATCATGACTTCTCAATGGTGAGTAGACTGCCCGAGAAGCTGACAACTGGGATTAGTCATGCGTTGAGTATAATAATAATTCGGTACGTGGTGTCCACGACTTTCTGACGATTCCAGTTAATGGAGATCTAAACCCAATATACCACAGCAGTCTTCTTTGCCAGTCTATCTCCCCTAGGTTACAGAATGGTAGTGAAGTTACACCACTTAGTTAATTAATAATCCATTTGTGAATGAATGAATAGCTCTATGTACTATCCTCCTTTTCCGCAATGCTTTACAGCTAATAACAACTGGAATCAACCTCAAGATGTCCCAACAATCTTGGCTTGAGGAGAAATATGGTAGGCTCCAGGTACTCACAATTGACATCCACCCATAGGCAGTAGAGGCGTGCTGAAACCAGGTGATCTCTCAATACCTAGGGTGATCTCTTGAAGTTATCTTGAAGGTACATATGTAGGGTGGTAAATATAATAAATTAGAATAAGGACAAGTTTCGCTAGCTGTATTCAGTATGAATGGGGTTTAAAACCCAAACACGCCCTCTATAGGAATTAATATATTGGCTCGTAACCCCCAAGTATTGAACAAGGCAGAAAAGGGTGCAAGTTCAACACTAACATAGAAGAAATGTTTCCCATAGAAGGCTGGGAGATCCGGGAAGTTCTACCACAGACACCCGAGTACTAATCACTCTACCCAGAGGGTGTGTCTATGTGTAAGTGCCCCGCCCCACATTTAATCTCCCACATATATATAAACAATGACAAGTATCCACTGTCATGCACATCCACAGTATTATACAACAGAGGGACAACAACCAATGTTAGACGCAACAACTGGATTACATGACAGAGGAAAACAGCCACTGTTAGACAAAACAGTACAATGACTCACTGTATCACATAACAGTAACAATAACTCACTGTATCACATAACAGTAACAATAACTGGACTATAAACATCAATTTTGGAACACCAGGTTAACAATGAAGTAACTTCAAGGCTTGGTTAAACCAAACAAACAAACAATTGTATTGTGGAAACATTTGGGTTCTGGAAAACCCTGTTGGCTACAATATGGTGACATGGACATGAAAAATTATCATATTTCAGGCAATGCACACAAAGTATACAACCAAAACAGAAGTCCCCAAAATATTTCCCCAAAAAAGGTTCACATCAAATACATGTGTCAAACACAAAACAAAGTAAATCCATACAAAGAAATAGATAAAGAAAATCTATCTAATCTGTCTCTAGAACTATCCTATGGGTCTGATGATGACTCCCTCTCCTTCAATATCCACTAGAAAAAGTCTGGCCATAATCACACTCTCTATAATCCAGGAAAACAGCTGCTTTGCATATATCCACCTATTTAGAAAATTGGGGATTGCACACACACACACACACAGAACTTTCACTTCTGGATCATATATCCATCGCGAAAAACATGTAGGAGTAATCCATATGAATCCAATGTGGATATACTGTAATCTCTCAAGTCACAGTTGCTAAGTCACTGGGCTAGGAGCGTTCCAGGGTGATATAACAGACAGGTATAAATAAGTCTGAAGCATTCTGGCGTGGCATGACACACAGGAGTCCATGTGATTGATTCGATCAGGATCAGGCACAAACACTTTCAGTATCTCTTTGGATGAGGAGTGACATCACATAATCCATTAGAATTTCCTGACAGAACTAACTTGAATTGGGCATGAATATTCCAGCCCCTTTCTCTGGGTTAAGATGTAGGTTATTCTTTCTTCAGTTGAATATACGACTTGATTGACCGGGAGTTGGTAATGTGCTTGATTATCCATGTCTGGGATATGATGGATGAGAAGATTCAAAGGAAGCTGGGAGTTCACACAATCAGTTGGTAAATCCATACTGGTAAATGATGGTGAATTCCAGACTATCCATGAGCCTCTGGAATATGACAGTTGAATGTGGAATTAGGCGGTGACTTTTAGAAGAGGTTATACTCTGTATCCATCTAGGCCAGGCATGCCTCATGTCTTTGCAGACATTGAAAAGCTTAACACCGTCTGTAAGTTCCCAGAGGTAGGGAATCCACTTCCGCATATTCAAAATCCGTTACGTATCCAGGCATTGACATTCAGGTTCAGGGTGAGTAGCAGTAACCAGCACTCTTTGTAGAATATTAGAGGAGGCTGATATCCCAGTTTCCTGCCTCTAAATCCAAACAAGTTGACTATAAATCCAGTGCCAAGCATGGTGACTAGTGCCAATACTCCACCGCCATCTCTAGCGCCTATGTAGAGTGAAGAAGAACAGGGTCGATATAGATTAGTAATACAACCCAAACATTGATAATTGTATCATAATAAAATCTACATTCTTATAACAATGTATCATAATAAAACATACATTCTGATAACAATGGATCATAATAAACCATACATTCTGATACCAATGTATCATAATTAAAATTAGAGGGAACAAAAGGGGAGAAGAAAGAAAGGTGACAATAGTTGCCTAGCACTTGTCGCCTACTGTAGAGTTTTGTCTCACTCCAAATGTGAGTGAGATATCTATTCAATAGGTACATTTTTTCTGGACTGATACTGGAGCTTCCTGAGGGGTTACGCACCACCTAATCCATCCAAACATTTTGATAGTACCGCTGTCACACCATGGAAAAAGTTCATGAGACACTGTCCTCATGTAAACAATTCATAAATCTCCTTTCCATAGTTACAAACAGCATTATGTAAGTACCACTGATAAATGGCCGAAGTTTAGCTACCAGTTCAGTCATCTCCTTTTGCATCATCCTCATCATCATCATTTATATGAAAAAGGACTACAAGACAATCCCACCTCTGTATATTTACAACAATGTAAACAACAGATTAACTCCTTGTGCATGAAAAAGTCAAGCGAGAATATATCTCTCTCTCTATCTAACAACCTATTTAAGTTGTACACAAATGTGAGATAGTAATATTTCTCCATCATATGAGCAGAAATACAAAATATGCACTCAGGAAAAAAAACACTTTATAACACAGAGACCAGTTGTGAAAAATAAGCATTTAGGAATAAAGTAAGTTCACAAAATCATCTCAGAAGAATGACTCATAGCAAGATTATATTGTAAGCTTTATGAAGGCTGACTGGACAACATGGCGATGTCCAGGCTGTGTGACGTAAACCAACATTTCAATGAAAGCGATTCTCCTAATTTTCACACACACAACTTCAATCATGATATTAGTTGCCACAAAGCATTTATCCTAATACATAACATGATATGTTGTATATAATATAATGCTCACCTAAAACGCAGAGAATAAGTGGGCTTTAAATTAACCCATTAACAATGGGTCACCCGCTAACATTGGAGAAACATGGCGATTGACCAGACCGCTTTGTCTACCAAGCCTTTGTCTAGATTAAGCCTGTGTTTCCGGGGCGCGGCCAATCAATTGTCTTAAAACGAAACGAAATTTCGTTTCGTTAATTCTCCCGTCGGGCTTTTTAATAGCCTCTACTCTTCAGATAGCGTGTCCTAGCAACGTCTGCTGGAAAAGACTGCGAGATGATGACATATATGTCACAAGTCTCCCACCTAGACAGGTCTATCCCATAGGAAGAGCTGCTACATTCATCCACAGTCTTCCACCTTCTTAATCTGATGCATTTGGTCTTCCAGGTCCTCCAATTATGCTTTACATTTAATCACTATTGTAGAATAATCTCTCCGTGCCACATTCATGTTTCTACTTGCCAAGACAACTGGACATAACATTGAAGATTCATCTAGCTTCGCTTGAAGAAGTGTAACTCTCTCCACTGTTGTCAGCATTCCATTGAAATATGAGTGGACGTTGAGATCTCTATATGAGGTATTGGTTCCACTGCAATCGAACCAATTTCTCGACGTTTGAACGAAGATATAAAGCTTCGACAACCGTTTCATTAGCAATAAGAATATCATCCTTAAAATATGCTAACAGCAGGATCTCCTCCTTCAAATCAGTCATAGTGGCATACTGAACTGGGTAAGTATAACTAGCACAGGTGTAGGTTCATTTGCTTTGAGGCCAAATCTACGAAAAGTCCTGGCTCGTTTATAAGTCCATCCGCACTTTATACTGACTAGAATGAGTTACCGGCATTTATTCTCTCCCCTCCAACACGTATACGTTGCTTTCCTGGTGAAAATAGCGAGCAATTCTGCGTCGATTGTCGTAGATTGATCGTCATCTGCCTCCAAATATGTTGTAGACAATTTCCACCCAAGCACCGTTAAGTAGATGTAATAACATTGCACATAGCTGTATCACCATCCACATTATATTCAGTTCATAGATAAATTTAAAGCCGTAGGTGGTCCCTGTAATAGTCATCCGAACAACCGAGTTGTCGGTACACTCCCAGTTTACTGATGGGTTACCTTACTTGTAAGCAATGAAAGCCACAGGTATAAATATATCCCTCTTTTCTGGTGTTTCCTGAGTTAACTTCCTCAAGATAAAAAAATCAGGGCACCTTTAAGTTTCTCTCCAGGTCTGTTCGTAACCGATCAATACGGAGAACAATGAATCTGTTGAAACTGGAAGAGTTTGAAAGCTTTTCCTTCTGAACTGAAATATATTACTAGTTAGACTCCCTAGAAGAAATACTAAACTAGTAAAAAGTCAAGCAACTCTCAGCCAATGGCTTCCAAGTGCTTGAAAAGTATAGTCCTTGCTATAGCCCAATCTAGCATGGTCTATGAATAAAAATAAGAATAAGGCGTCCTACTCTTCATCTGTCGAGAGGTACGTCAACAACAACCATAATTTAATAGTTGTATAAATAGGGCTATCTCCTAGAGCACCAAAATAGTTTGATGTTTTGGAGAAAAATCCTGACTTTAAGAACATAATGTGACAACTAGCAAGCTGTCCCTAGTCTTTCAAGTCAGTACAAGCAACATGCAAAATGGGAGCTAAGGCTGCCCGAGCCTGTTACTAATTCTCTGATGAGAATAAAATTGGGAATGTCGCAGATGAGGACCAATTCCTGTTTTCTGACATCAAAAATTTGAGATACTTACAGGTTTCTTCCGGTAGCTCTTAACTTCCTATGACATCCCAATAAAAAATAACAGGGTAAATTTACGGTCGAAACCATATCCTTCGTTCGCCAGTCACACAACGACGTATGCTTCTCTGTCACTGGTAATGCCAGAGGGACTAGCTTGTAAAAGGGGCCCTGTAATTCAATTGCTTTCACTCACATAGTAAATGGATCCTTGTTCACTACAGAGTTACAACAACCGAATAATAAAATTGACCAGTGCCATTTCTGACACATGGACAATAACAGATCTGTTACGAATACCAGACCCTTAAACTGAAAGCGTTGAATAGGCGTCTTTATGTCCTTATATGAATCATTAGTGTCAATCTATCTACTTTCAGTGTTTCCGAACATGTTATGCATATGGGGTGGAATATAAAAATCCACTGTTTCCCGCTTGGCGGCTACGAATACTGCAATTTAAACAATATTCATACTCCTTCCATTATACATGTCGGATAAAATTGCAGGTGGAGTATTGGCCCTAACATTAAGTCAACTTAATTGGTTATTGTTATTTTCCCCTGATGTTCTAAAATCTCATTTATGCATGTAGTGTCCCACTTAAATAAAGATATCTTTACTGAATTCTTTAAAAAAAAATTTTGGGGTGCTATATCCTATCTGTCTCAGCCATTAAAAATTTTTTTGGATTTCTCTGTTGCTTTGGGTAAGTTTCAATAGTACATGACCCCAACAAACAGAGCATGCACAAAATAAAATGGCAATATATGACAACATAGTTAAACAGCCCAGGATTCATATGTGGGTCTATGCACAAATGAGGACATATAGTACAGTAATATATTTATCATACTACCAAAATATACTAATCAAGAACATCCCAGAGTAACAATAACATCTAACATCAACATCACACAAAATCAATCAAGAATTACTGACATCCTACCAGAAATAATCCTATATGGGTTAACCATCCCAGAGACCTTATTTTATGAGGTCATATACAAGGAAACAGGTCTCCCACCAAAAGGATACAAAATACATGAGTTAACCATTCTCATATACAAACAATTAACACAGGTTTCTAATTTCTAGAATAAAGACATCACCTGTGAACATTAGTTGAAACACAACAAACAATACTTGTGATTAAGACACCATAGGTTCATAAAACTTGTGTCTAAGCCCATACTTGTGAACACCAGCCACCAATTAGTTGTAAAGTCTCAACTTGAGAGGTAGACATGGGTACAAATTTTCTGGGCAACGCCCACACTCATGGCATGGGGTAAGGGTTCAAAATTCCGCGACGAGCGCCCACTTGTAGGGTGGTAAATATAATAAATTAGAATAAGGACAGGTTTCGCTAGGGGTATTCAGTATGAATAGGGTCTAAAACCCAAACACGCCCTCTATAGGAATTAATATATTGGCTCGTAACCCCCAAGTATTGAACAAGGCAGAAAAGGGTGCAAGTTCAACACTAACATAGAAGAAATGTTTCCCATAGAAGGCTGGGAGATCCGGGAAGTTCTACCACAGACACCCGAGTACTAATCACTCTACCCAGAGGGTGTGTCTATGTGTAAGTGCCCCGCCCCACATTTAATCTCCCACATATATATAAACAATGACAAGTATCCACTGTCATGCACATCCACAGTATTATACAACAGAGGGACAACAACCAATGTTAGACGCAACAACTGGATTACATTGACAGAGGAAAAACAGCCACTGTTAGACAAAACAGTACAATGACTCACTGTATCACATAACAGTAACAATAACTCACTGTATCACATAACAGTAACAATAACTGGACTATAAACATCAATTTTGGAACACCAGGTTAACAATGAAGTAACTTCAAGGCTTGGTTAAACCAAACAAACAAACAATTGTATTGTGGAAACATTTGGGTTCTGGAAAACCCTGTTGGCTACAATATGGACATGGACATGAAAAATTATCATATTTCAGGCAATGCACACAAAGTATACAACCAAAACAGAAGTCCCCAAAAATATTTCCCCAAAAAAGGTTCACATCAAATACATGTGTCAAACACAAAACAAAGTAAATAATCCATACAAAGAAATAGATAAAGAAAATCTATCTAATCTGTCTCTAGAACTATCCTATGGGTCTGATGATGACTCCCTCTCCTTCAATATCCACTAGAAAAAGTCTGGCCATAATCACACTCTCTATAATCCAGGAAAACAGCTGCTTTGCATATATCCACCTATTCAGAAAATTGGGGATTGCACACACACACACACACACAGAACTTTCACTTCTGGATCATATATCCATCGCGAAAAACATGTAGGAGTAATCCATATGAATCCAATGTGGATATACTGTAATCTCTCAAGTCACAGTTGCTAAGTCACTGGGCTAGGAGCGTTCCAGGGTGATATAACAGACAGGTATAAATAAGTCTGAAGCATTCTGGCGTGGCATGACACACAGGAGTCCATGTGATTGATTCGATCAGGATCAGGCACAAACACTTTCAGTATCTCTTTGGATGAGGAGTGACATCACATAATCCATTAGAATTTCCTGACAGAACTAACTTGAATTGGGCATGAATATTCCAGCCCCTTTCTCTGGGTTAAGATGTAGGTTATTCTTTCTTCAGTTGAATATACGACTTGATTGACGGGAGTTGGTAATGTGCTTGATTATCCATGTCTGGGATATGATGGATGAGAAGATTCAAAGGAAGCTGGGAGTTCACACAATCAGTTGGTAAATCCATACTGGTAAATGATGGTGAATTCCAGACTATCCATGAGCCTCTGGAATATGACAGTTGAATGTGGAATTAGGCGGTGACTTTTAGAAGAGGTTATACTCTGTATCCATCTAGGCCAGGCATGCCTCATGTCTTTGCAGACATTGAAAAGCTTAACACCGTCTGTAAGTTCCCAGAGGTAGGGAATCCACTTCCGCATATTCAAAATCCGTTACGTATCCAGGCATTGACATTCAGGTTCAGGGTGAGTAGCAGTAACCAGCACTCTTTGTAGAATATTAGAGGAGGCTGATATCCCAGTTTCCTGCCTCTAAATCCAAACAAGTTGACTATAACTTCAGTGCCAAGCATGGTGACTAGTGCCAATACTCCACCGCCATCTCTAGCGC
The DNA here is from genome assembly GCA_014155875.1 of Cepaea nemoralis. Lineage (NCBI taxonomy): Eukaryota > Metazoa > Mollusca > Gastropoda > Stylommatophora > Helicidae > Cepaea > Cepaea nemoralis. The sequence goes on from JACEFZ010013006.1 coordinate 9,942, forward strand.
CTATGTAGAGTGAAGAAGAACAGGGTCGATATAGATTAGTAATACAACCCAAACATTGATAATTGTATCATAATAAAATCTACATTCTTATAACAATGTATCATAACAAAACATACATTCTGATAACAATGGATCATAATAAACCATACATTCTGATACCAATGTATCATAATTAAAATTAGAGGGAACAAAAGGGGAGAAGAAAGAAAGGTGACAATAGTTGCCTAGCACTTGTCGCCTACTGTAGAGTTTTGTCTCACTCCAAATGTGAGTGAGATATCTATTCAATAGGTACATTTTAGGGGTTACGCACCACCTAATCCATCCAAACATTTTGATAGTACCGCTGTCACACCATGGAAAAAGTTCATGAGACACTGTCCTCATGTAAACAATTCATAAATCTCCTTTCCATAGTTACAAACAGCATTATGTAAGTACCACTGATAAATGGCCGAAGTTTAGCTACCAGTTCAGTCATCTCCTTTTGCATCATCCTCATCATCATCATTTATGAAAAAGGACTACAAGACAATCCCACCTCTGTATATTTACAACAATGTAAACAACAGATTAACTCCTAGTGCATGAAAAAGTCAAGCGAGAATATATCTCTCTCTCTCTATCTAACAACCTATTTAAGTTGTACACAAATGTGAGATAGTAATATTTCTCCATCATATGAGCAGAAATACAAAATATGCACTCAGGAAAAAAAACACTTTATAACACAGAGACCAGTTGTGAAAAATAAGCATTTAGGAATAAAGTAAGTTCACAAAATCATCTCAGAAGAATGACTCATAGCAAGATTATATTGTAAGCTTTATGAAGGCTGACTGGACAACATGGCGATGTCCAGGCTGTGTGACGTAAACCAACATTTCAATGAAAGCGATTCTCCTAATTTTCACACACACAACTTCAATCATGATATTAGTTGCCACAAAGCATTTATCCTAATACATAACATGATATGTTGTATATAATATAATGCTCACCTAAAACGCAGAGAATAAGTGGGCTTTAAATTAACCCATTAACAATGGGTCACCCGCTAACATTGGAGAAACATGGCGATTGACCAGACCGCTTTGTCTACCAAGCCTTTGTCTAGATTAAGCCTGTGTTTCCGGGGCGCGGCCAATCAATTGTCTTAAAACGAAACGAAATTTCGTTTCGTTAATTCTCCCGTCGGGCTTTTTAATAGCCTCTACTCTTCAGATAGCGTGTCCTAGCAACGTCTGCTGGAAAAGACTGCGAGATGATGACATATATGTCACAAGTCTCCCACCTAGACAGGTCTATCCCATAGGAAGAGCTGCTACATTCATCCACAGTCTTCCACCTTCTTAATCTGATGCATTTGGTCTTCCAGGTCCTCCAATTATGCTTTACATTTAATCACTATTGTAGAATAATCTCTCCGTGCCACATTCATGTTTCTACTTGCCAAGACAACTGGACATAACATTGAAGATTCATCTAGCTTCGCTTGAAGAAGTGTAACTCTCTCCACTGTTGTCAGCATTCCATTGAAATATGAGTGGACGTTGAGATCTCTATATGAGGTATTGGTTCCACTGCAATCGAACCAATTTCTCGACGTTTGAACGAAGATATAAAGCTTCGACAACCGTTTCATTAGCAATAAGAATATCATCCTTAAAATATGCTAACAGCAGGATCTCCTCCTTCAAATCAGTCATAGTGGCATACTGAACTGGGTAAGTATAACTAGCACAGGTGTAGGTTCATTTGCTTTGAGGCCAAATCTACGAAAAGTCCTGGCTCGTTTATAAGTCCATCCGCACTTTATACTGACTAGAATGAGTTACCGGCATTTATTCTCTCCCCTCCAACACGTATACGTTGCTTTCCTGGTGAAAATAGCGAGCAATTCTGCGTCGATTGTCGTAGATTGATCGTCATCTGCCTCCAAATATGTTGTAGACAATTTCCACCCAAGCACCGTTAAGTAGATGTAATAACATTGCACATAGCTGTATCACCATCCACATTATATTCAGTTCATAGATAAATTTAAAGCCGTAGGTGGTCCCTGTAATAGTCATCCGAACAACCGAGTTGTCGGTACACTCCCAGTTTACTGATGGGTTACCTTACTTGTAAGCAATGAAAGCCACAGGTATAAATATATCCCTCTTTTCTGGTGTTTCCTGAGTTAACTTCCTCAAGATAAAAAAATCAGGGCACCTTTAAGTTTCTCTCCAGGTCTGTTCGTAACCGATCAATACGGAGAACAATGAATCTGTTGAAACTGGAAGAGTTTGAAAGCTTTTCCTTCTGAACTGAAATATATTACTAGTTAGACTCCCTAGAAGAAATACTAAACTAGTAAAAAGTCAAGCAACTCTCAGCCAATGGCTTCCAAGTGCTTGAAAAGTATAGTCCTTGCTATAGCCCAATCTAGCATGGTCTATGAATAAAAATAAGAATAAGGCGTCCTACTCTTCATCTGTCGAGAGGTACGTCAACAACAACCATAATTTAATAGTTGTATAAATAGGGCTATCTCCTAGAGCACCAAAATAGTTTGATGTTTTGGAGAAAAATCCTGACTTTAAGAACATAATGTGACAACTAGCAAGCTGTCCCTAGTCTTTCAAGTCAGTACAAGCAACATGCAAAATGGGAGCTAAGGCTGCCCGAGCCTGTTACTAATTCTCTGATGAGAATAAAATTGGGAATGTCGCAGATGAGGACCAATTCCTGTTTTCTGACATCAAAAATTTGAGATACTTACAGGTTTCTTCCGGTAGCTCTTAACTTCCTATGACATCCCAATAAAAAATAACAGGGTAAATTTACGGTCGAAACCATATCCTTCGTTCGCCAGTCACACAACGACGTATGCTTCTCTGTCACTGGTAATGCCAGAGGGACTAGCTTGTAAAAGGGGCCCTGTAATTCAATTGCTTTCACTCACATAGTAAATGGATCCTTGTTCACTACAGAGTTACAACAACCGAATAATAAAATTGACCAGTGCCATTTCTGACACATGGACAATAACAGATCTGTTACGAATACCAGACCCTTAAACTGAAAGCGTTGAATAGGCGTCTTTATGTCCTTATATGAATCATTAGTGTCAATCTATCTACTTTCAGTGTTTCCGAACATGTTATGCATATGGGGTGGAATATAAAAATCCACTGTTTCCCGCTTGGCGGCTACGAATACTGCAATTTAAACAATATTCATACTCCTTCCATTATACATGTCGGATAAAATTGCAGGTGGAGTATTGGCCCTAACATTAAGTCAACTTAATTGGTTATTGTTATTTTCCCCTGATGTTCTAAAATCTCATTTATGCATGTAGTGTCCCACTTAAATAAAGATATCTTTACTGAATTCTTTAAAAAAAAATTTTGGGGTGCTATATCCTATCTGTCTCAGCCATTAAAAATTTTTTTGGATTTCTCTGTTGCTTTGGGTAAGTTTCAATAGTACATGACCCCAACAAACAGAGCATGCACAAAATAAAATGGCAATATATGACAACATAGTTAAACAGCCCAGGATTCATATGTGGGTCTATGCAAAAATGAGGACATATAGTACAGTAATATATTTATCATACTACCAAAATATACTAATCAAGAACATCCCAGAGTAACAATAACATCTAACATCAACATCCCACAAAATCAATCAAGAATTACTGACATCCTACCAGAAATAATCCTATATGGGATAACAATCCCAGAGACCTTATTTTATGAGGTCATATACAAGGAAACAGGTCTCCCACCAAAAGGATACAAAATACATGAGTTAACCATTCTCATATACAAACATTAACACAGGTTTCTAATTTCTAGAATAAAGACATCACCTGTGAACATTAGTTGAAACACAACAAACAATACTTGTGATTAAGACACCATAGGTTCATAAAACTTGTGTCTAAGCCCATACTTGTGAACACCAGCCACCAATTAGTTGTAAAGTCTCAACTTGAGAGGTAGACATGGGTACAAATTTTCTGGGCAACGCCCACACTCATGGCATGGGGTAAGGGTTCAAAATTCCGCGACGAGCCCCCACTTGTAGGGTGGTAAATATAATAAATTAGAATAAGGACAGGTTTCGCTAGGGGTATTCAGTATGAATGGGGTCTAAAACCCAAACACGCCCTCTATAGGAATTAATATATTGGCTCGTAACCCCCAAGTATTGAACAAGGCAGAAAAGGGTGCAAGTTCAACACTAACATAGAAGAAATGTTTCCCATAGAAGGCTGGGAGATCCGGGAAGTTCTACCACAGACACCCGAGTACTAATCACTCTACCCAGAGGGTGTGTCTATGTGTAAGTGCCCCGCCCCACATTTAATCTCCCACATATATATAAACAATGACAAGTATCCACTGTCATGCACATCCACAGTATTATACAACAGAGGGACAACAACCAATGTTAGACGCAACAACTGGATTACATGACAGAGGAAAAACAGCCACTGTTAGACAAAACAGTACAATGACTCACTGTATCACATAACAGTAACAATAACTCACTGTATCACATAACAGTAACAATAACTGGACTATAAACATCAATTTTGGAACACCAGGTTAACAATGAAGTAACTGCAAGGCTTGGGTAAACCAAACAAACAAACAATTGTATTGTGGAAACATTTGGGTTCTGGAAAACCCTGTTGGCTACAATATGGTGACATGGACATGAAAAATTATCATATTTCATGCAATGCACACAAAGTATACAACCAAAACAGAAGTCCCCAACAATATTTCCCCAAAAAAGGTTCACATCAAATACATGTGTCAAACACAAAACAAAGTAAATAATCCATACAAAGAAATAGATAAAGAAAATCTATCTAATCTGTCTCTAGAAATATCCTAGGGGTCTGATGATGACTCCCTCTCCTTCAATATCCACTAGAAAAAGTCTGGCCATAATCACACTCTCTATAATCCAGGAAAACAGCTGCTTTGCATATATCCACCTATTCAGAAAATTGGGGATTGCACACACACACACACACAGAACTTTCACTTCTGGATCATATATCCATCGCGAAAAACATGTAGGAGTAATCCATATGAATCCAATGTGGATATACTGTAATCTCTCAAGTCACAGTTGCTAAGTCACTGGGCTAGGAGCGTTCCAGGGTGATATAACAGACAGGTATAAATAAGTCTGAAGCATTCTGGCGTGGCATGACACACAGGAGTCCATGTGATTGATTCGATCAGGATCAGGCACAAACACTTTCAGTATCTCTTTGGATGAGGAGTGACATCACATAATCCATTAGAATTTCCTGACAGAACTAACTTGAATTGGGCATGAATATTCCAGCCCCTTTCTCTGGGTTAAGATGTAGGTTATTCTTTCTTCAGTTGAATATACGACTTGATTGACCGGGAGTTGGTAATGTGCTTGATTATCCATGTCTGGGATATGATGGATGAGAAGATTCAAAGGAAGCTGGGAGTTCACACAATCAGTTGGTAAATCCATACTGGTAAATGATGGTGAATTCCAGACTATCCATGAGCCTCTGGAATATGACAGTTGAATGTGGAATTAGGCGGTGACTTTTAGAAGAGGTTATACTCTGTATCCATCTAGGCCAGGCATGCCTCATGCCTTTGCAGACATTGAAAAGCTTAACACCGTCTGTAAGTTCCCAGAGGTAGGGAATCCACTTCCGCATATTCAAAATCCGTTAAGTATCCAGGCATTGACATTCAGGTTCAGGGTGAGTAGCAGTAACCAGCACTCTTTGTAGAATATTAGAGGAGGCTGATATCCCAGTTTCCTGCCTCTAAATCCAAACAAGTTGACTATAACTTCAGTGCCAAGCATGGTGACTAGTGCCAATACTCCACCGCCATCTCTAGCGCCTATGTAGAGTGAAGAAGAACAGGGTCGATATAGATTAGTAATACAACCCAAACATTGATAATTGTATCATAATAAAATCTACATTCTTATAACAATGTATCATAATAAAACATACATTCTGATAACAATGGATCATAATACATATATGATGAATAACAGTGTATCATAATTAAAAATAGAGGGAACAAAAGGGAAGAAGAAGAAAAAAGTGTAGCTAGTTCCCTAGCACTTGTCGCCTACTGTAGAGTTTTGACCCACTCCAAAAGTGAGTAAGATATCTACTCAATAGGTACATTTCTTCTGGACTGATACTGGAGCTTCCTGAGGGGTTACGTACCACCTAATCCATCCAAACATTTTTGATAGTACCGCTGTCACACCATGGAAAAAGTTCATGAGACACTGTCCTCATGTAAACAATTCATAAATCTCCTTTCCATAGTTACAAACAGCATTATGTATTTGTCCCCATTGGGGGGGGGGGAAGTTAAAAGATCTACTCCAACAGTAACATCATGAATAGAATATACATTCTTATAACAGCATTTATTACAGCATCAAGCAGTAACAATCATGAGCATAAAAGGTAAAATACTCATAAAAGAGAAATCATGGGAATCTTTTCCCATACACTTGAGATTATGTATATCATACCACATGAAAATCCCATAACATCATTTATGAAAAAGGACTACAAGACAATCCCACCTCTGTATATTTACAACAATGTAAACAACAGATTAACTCCTAGTGCATGAAAAAGTCAAGCGAGAATATATCTCTCTCTCTCTATCTAACAACCTATTTAAGTTGTACACAAATGTGAGATAGTAATATTTCTCCATCATATGAGCAGAAATACAAAATATGCACTCAGGAAAAAAAAAACACTTTATAACACAGAGACCAGTTGTGAAAAATAAGCATTTAGGAATAAAGTAAGTTCACAAAATCATCTCAGAAGAATGACTCATAGCAAGATTATATTGTAAGCTTTATGAAGGCTGACTGGACAACATGGCGATGTCCAGGCTGTGTGACGTAAACCAACATTTCAATGAAAGCGATTCTCCTAATTTTCACACACACAACTTCAATCATGATATTAGTTGCCACAAAGCATTTATCCTAATACATAACATGATATGTTGTATATAATATAATGCTCACCTAAAACGCAGAGAATAAGTGGGCTTTAAATTAACCCATTAACAATGGGTCACCCGCTAACATTGGAGAAACATGGCGATTGACCAGACCGCTTTGTCTACCAAGCCTTTGTCTAGATTAAGCCTGTGTTTCCGGGGCGCGGCCAATCAATTGTCTTAAAACGAAACGAAATTTCGTTTCGTTAATTCTCCCGTCGGGCTTTTTAATAGCCTCTACTCTTCAGATAGCGTGTCCTAGCAACGTCTGCTGGAAAAGACTGCGAGATGATGACATATATGTCATAACATCCATGGAACATTCATAAACATGGAGAGTATCCCTGCATGTTAGGCTTTTTATGGAACCTTTATCAGTGCCATCTGCATCGGCCAGAAATAATTTGGATTTTGGCTGAGTATTTCGACCTGAGGCCCTGCGGTAACCTTTGGAGTATCCATATTATAAAGCTGGATTGAAGGTTAAAGCCCAGGACTTCAATGTGGTTGTCCTGGTAATTGAAGGCCTTTCCACTCTCCTCATTCTCTGAGGTGTAGAAGACTAAATCCTAGAGAAAGATTAGGGCATGTTTTATCACTGCATCGTTGACACATCCTATCTAGTTAGAGTCAATTCTTCGACTCCTAGGCTAAGGAAGCGCTGTCCTACAAAACAGCGTTACTCGCCTTCGGGTCAGCCAATCAAAAGAAGGGTCTCCACCGTTCATCTACCTTCCCCTGTTCTAGAACATTCGATGGTATTTATAGATAGGGTTATCAAGATGGTTTACGTTTGGAACTTATGAGTATTGAGAAATGTATGTGGATTGGGGATGTGGACGTCCATGAGACATTATGTCACAATACTACAGATATATATCCTGAATTATGTAATTATATTTTTATCTCAATCCCAAAGAAATCAGGAGCCTTGGAATGTGATCAACATCCAATAATTAGTATAATGAGCCACATCGTAAAGATTTTGCTGTGAATTATCATGCAAAGTGTTAGGAAGAAAACATAACCCGAAATAGGAGAAGAACAATGTGAGTTTCTACAAGACAAATGTACATTTAACGCTGTGTATATGCTGAGAAAATTAACTGAACGTTCTATAGAAGTAAATAAAGATCTAAATTTTTTGCTTTATAGACTACCCAAAGGCTTTTAATAAAGTAAGACACGTCAACATGATAAAGATACTTGCATCATCATCATCATCATCATCATCATCATCATCATCATCATCATCATCATCATCATCATCATCATCATCATCATCATCATCATCATCATCATCATCATCATCATCATCATCATCATCATCATCATCATCATCATCAAGTGCCATGCCGGCTGGCGTAGGCGTTCATGGCTCTCCATAGATCTCGGTCTTTGGTTTTCTGGATCAACTCTGCTGCTGATATTCCTCCATGCCACCGTCTCAATCCATCCAGCATCATTTCTCTTGGTCTGCCTCTGCCTCTCTTCCCCTCGATCTTTCCAGTTGTTACGATGTTCTCCAATGCCTCTCTTCTCATCACATGACCGAAGAAAGCTGTTTGTCTCTGTCTTATTGTTGTATATAATGTTCTAGTTTCATTAGCCTGTTTCAGGCAGTCGTCGTTAGTTACTCTGGCAGTCCAAGGAATTCGCAACATTCGTCTCAGGAACCCACATCTCTGTTGCTTCTAATTTCTTCTTAATTTGTTCATTTACATTCCAAGATTCACTGCCATACAGCAAAACTGGTTCTACATAGCATTTCAGCACTCTCTTTCTTACATTCAGTGATAGTGACTTATTGCATAAGATACTCTTCATTTCTGAAATGCGGCTTTTGCCTGCCCTATTCTGCTCCTAATCTCTGTTGTACATCTTCCATCTGATGTTATAAATGCCCCTAGGTATCTAAAATTATCAAATTGGTTAAGGATTTTCCCTTCTATTTCTATGTCACATTTTGGTGTCACCATTTTCTTTGATATTACCATTGTTACTGTTTTCTTGATATTCAAGGAGAGTCCTTTCCTTGCACTCTCTGTTACTACAACGTCTAATAATTGTTGTAGGTCTGTTGAATTATCCGCCACCAATACTGTGTCATCTGCATAGCGTATATTATTTATATTATAACCTCCAACTAGTATTCCTGGCATCTCTTTGATCTCTCTCATTATTACTTTCGCTATACAGGGAGAAAAGATCTGGTGACAAGACACACCCTTGTCGTACTCCTAGCTTTATCTGTTCGTAACTACCCTCTTTATTTCCCATTTTAATTGCTGCTACTTGGTTCCAGTAAACTATTCTTTATTATTCTTAAATCTTTTCCATAACGTTGATATCTTCCAACATTTTAATCAGTTCATCATGTTTTACTTTATCAAATGCCTTAGTATAATCTATGAAGCACAAATATATGTCTCTCTGTTTCTCTATTGACCTTTCTATTAGTGTCCGTAATGTATAAATTGCATTGTTTGTGCCCTTTCCTTCCACAAATCCATACTGTTCTTCACTAATTTCCATTTTTATTTTCTTGTTGGTTCTTCTCATTATGATTCTGAGTAGAAGCTTAGTGATATGGTTTATAAGGTTAATTGTACGAAAACCTTCACAATCAATTGCGCCTGGCCTTTTTGGTATAGCTATAAATACAGATTTCAGTATATCACTGGGTAAATATCCACTGCTGTAAATATCATTCACCATTTTGGTTAATGCATCTACTCTAAATTCTCCCAATACTTCGAATTCTTCTATTGTGATTTCATCTGGCCCAGCTGTTTTTCCTTTCTTCATACGTTTCATAGTGTTAGTGACTTCTTCTTTCAAATAGGTGGACCTTCTAAGTTACTATCTTCTGTTAATTCTTCCCTTTCTCCATCATATAATTCTCTTATATACTCATTCCACTTCTTAATTATAGCATCTTCCTCTAATAATATCTTTCCTGTTTTTGATTTCAAACACCCTGTATTTATTCTTATTTTTCTTCCTGTAAGATCACTGATTTGTCTGTGCATATTTTTTGTATCTTTAATGGAATTTAATTCAATTTTTTTGCATTGCTCGTTTAACCAACTTTCTTTAGCCTTCCCACATTTATCTTTTATTTCTTTATTTATCTTAGCATATTCTTGTTTGTCATTTTTACTTTGTTTTGTATTCTTTTGTCCATCAGTTTTAAGATTTCTTAATTCATCCATTTTTTCTTAGCTATTTTGCCTCTCTCCAGTAATACTTCTTTGCTAGTTTGATGAATGGAGTCCCTTAACATTTCCCATTGTTCATTTATACTCTGTATTTTAGCTATTGCATTGTACCTATTTTTCACAGTCACTCTGTATTGTTCTTGCGTTTCTTTATCTATGTTCAGAACCTCTTTATTAAGTCTCATGTTCTGAACCATTTTTTCCCCTCTCTTTAATCTTACTTTTATTTGTCCACATAGTGGTACATGATCACTATTACAGTCAGCACCAGGCATTGTCTTTACATTAATTAAAGCATTTCTAAATCTTTTATTAATTAGTATGTAGTCAATTTGGTTGCGTATTTTCTTATCAGGGCTTTTCCATGTGTACAGTCGTCTTTTACGGTGTTTAAACCACGTGTTTCCAATTATCATATCATTGATATTTGCCCATTATATTAGCTTTTCCCCTCTTTCATTTCTTGTACCTAAACCACAATTCCCCACTACATCCTCAATTTTTCCCTTTCCTACTTTTGCATTAAAATCACCAAGTATTATTTTTATTTCGTGTGATCCAATTTGAGCCATTACCATTTCTATTTCGTCGTAAAAGTGTTGTATTTATTCATCACTACTGCTGGTTGTTGTTGGTGCATATACTTGTATAATATTTATATCTATTGGTTTGCCTTTGATTTTTACCATAATATCTCTATCTGAAATACACCAGTATCCATTAATTCACTTGGCTGTTTTTTCGTCTAATATTATTCCTACACCTTTTTCATGTGTATCCCCTCCAGAATAAATTATTGTGTGATTGTCAGCTATAATTTTGCCCGATCCTTTCCATCTCATCTCACTAACGCCTAGTATATTCATTTTCATGCTATCCATCTCGCTTAGAACATTGGTCAACTTTCCTAGCTCATTTAATGTCCTAACATTCCATGTTCCTACTCTAAATTTATTTATTTTAGTTATGATTTTGCCATCAGTAGCTGGATGACGGTCTGGTGTCACCTGTGGCTCATGACTGTCCTTACTGGACGAGGATGTCCTAAGACAGTCATTAACGTCGTTCACTAACTCTGATGTATGTTTTGCCATGAAGTCTTGGGAAGATAATGTGATGGTTTCCCCTTGCCTTCCACATTCACATGGTGGTCTTTTTACCTCTGCCTTTGACAGCCATTTCCGACTGTCAGGACAAGTGAGTGCCCTGCTCTGCTCAGCTGCAGAGTTGTCCACTTATTCCGGTGGATACTCGGTCCCCAGAGCTGTGTTAGCCACACCGTGGTGTTTCCATCCTCTACCACGGCGAGGTACAGTTGGGATTTTCTCTTCCTAAAGTTATGGTCTACGACCAAAACTCTCCAGTAATTTTAGAGGACAAGATACTTGCAGATATACAAATTGATAGGAAAGATCTTAGACTTGGAAATATATATATATATATATATATATATATATATATATATATATATATATATATATATATATATATATATATATATATATATATATATATATATATATATATATTGGAAACAAGCTGTCATAAAAATTGATAGAGAAATAGGTCAATATCAGCCTATTGAGAGAGGAGCAAGACAAGGATGTGTAATATCTCCAGATCTTGTTACTTCCCTTTACAGTGAAAATATTTTCAGAAATCGTAGAAGATATGAAAGGAATCATCATTGCGGGACTTAACATCAATAACATTAGACATGCGGATGATAACAGTATTGATTGCAGACATGTAGCAGGGTCTGAAACATGTAGTAGACGCAGTTGTTGCACACAATGAACATCTAGGGTTAAAATTATTTTGCAAGAAGAGAGATTATTTCTTTACAAGGAAGAAGGAAATATCACAATGTAATATACAAGTAAAAAAGAATAATCTTAAACAAGTAAATCAGTACTATTATCTCGGAACAGTCTTAACATCTGATGGGGGACTCCAAGAAGAGATTGGAATAAGAATCGCCATGGCGAAGGTAGCCTGTTTGCAAGATGAAAAACTTACTGACCAATGAAAAGATGTCAATTGCAACGAGAAAAAAAAAGTGTTGAAGTGCTACATAAAACTTGTACTTTTGTATGGATGTGGACAAAGAGCAGACAAGCTGACAAAAATCTGATGGCTGTGGAAATGTGGTTTCTGAGGAAAATGCAAAGAATACACTGGACAGACATAAAAACCAATGACCAAGTCCTACATGAAAAAAAAATGAAAATCGTAAACTTCTTAGAGAAATTAGATATAGACAGTCAACATATTTTTGGTCACATTATAAGAAGAAATCAATTTGAGAACTTGATGAAAACAGGCAAGATCGAGGGGAAGAGAACAAGGGGAAGGCAGAGAAGTAAATACCTGGATGGCTTGGCCACATGATATTGCCGAGACAAGAACATTGAGCTGATCCACAACTCTGGTGATCGAGTGAAATGGCGAGTCATGACCGCCCACTCTTTCCGGCATGGCACATGATTGATTGATTAGTTGGTAATGCTTCAAAGTACACGCTGAGTGCGGGGCTTTCTTCTCCGCGCGGTGGAAAGAGACTGAGCTATATGGGATTAAACCCGACGCAATGACGTCGATCTTCTTGCCTTGAAACCTGTTGGAAACTCATGATAGTGGGACGCTTTAGCGCTGATGTTTTAGTGCCAAGTTTCATGTTGACCAAGACCCCATCTTACTTCCAGCTGAGTCATCCTTGGACAGTCTAGTCTGGGTAACCAAATAAGGTTCGACCATTGTCTCCACTGTGATAAATTTTGCCGAGGTTTCAAACTTTGCATGCTACTCTACGAGAGAGAGAGAGAGAGAGAGAGAGAGAGAGAGAGAGAGAGAGAGAGAGAGAGAGAGAGAGAGAGAGAGAGAGAGAGAGAGAGAGGAGAGAGAGAGAGAGAGAGAGAGTCGTAGCTATTTCCTGTGAAAACCAGACAGCCTTGCACCCACCGCTTCGGAAACTCATGAGCATTGTACCCGAGACAGTTGTCATTGAAACTGTCTCTCCCAGACATTGTTACTGAGACTCATTCTCCTCGCGACAATTGTCACTGTTCATCATTCACTCCCATTTAGTTATCATTGAACCTTTGCTTTCACATAAACTGTATCGCTAGCTCTTTTTGTTTTTAAACCAGCAAGTATTAATGTAAACTAAACTACTCGAGTGACACAGATCAAACGAAGTGTGTTAAGAAAGAATACGCCAGCGATTAATTCCTTAGGGTAAACGAATTAATACAACCCGTAAACATATATTACTTGTCTTCGTAAAACAAAGGGTTTCACAAAGCAACATACACATAATTAACAATTGGATTTCAAGGGAAACCCCTCGGAATAAACATATCTCTTACACGACGAACGTTTCGTGTTTCCTGCCTTTATCTTACTCGTTCAACCACACTGCAATTTAGCACTGTGAACTTTAACCTCGATAATGACCGCGGCGGTTTTGCTCGGGTGGTATCTATGGTGACAGGGGCCAGACCTTAAGTGTAAAATCCGGTTGTTTATAGCTGACCACCGAGGCTTTCAAACATACTCACGGGCAGTGGTCAGCACAGTTGAAGTGTTGTTTGGAGGTGGGTGGACACTTGCCAAGGTCTCTCTTCAGACTGTTTGTTTCCCTTGTATATTGGTCATAATTGCTGACGGTCAACAGTCTAGGATTTGTGACTCCGCGCCCAGAGTAGGGGCAGTGTGGCGGTTCTTGTGGTTCTCCTGTACTGCATGAAGTTCACCTTGTCTAGGTAAAAGGGGCGTTTTGTTATAGCAACTGTACAGTATGATTTTAAGATTCAGAATATATTGTTGAGATGTAGTGTGTCTCTGGTTGAGATGTAACGTGTTTATGGTTGAGAAATAGCATATTGATGGTTTAGATGTAGTATGTCTGTGATTGAGATGTTGCATGTCTATGGTAGAGATATAGCATGTCAGTGGTTGAGTGTGATATAGCATGTTTATGGTTGAGACATTGCGTGTCTATTGTTGTGATGCAGCACGTCTTTGGTTGAGTGTGATATAGCATATCTATGGTTGAGATATAGCATGTCTTTGGTTAAGGTATAGCCTGTCTATGGTTAAAATGTAGTATGCCTATTGTTAAGATTTAGCATGTCTATGGTTAAGGTATAGCCTGTCTATGGTTAAGGTATAGCCTGTCTATGGTTAAGGTATGGCCTGTCTATGGTTAAGGTATAGCCTGTCTATGGTTAAGGTATAGCCTGTCTATGGTTAAGGTATAGCCTGTCTATGGTTAAGGTATAGCCTGTCTATGGTTAAGGTATAGCCTGTCTATGGTTAAGGTATAGCCTGTCTATGGTTAAGGTATAGCCTGTCTATGGTTAAAATGTAGCATGTCTATTGTTAAGATTTAGCATGTCTATGGTTAAGGTATAGCCTGTCTATGGTTAAGGTATAGCCTGTCTATGGTTAAGGTATAGCCTGTCTATGGTTAAGGTATAGCCTGTCTATGGTTAAGGTATAGCCTGTCTATGGTTAAGGTATAGCCTGTCTATGGTTAAGGTATAGCTTGTCCATGGATAAGATGTAGCATGTCTATGGTTAAGGTATAGCCTGTCTATGGTTAAGGTATAGCCTGTCTATGGTTAAGGTATAGCCTGTCTATGGTTAAGGTATAGCCTGTCTATGGTTAAAATGTAGCATGTCTATGGATAAGAAGTAGCATGTCTATGGTTAAGGTATAGCCTGTCTATGGTTAAAATGTAGCATGTCTATGGATAAGATGTAGCATGTCTATGGTTAAGGTATAGCCTGTCTATGGTTAAGGTATATCCTGTCTATGGTTAAGGTATAGCCTGTCTATGGTTACGGTATAGCCTGTCTATGGTTAAAATGTAGCATGTCTATGGTTAAGGTGTAGCCTGTCTATGGTTAAAATGTAGTATGTCTATTGTTAAGATGTAGCATGTCTATGGATAAGATGTAGCATGTCTATGGTTAAGGTATAGCCTGTCTATGGTTAAGGTATATCCTGTCTATGGTTAAGGTATAGCCTGTCTATGGTTACGGTATAGCCTGTCTATGGTTAAAATGTAGCATGTCTATGGTTAAGGTGTAGCCTGTCTATGGTTAAAATGTAGTATGTCTATTGTTAAGATGTAGCATGTCTATGGTTAAGGTATAGCCTGTATATGGTTAAGGTATTGCCTGTCTATGGTTAAAATGTAGCATGTCTATGGTTAAGGTATAGCCTGTCTATGGTTAAAATGTAGTATGTCTATGGTTAAGATGTAGCATGTCTATGGTTAAGGTATAGCCTGTCTATGGTTAAGGTATTGCCTGTCTATGGTTAAAATGTAGTATGTCTATGGTTAAGATGTAGCATGTCTATGGTTAAGATATAGCAAGTTTATAGTTGAGATACATCATATCTACAGTTGAGTGAGATATAGCAAGTCTATAGGTGATATACATAATATCTACAGTTGAGTGAGATATAGCAAGTCTATAGTTGATATACATAATATCTACAGTTAAGTGAGATATAGCAAGTCTATAGTTGATATACATAATATCTACAGTTGAGTGATATATAGCAAGTCTACAGTTGATATACACAATATCTACAGTTGAGTGAGATATAGCAAGTCTATAGTTGAGATACATCATATCTACAGTTAAGTGAGATATAGTATATCTACAGTTGGGTGAGATATAGCAAGTCTATAGTTGATATACATCATATCTACAGTTGAGTGAGATATAGCAAGTCTATAGTTAAGATACATCATATCTACAGTTGAGTGAGATATAGCATGTCTACAGTTGAGTGAGATACAGCATGTCTATAGTTGAGATACATCATATCTACAGTTGAGTGAGATATAGCAAGTCTATAGTTGATATACATAATATCTACAGTTGAGTGAGATATAGCAAGTCTATAGTTGATATACATAATATCTACAGTTGAGTGAGAATACAAGTGTATAGTTATATACATAATATCTACAGTTGATGAGATATAGCAAGTCTATAGTTGATATACAAATATCTACAGTTGAGTGAGATATAGCAAGTCTATAGTTGATATACATAATATCTACAGTTGAGTGAGATATAGCAAGTCTATAGTTGAGATACATCATATCTACAGTTAAGGGAGATATAGTATATCTACAGTTGGGTGAGATATAGCAAGTCTATAGTTGATATACATCATATCTACAGTTGAGTGAGATATAGCAAGTCTATAGTTAAGACACATCATATCTACAGTTGAGTGAGATATAGCAAGTCTATAGTTGAGATACATCATATCTACAGTTAAGTGAGATATAGCATGTCTATAGTTGAGATACATCACATCTACAGTTGAGTGAGATAGCAAGTCTATAGTTAAGACACATCATATCTACAGTTGAGTGAGATATAGCATGTCTATAGTTGAGATACATCATATCTACAGTTGAGTGAGATATAGCATGTGTATAGTTGAGATACATCATATCTACAGTTGAGTGAGATACAGCATGCCTATAGTTGGGATACATCATATCTACAGTTGAGTGAGATACAGCATGCCTATAGTTGGGATACATCATATCTACAGTTGAGTGAGATACATCATATCTACAGTTGAGTGAGATATAGAAAATCTATAGTTTAGATACATCATATCTACAGTTGAGTGAGATATAGCAAGTCTACAGTTGAGATACATCATATCTACAGTTGAGTGAGATATAGCAAATCTATAGTTAAGACACATCATATCTACAGTTGAGTGAAATATAGCATGTCTATAGTTGAGATACATCATATCTACAGTTGAGTGAGATATAGCATGTCTATAGTTGAGATACATCATATCTACAGTTGAGTGAAATACATCATATCTACAGTTGCGTGAGATATAGAAAATCTATAGTTTAGATACATCATATCTACAATTGAGAGAGATATAGCAAGTCTATAGTTTAGATACATCGTATCTACAGTTGAGTGAGATATAGCAAGTCTATAGTTGAGATATATCATATCTATAGTGTAATGAGATATAGCATGTCTATGGTTCAGATACATCATGTCTATGGTTGGGTGTGATATAGCTTGTCTATGGTGAGATGTAGCATGTTTATGGTTGAGATGTAGCATGTCTATGGTTGAGATATAGCAAGTCTGTAGATGAGATACATTATATCTACATTTGAGTGAGATATAGCAAGTCTATAGTCGAGATACATCATATCTACAGTTCGGTGAGATATAGCTAGTTTATAGTTGAGATACATCATATCTACAGTTCAGTGAGATATAGCAAGTTTATAGTTGAGATACATCATATCTACAGTTCAGTGAGATATAGCAAGTTTATAGTCGAGATACATCATATCTACAGTTCAGTGAGATATAGCAAGTCTATCGTTGAAGTACATCATATCTACAGGTCGATGAGATATAGCAAGTTTATAGTTGAGATACATCATATCTACAGTTCAGTGAGGTATAGCAAGTCTATGGTTGAGATATAGCATGTCTATAATTGAGTATGACATAGCATGTCTATGGTTGTTAAGTCAACAACTGACATCATATCACTCGGGATATTCCCACAGGCGCTCCATTCACACCTTCAACAACCAGAGAAGAATCCAAATTCCAATTGTTGCAATTGGTCTGCTTATGTATCCGTCTGGTTTTCCTCGGAATACTGAGTATCGGTTAGATCCTCTGGTCACCACCTTGCCACACAGCGGCCACGCGCCACCAAATAGAAAGGGATATTCCCAGACAAGTCACAAAACTAGATGACCATATGAGAAACTAAGGCCGATGTGGACCACGTCATAACACGGCAACGGAAACGCTTCGGGAGAGGACATCAGGACAGCGGTGTTTTGTATGGGCTCCGTGTTGGAGAGGATAGGATCTGGTTGTCGCAATCTTCTTAGTGAGCGAGGAAATCGTCTGTTGTCTCACATTCATACAGTGATGACCGGGACAGGAATAACCCTTAGACGAAGTTAAAAGCGGCTAGTAAATCCTTGGGAAAAGAGCGACCTTCTTAAAGCAATGGCAGAATTCGGGAACTGAGTCTGTATAACTGTATAACCGCCCGTCCCCGTCTTCAGGGGCAGGTTATAATATGGAGTAGCGTTCTTTGTTGTTCTGCGAGAGCATGTAATAAATGCCTGAAATTGCCGTCGGCTGGTTTGCGTCTGTTTCATCAAGGTGAGCGCTGTTTATTATGTTGTTGTTGAGTACGAGCAACTTTATGTCTTGGAGTTGAGATGCGTCGGCATGTGTCAAGACAATGTGGGGTCTCTGATACAGAAAGCATTGTGTGGATGTAAACAACGAAGATTCCCGCCATATCGCTAAGTAAACAAAGAATGCACACCAGGATCAATTCCTGAAGCACGATGCAGCAACAAGATCGCTTGTTACGCTCCAACATGGCAGTTGCCGGAAGATCATAAATTATACCAACGTACTTATTGTTTGACGATAAGACATTTGCAGGTAAACTGACTAAGTAATTGTAATTAAACTAGTTTTTCATGAGTGCACACCTTAGCTCAAAATAACGCACCACGCAACACGGAACGAAACGCGCAGGAAGATCCGGTTGTCAAAATGTCGACACAAACAGTGAAAGTAATTTATGATGTATTATTATGAGAATACCTGTATAAGGTAAGAAGAACATTAGATTATACATTAATGTATCTGGTTACTGGACACACACAAGAGCTGACGTGTCGAAATATATACAAATAATTACAAATGCCACAAGATTACAACAACATTTGCGCGTCACAGAAAGAACTGCACATATTATACACGCACCATTAGAAACATACTGAAGAACACGACACGACATTAACGAAGAAACGATGATGGAAACACTACGGCCTACAAACGCTTGAATATTATACGCACATTGAGTTGTCTGCGGAAATGATATACACAGTTGACACGACACACTGGACACTTGAACACATTTGATGCACAACAGTCAACGAAGACAATGACACCGAACATGAACATATTTACTGCCGACACTCTATCAAAAATGCATTATCGGCGCAAAGTACAGTTGCTACTGACATTATTTGTTCTACATTTCTTTAAACATTGACACTTGAGGACGGAGGATGCTGAAGGATGATATACAACATTATGAAAATTAAGTTGACACAGTACGCCATGATGCAAGTAATGTTCAACAACGATCGTCACTGAAACTTCACTACTGTCACATACGAACATTGAACGTTACAAACTTTACACAGTACCACTTCATTACTTTGAACTTTACTCTTCACGGGAAACTTCAATATATATTTACGAGTTACAACGGGATATCTGACAGAATACATAGAGACACGTTATCATTACACCTCAGCATGCAGGAAATCTAACACGTGTACACTCACTTGATTTGAAGTCGAAGCATACAGATAGACTTTAATGTCACATAGTACCCAATTGTTCAAGGTATTTAATCGATAACGATTCACATTGGGACAGTTATATTTATTATATCGGGACATTAAAGGACATTATACACATCACCTTGTCAGGATACTACACATCTACATCAAGATACTACTGGACACTACACTGCACCTGAAACGCATCGAGACGTTACATGTTCCTCAAGACTCTGACGCCAGGACAGACGTACACTATCACACGGATTGACAACTACCATTTTTCATCGTGACACCAGACACAGTCAGCTTGTTCACGCATTGGACTTTATGTACCAGAACTGGATGCAAGCAGATCTACTGATTCCACTGTAGGCATCATTCTTTCCGATACCTACAGCAGCCTAAAGTGATTACAATAAGGCTGCAGTAAAACTCAAACTTCGTCGTTACACCACAACCAACTACGTGTTATGGGTTGGTCACGGGCCGCGTGGGTCCAGGGTGAGAGTACAAGTTAATTGTACTATCGTACACAGTTCCTCTTGTATATCTAAACCAGCACACCAATACTCGAGTGCTGATGACGGATCATTCTTTATCGAACTGACACTGATCTGATCGACACACAATTATTCTATATCAATTTTCGAGCGATGAATGTTATCTACCTTCAGGAGAGGCGGAAAAAGTCCAGTAACTTGTGTTGTTGATTAGTATGATGTTGAATCTTAATAAGGCACTATTTATAAATATTTTTTTGTGTGTGGGCGGTTGGAAGGACCTTGATAAACTAATTGAGATTACTTGATTGGTTCATGAAGTGATTTGTGTGTTGATAGTCGCAAGGTCATTACGAATTAAATTTTTGTTTTGATCTGGCGGGCGTCACCACAATACTATTGTCTTGTCATAACTGTAGTAGTATAGTATGTGCGTTACCCGTCAAAAAGGTGGATAAAATTTTTTTTTATTGTTTGTGAACATGTATTCGCGTCACTCGTCATTCGTCTTTTATGATTGTTAGTTGTCTTGCGTTGCATATATATTGTGTATTGGATATATTTATTCATATTTATTTCTCTAGTTATATTTATTTCGATCATTATAAAGATATCTGGTTGATTTTTTTGTGGTGTTCGAATTTACACTGCAAATTTAATTGAGTCTATATTTTCTCAACGGTGATACGAGATTTACCTTACTATCTAAGTGATAGTGAGTTGAGACAATATCACAATTCTTGTCGATTCTTTTCTTTGCTTGCCTACTACTATATTTATTTCAGCCAGATAGCTCATTTTTCACGTATGACAAGAAGACAAGATGTCTACGCTGCAATATTTCATTGAAATGGGTGAGAAGACTGGTCTAACTGGTGCTGAGCTTCGAAACTGGGCAAAGCTTGAGTTCAGTGAACAACAGAAACGTGACAAGGAGGAAAGACAACTTCAAGCCACACGTGAGAAGGAGGAAAGACAGGAAAGACTGGCATCAGAAAAGCAAGCGAAACAACTTGAGAGAGAACTGAAAGAAAAAGAGATGGCGATCAGACAAAGTGAGATAATTTTGGAACGTGAACGAATGGAGTCTAGAGAAAAAGAATTAAATGCGGAAAAAGAGAAGTTAATGATAGAGATGCAAATAAAGGAGAAACAGATGGCTGCAGAAGCGGAATTGAAGATAAAGCAAATGGCTGCAGAAGCGGAACTTAAGGAAAAACAAATGGCTACAGAGGCAGATTTGAAGATGAAACAAATTGTTGCTGAAGCAGAACTTAAAGAGAAACAATTGGCTTTTGATAGGGAAAGACTTGCTACAGAAACACTCTGGAGGGACAAGGAGGTTGAAGGTAACCTAAGGGTCAAGACGCTTGAGATGGAACGTGGAGCTGAAATCGAACGAGAGAAAATGCTGGCTAAGCAGAACGATCCTGTGAAAAAGTACCAAGGTTTATTCAGGAATTTTCAACAAGGTGATTCGGTTAGTTCTTGGATAACGAATTTCGAAGTGCTAGTAAAGCACTACAAGTTACCGGTGAAGGACGTACCAATTCTGTTTCACCGTCACCTCGCGTTAGAGCCGTTGAAAGTGATTGAGTTAATTCCTGAGGATTTACGTACGAACTACAAATATATGCGCGATCGTGTGCTATCACACTTTTCTTTGGATGAATCTGGTTTACGAACTAAGTTTAAAACACTTACACCGAAATCGAATCAAACATTCCTGGATTTCGCTTCGGAAATGTCTTCTAGTTTTGATAAGTGGTGTAAGGCTGCGGATATTAATGATAGTTATTAGAAAGTGAGAGACTTAATTATCAGAGATAGAATGTTATCTGCAATACCAGAACCTATGTCAGTATTTCTTATGGAAAACAAATGTAAAAGTTTAAGTGAGATGGAAACTAAGGGTGAATCTTATTTCAATGCACATAGGGATATTTTTGCTAACTGTACACAACCTGAATTAGTGATAGGAGCAAGTGCAAAATTTCAAAGAGGAAACAGTAAGTTTAGAAAGTTTAGTAGTGGTAGCAATAGACATAGTCCTTACAATAGAGAAGGTGAAAGACCAAGAAAAGGCCAATTCACCAGATGCCAATATTGTAGATTATCGCATGGAAACTTAGAGATGTGTGATAAACATCCAGGTTATTCCGCATATCTAAAAGATATTACGGCGAAGAAGAGAAATAAGTATGACTCTTTTAAAAGAAGTTTAAAATGTTTCTAATGTAGGGCGTACGGAGACACTAGTAGGTCTTGTCCGATGAGAAATTCCTGGAAGGAAGCTAGTACAGCATACATATACTCCAGTAGTGACTCAGACGATTTAGAAGAGACACACGCAGCTATCATACAACAGTATGATGATGAGACTGACAAGTTAAATAAAGGTATAACTGACAATATTAGTAATGAATGTATAGAAACAATTCATGAAGCTAATGCCGTTAGCATACAAAATGGCAAACTAAAAATCCATCAAGCATGGTTAAATGGTGAACCCACTACTTGCATTCGTGATTCTGGAGCTTCGATTGTTGGAGTAGATCGAAAGCTCATAAAAGAAGAAGATTATACAGGCGAAACGGTAGAGTGCAGAACATTCGGTGGCACAATAGAGAGATACAAGATTGCCACGATTACAATTATGTCACCATATTACGAAGGCACAATAAATGCAGCGGTATTACCAAATCCATGTGCCGGATTACTAATTGGTAACATAACAGATGCGAAACAGTTAATACATAATGAGGCAAAGCAATGGGAGATTGAGCATATAAGAGCTAACGCAATTACAAGAGCTCAAGACAAAAGGGATAAAGACAGTGACAAATTAGAAAATAATTTCAGACTAGTGACTGATTTACCAGAAGATCAGAAACAGGATCCAACTCTAAAATTTTGTTTTAAAAAACTGAGTAAACCAATAAAACAAGGTAAAAGAGGCAATTGGAAATTTTTCCTAGACAATAATATTTTATTGAGACGATATGATAGAGGTACATCACGTTATTTTCAGACAGTACTTCCATCGAAATATCGTACTGAGGCATTAAAATTAGCACATGATTCTCCATTCGCTGGTCATATGGGGATTGCTAAAACCACTAATAGATTGCTAACGCAGTTCTATTGGCCTGGATATAACAAAGACATTACCACACGTGTACGTTTATGTACATTATGTCAGATGACCATGCAAAAAGGCAAACATCCCAAAGCACATGTTCAGAAAACTGATTTGGCATCACGACCATTTCAGAAAATAGCTATAGATATTGTGGGTCCGCTAAATACAACTACTGATCGAGGCAATAGATTCATATTAACTATGATTGATCTTTGCACTCGTTGGCCAGAGGCTATTCCTTTAAAATGTATCACGAGTAGATCCATTCTAGATTCATTGTTGATAATTTTTAGCAGAATAGGATTTCCTAGCTGCATATTATCAGATAGAGGTAGTCAGTTTATATCGACGGCTACTCAAGAAGCAATGAAAATACTTGGAATTCCACAGGTATTTAGTTCACCTTGGCACCCGATGACAAATGGGGTGAATGAGAACTACAATGGAGATCTTAAACGAACTCTGGCAAAAGTAGCGGCGGAAAGACCCAAAGATTCGGATATTCTATTACCAGCGGTACTATTTGAATACCGAGAGGTACCACAATTTAGTACAGGGTTTTCTCCATTCGAGTTGGTATATGGAGCAAATCCAAGAGGTCCATTATTAATATATAATGACTTACTCACAAATAAAACATATGATCATCCGAAAAGAGATGCATATGAAATGGTGACACAACTAAGAGACAACATTATCACAGCTTGTCAGATTGCAAAATCTGCACTGGAGAAAGCTGGAGAGAGATACAGACAATATGGTAATAGGAACGCCAAGACAATAGTCTTGAAAGAAGAAGAAGAGGTATGGTTATTATTACCTGATCGTCGAGATTGTCTTGTTACATCATGGCAGGGTCCATTTAAAGTAATTAAAAAGATTAGCGATGTAGATTATCGTATTGATGTGAATGGCAAACATAAGATTTTTCATATTAATATGTTGAAGCCATATATTCCACGTGAGGATAACTCAGGTCAAGTGACACAACAAATTCCTCATAGGATAGCAACAGCTTGTTGGGTAATTAATGAACAACAAGAAGATGCGATAAAACAACAGATTCCAACACCTATAGTTAATAGCGATAGTGATTGGAAAGCGATACAGATAAGTAAAGATTTATCAGCACAGGATAAAGAAAAACCTATTACAGCAATAAAAGTATATAGCTCAATGTTTTCAGATAAACCAGGACAGACAACACTCATTAAACATAAAATAACTTTGTTGTCAAATGTTCCAGTAAAGGTAAAGCCATATCCTATTCCAATACATTACTTGGAAAAGGTTAATGCAGAAATTTCAGATCTAGATAAGACTGGAATTATTAAAAAGTCAATTTCAAA
>JACEFZ010013007.1:0-30118 GCA_014155875.1 Cepaea nemoralis
TAGGAAATTTCTCGTTCGATGGATATTTGAACCTAAATGTCATTTAATACAAGCAGTAGCAAGTGTATGGACTCCGCTTGAGTTCAAAAGGAGCCAACGCCACAAACAAAAACCAAAAAAAAAAAAAAAAATCCAATACTAGTGTTATCTTTATTTTCTGTTAGACAATCCTTTTTCTCCGTTATCTTCTTTATAATGTCTTAGGTCATTATAATTTTGTTTCTTGTCACCTTCATCTGCTTTATCATAATCTGCCTTGTTAAATTAATTACCATATTTTTTAAGATCGTCATTATATTTCTTTTGCAATAATCATCTTTCTTATCAACATCATCATCATCATTCAAGTCACCATTGTTATAATCTTTTTGGTGATTACAGGTTTGCCTTCATTACAAAAATAATATCATCATCTTGTAACTTATCCTTTTCATCATAATGTATTTCACTAATATCATCAACAATAATATTGGTATCTTTATTAATATCAACATCATCTTTTTAAACCTTCACTGTTGTATTGTAATTCAGCATTATTGTTGCCATTTTCTATAAAATATTCTTTTTCATTATTATAATCTTTTCCACATTATACTCTTTTCTTGCAGTTGTCATCTTTACCTGATTAAGTGCCAAGGAATAATACATTAACTTATTCAAACTTCCCGTAACTGCTATGGGCTTATAAATCTAACCATAGTTTAAATATCAATACAGTAGTTTTCCCTTTATAGCCCCCTTTAATTTTATAAATAATACAACAAGCCTGCTACCATATTAACAACTTTTAAGTCATAAATGGGACATACCCCTACTTCCAATTTTCCGCCATCCATTTTTGTTTGGTGCAAACCTACATTTTGTTCTGCACTGAATACGTTAAGACCTTTATCATGGTTATCACCATCATCATCATCAGCCTAGTCAATAAAATCAGTGTTCACATCATCATAATCTGTTACTACTCTTCGATCAGTGTCGCAACGATCACTCCCTCCTTCAATTACAGAACGAAACAACAAATGTAGCAGTCTGCGTGAATCAAAACAGAACAAACCAACGAATGTAGCAGTCTCTGTGAATCAAAACAGAACAAACCAACAAATGTAGCAATGTCCATTATTCAAAACAGAACAAACCAGCAAATGCAGCAATGTCCATTATTCAAAGCAGAACAAAACAACACATGTAGCAGTGTCCATGATTCAGAACAAAACACAACAACACATTTTGCAGTTTATATGATTCAAAACAGAACAAAAGAACAAACATAGCCGTTTCTATGATTCAAAACTGAACAAAAGGACAAATGTAACAGTGTCCATGATTCAAAACAGAACAAGACAACACACGTAGCAGTGTTCATGATTCAAAACTGAACAAAACATCAAATGTAGCAGTGTCCATGATTCAAAACCAAAGAAATAATTCAAGGGGAGAAAATGACGAGTCTGCAGAAATAAATAATTGAAAAAAAAAAAAAAAAAAAAACAATATTCTAATTTTGCAATTAAGTCATATCGCCAGATTTTCTCCTCTGTTAAATTATATTTCCAGCTCAGTCAAAAAAGTGTAACAATAACTGTAAAAAATTCACACCCCAGATTAGAATGTGCAGAGACTTGCATGGGGAACGTTTGTATTTCATATTAGTTTGACTGCTCATTTGTTTTGAACGTAACTGCAGTCTGCCTGTTTACAACAGAACTGCCATATTTGCGCGTTTATGCCTTCTTCCCAGTATTTGTTGATCGGGTTTGCCTTTCTTATTTCTGGGATTGGATTTCATTTGATCATATCTATGAAAACTGTTTTTCTTTGTTTGTCATAATTCTTCAACAGTTAGAGAAATGTCATCAAACTAGTTATAATGACCAATAATTCTGCACGTAGAATGTAGACAATACTTACTAATACTATAAATAAGTACCTAGATAATAAACATGTGTAAAGAAAGAATATGTATATTTATGTTGTTGTGCGGTAAGTTATAAAATAAAATGCAGAAAAAGCATAAATAAGTAAAGACACAGAGAATACTTGCGCGTGTATACCTGACAGTAATTCCCCGGGCAAAGTGTACTTAGCTGACTTTGGATCGAATCTTTGTGTGGGTGTGCGGATAGGATCGCGTTAAGCGTCGCCAATTAGCCTATTTGAGTCTTAACTCTCAGTTTTATATGCAGCTAAATAGATGGCCTCTTTCTCACTGGCGTATCTAAAGGGGGAGGGGTACATGGGGGAAATGGGATAGGTTTAACGACCGTGCCCCTGTGCCTATTTTTTTTAAGTAGTTTAGTTTACTTGTCAAACCCACCAACGCATGATAAGTCGAAACATACAAAGAAACCAGACAGAATATTACCGCACAATGAGAAATTCAAAAAGTGATGCACCACATCGTTTTTCACAACTAATAATGAAGCTAGAAGAATGCTATTTTGCACACTTCAAATATTGCATGTGCCGATTATGTGCAACCCAATCGATGACGCAGGAGGTTTGTGGTGTGTCCGCCTGGCTGGTCATCGATTGCACGGCACGTTTTGGAAACCGGTCATGTGATTGATATAGACAATGCGTTTCGCGTGTTGTTTAATACACAAAATAGTCGTGTGTTAAAGTTTGCAGAAGCCATCATGTTTAATCTACATAGGTCAGTTTTGTACAAATAAAAAGACATGACAGCCAGTTTAAAATTACCGTGGTAGACAATTGAAACTAATGTGCGAACATGTGTATATTTCAGCTTAAATGATGTATCTAGTTATTTTACTTTATGTTGTGTGAATTCTGCAGTATGTACATGGCGAGATGCAGCGAAATATACCAGACAATAAATCGTGCAATCTATTGTTATCAGAAGTATTACAGTACTTCATGGTATGCTGAGACCTGGAGTGTTATCGATTTCTATGGACCAGGACTTATTCTTTAACATGATGTACGGCTAGGGGGTGGGTTGGGGGGTGGGGGGGGGGGGGGGGGGGGGGGGGGGGTTACGAACGCAATTAGCAATCACGTATACCGCGTTCGAAAAACAGCTGCGGACGAATTGGAAACAGAACGCCCTGCGTTGACTTCCCTTGCAAAGGCAAGAGTTCCAGTCGTTCAGAAAGCAGTGATAAACTACTGAACGGAAACTTGCCAAGAAATCACGAACAGCCAAAAATTGGTGGGGTTAACAGCGACATCCTGTTAAGGATATGTAAATAACACACGATGTACAAAATGGAACAACCAACAAACGCAACGGTTCACAACACTGGGATACACGCTCATTTTGCTAAAATAAGATTACAGACACAGCATTGAACTAATTTATAAATGTTTAAAGCACTCTAGAGGCCTTTAGATCCATAACACTACAATTGGTAGTTCGTGTGTGTGTGTGTGTGTGTGTGTGTGTGTGTGTGTGTGTGTGTGTGTATGTATATATATATATATATATATATATATATATATATATATATATGAGGTCTGCCAGTGCACACGAGCAAATCATCATCATCAAGTACATTACCAGCTGGCGTAGGCGTTCCTGTCTCTCCACAGATCTCGGTCTTTGGTGTTTGTGGGATGTGGATTTTAATATATGAGAATATTTTGTTAAGTGTGTCTAGGGGATCCCAAATGGGGATTTTTGTTGATTCTCTTTCACTTCGAGAATGCAAGATGATCATGGAATTCTACCATAAACACAAGAGGAAAATACTTCACGCCTGTTTATAACTGTATTTATGTGTATGTCTCCATTCCACTTGTCACCATGTTAACTTGTATATAGTGTTAGAGGACATTGATTGTTTTCAACATATATAACAACCACTGTTGAACAAACATCACCATTTATTTGACGTAAACATCAACATGTTTGGACAAACAGTTCAGGCATTAAATCAAGATCTACAGTGACATATTGGTAATTGTAATGACCACACTGGATTTCCAGAACAGGCATGGGAATGATTTTCAATATTAAAAACACATGCATTGTCCTAAGAAAAAAAGAAACAGTGTTATTACAACACCACAACAACCACAAATTGGTTCTACTATCTTTGACCTCTTTTACCGAAATAAAAGCAAAACAATGGTCTAAGTTCAGAAATACCAAACATATAAAACAATTGTTTCTCACACCATTTACAATTCTCATATTTAAAAACAAATTAGTGAGATGGTGTCAGAATACTCAACTATAACAACAACCACTATTAGGTTATACCTCTCATTGAAAAAAAAAAGCTACTGACCTTATAAATTCAAAGCATGAAAAGAGCCACACATAAATCACAATGAGTACTAATAATTAAACTAATTATTTAATTTTAGTCTTTATCTTTAGGTGTTTCTGTCGGTTATTCTTCTCCAGTGCGACGCAGATAATGTCCATATTTATCCGGGGACAGAAATAAATGTGCTCACAGACATGTTCAACTTACATTATGACCACTGAAATTGGCTGGTGAATCTTTATAATCCATAATATTCGGAAATAACGGTTCACATATCTCCTCTATGGGGCTGAAGTTACGAATACTCTCTTGCAATTAGGCTCGGTGTCCTTGTGAAATTGGGGCCTTAGGTTGGTCATACTTTCAGGAATTCAACTTAAGCTCTTGCAAAATGTACTTCCCTATCTCACCATATATGGAACAACTTAGACGGTCATTAGGCTGCTCTGCTTCCTATATCAGAATCCCAATTCTTTTCACGAGGCTTTTACACCCACCTAGTCACCATTCTATAACCAATTCCACACTTGATGATGGCATGTAGGCTGACATGGGACCAGCAAAGAGTTCTGATTCAGTATTTCCATTTTTCAGTGTAGGACATACAATGCTGAGAGTCATTCATTTGGTTCATCTGGAACTATGTCCATGATTTCTCTGCACAGGCATGGAACTGAAGAATGTTAATTCCAACACACAATCTGGGAGTCGCAAACAATCAAATAATTCTTTTTCTTGCATGCGTCGAGGCATTTACTCCGCTGGTTTCTTTCATATGGTCTTTCGGATGGTGTTTCGGTCTGAGATCTGGAGTTGATCTTGCTTATTTCAGGGTGTTTCAGTTGGTCTTTAGATCTATGACCTGATGTGGATGATTTTTTTGTCATGGTGTATTTCAGTGTATTCCCGTTGGTGTTAAAAATCTAGAACATGGTGTTGATCTTGCCACTGTATGACTTTTTATTTCGAAGGAGGATACTTGTGAGTATCCTTTGAACTTGGGAGTCCGACAGCTGGAGGGTTCTCACTGCTGTTAGTTTTCTTACACGTAGTATAATTCCCATAGCTTTGTTGACCTCAGTGATTAATGATGCGTCAGGCGGTACCTCCCAGAAGTAGAAAGGTGTATCCTTTGTGTATCGGTGTACTATGTATATCCGTTTGTCTTGGTCGACATTCTGATAATTAAGTCCATCCTGGATATCCTGACAGAAGTAGGTATATCAATCGATGAGTGTCGATCACCTTCGAATGTGTCGTTCGCTGGCTAGGCCGCTAATAAGTGCAGCAGTCAACCTTTAGTTGTTAGGTCCAGACGATATGTATAGGACAGTTTGCCATTTATTACTTTCTGGCTGTTAACCCAGGATCCAGTTAGTGATACTTCCAAAAACCACCACTTGTTTCTCTTCTAGATCTGGAAATGACAAAAGAATACAAACATCGACATTAATATCTTGTGGTGTGACAACATTTTCACAACACAAATACAAACAAAAAAGGAGTAGGAGAAAGGATTGGGTTTCCACATTCCATTGTCCCTCGTCGCTTGGTTTTGAGATATTCTAGCTCTTATTGTGAGTAAGGTATCTTCTCAATCAATGTTCTATTCTGATGTTGTTACTGGGTCTTCCTGCTGAATCTGAGTCCTCCTAACCGTTCATTCCATCTTGATGTTATATCTGTCCTACTATGACAAGAATCTCTGAGACAGGCCTTTTCCCCCAGAACTCCTCGTCTTCTTTCATTAGGTGTAATCAGTATTAGGCCACAGGCCATCAACCATATCATTCACATTATCTTCTTGTGGTGCTGACATACACAAAGCTTCTTACATCAACATAACTCATGTCTCCCACTGGGGTAGCATTAACATGAATATTCCCAAAAGCGAAAAGTAACCATCATGACAATATATATATATATATATATATATATATATATATATATATATATATATATATATATATATATATATATATATATATATTATATATATATATATATATATATATATATATGATGTTCGTCCATCACGAATGATGAGGACCATTCATTCATTGCATTTTTTGATTTGATGAAGAACGAACGACTTGCGCTTTCTATATATATCTAATAACAGAGAAAAACAAACATGTACATTTCTCATATATGGATACTAATAATAATCATACATAATAATAATAATCATAATAATAATAATGCAGAAGCCAATGTTTTTGGATTTCCTTATTCGTCAATCCATAAAACTAGAATAGATATTCTTTTCCCCCACTGCTTACAGCAGCATGAGGTTAGTGAACACCGTGATATAATTTACAATTGCTGCTATTGTAAGAAAGTTTCTTAATTTTTAGAAATAACTTATGCAGCATGATAAGTGTTCGGAACATAGTATTATTCCAGGTGCCCACCCTGATGCGGCGTGACTGAGGCATGTCCTTCCAGAACATTTTAATATATATATATATATATATTATATATATATATATATATATATATATATAGATATATATATATATATATATATATAATGCGTTTTCTTTCTTTCTTCCTCGAGATTATATTCATCGCACATGCATTTTCCTAGCATATTTATGAAATGATTACATGTCCGTCACTCATATTGAATGGTTACTAATATGTTAACAAGAAGATTGTACCAAAATTTGGCACGATAGTCCAAGTTACAGATTAGCAGTTAGTAAAACGATTTCTCCAACATGAACTAGAGTCCATAAGATGTGTTATCAGGATTATGCTTCCACATGGAGAGTAAGTTTCATGAAATGTCCTTAAGAGTGAATCTACACTACATAGGATATTTACAGATTTATAGGCATTGATAGTGATATGTTTCACAGTGCATAGAAGCTATTTAAACATAGGAATTTGAAACTGTATAGAATAGGAAGATGACAGCGTGGCAGCATGGCTGCTTTAGTAGAAAACAATCAGGCTCTCATTTACAAGAATCATTGATTTAACCTCTTAATAATTCTTATATTAACACAATGGTATATGCGCCTTATCAAAATACACGAATACATATTAATAATGTATATTCAACATACCAATTGCTCTAGAGAGTGACATTTTAGGGCTAAAATTACCCTCCCCCGCACGGGGGAGGCTTAACGTGTGTTCCCTTTGTTCTTGTTGACCAAAATAGCTACTATCTCTTTGTATTAAAATCAAGCCTCGGTCTGGCCAGGTACTTGAACAATCACCAGGCCCAGATTTTAAACTAAGGCCAAATAAATGATGACTCACACAGGTCAAGTTAGCCCTGTTTTCTTCCCCCAAAAGTAAGGTACTTAAACAGTCATTACTAGGACATGTGGTATTTTTAAAGCGTCAATATTAGGTAATTGTTATAACGTTTTAATATACTACAGTGTTCTGGATCAACTCTGATGATGATATTCTTCCATGCCACCGTTTCATCCACCCAGAATCATTTCTCTTGGTCTGCCTCTCTTCCCCTTGATCTTTCCAGTCATTATAATGTTCCCCAATGCCCCTCTTCTCATCACATGACCAAAGAAAGCTGTTTGTCTTATTTTTGTTGTTGTATATAGTGTTCTAGTTTCATTAGCCTCGTGCAGGCAATCATTGTTAGTTACTTTGGTAGTCCAAGGAATTCGCAACATTAGTCTCCAAAACCACATCGCACACACGGGCACGTGGCTGATTTTTTTTTTTTAAATCCATAATAAGGACCAACTGTGGGTGTGTGAAGTGTATGGACAATCACATGTTTAGTCTGGAGTGCAGGGAGAGGGAATAGGTGGCCAGTCTTTCCCTGCATTAGCGAACGTCTAGGTCTGACAATAAAACGTGATTAGACCTCGCTCATGTCATTGACAACGTAACGTCCTAACCATTATAACAATGCGTTCGCAATATGGCTTATTTGGCAAGCTTACATTTGTCATATACGTTGCTGCACAATTGATTCTGTCCTGTTAGTTAGTTGCATGTCCTTTACAGGGCGTCGCAGTCAACCGCAGCATTTTTCGGCGTTTGTGGTTTCTTGGCAAGTTTGCGTTCAGTAGTTTGCCATTACTTTTTGAACGACCGGTATTCCTACATGCATGACTGTATGAAACCAGCACAAGACGGTCTGCTTCCAGATTGCCCGCAGTTGTTTCGAACGCAGTATGGGGTATTGCGAATTGCGTTCGTAACGCCATCGCCAGAGCGCTGTGTCACGCACGCATACTAATGATATGTTTTGGTCTGTCCTTATATGGTAATCATCTTGATCTGGTGTTTGGCGGCTTTTTGGCTGATTTAATTTAATCTATTAATTTTTTCATGTCGTGTTATTGATACACTCGGCTGCTCTGCTTTTGCGTCATCCTGGTTGATCAACTCTTCCGTCCCCGGGTACGTCTCAGCGAGACGGTAACCACCTTTAGCTCGTTGCTTATTTCAGACAATAGTATATTTAGTAGTGACAGCTTTCGGGACTGCAGTGCCTTGAGTGCTGATTTTGCAACTGTCAACAACGTCATTGTACAATCAAACCGAATGACACTATCCAGTGCCACCCATCGGACGCCTAGTTCACGGAATAGAGAAGATGTCAAACAGCAGAATGCTATCGCACAGTACGAAATTCAATTAACAGAGGGATCGAATAACGATTAACGCGGCACATGTAATCATTCATTTTAAAAACAGCACGAGAGTCGCTAACACAATATGTGAATAGCCTAAATCAACATGATGATTACTGTTGGTTAAATGTTTAAAAATTGTTCTGCAGGGTGGCAGTACAGCCGAATCTGAGCCAGTGATGCCTAAACAAGTAACTCGTAACTTTTTGTGTTTTAATTAAGTAAGATCGTTTGTTATTCTCTGTTGACTTTCAGCCCTGCAATTCTATACCTTCTCTAGACACGCCATTGTGTGACAGTGGGCGGACAGAGAAAGTGTCAGCGGAACAGGTCGAGCTCGGCCACCACGATCCCCAGGACACGTCAATAG
This sequence comes from Cepaea nemoralis, assembly GCA_014155875.1. NCBI lineage: Eukaryota > Metazoa > Mollusca > Gastropoda > Stylommatophora > Helicidae > Cepaea > Cepaea nemoralis. Next base: position 9,234 of record JACEFZ010013007.1, read on the forward strand.
CATAACTGGTGCGATGAAATATTATTTGAATAACGAAGACACAAACAAAATGTGCCCCTCTACACCCCCCCCCCCCCTTTCATCCCCTCGTCTCCCTCCCCTCCTAACAATTACACACTGCACAAATATATAGTTACATTATGTCGAGAGAATGAACTAACTACTATGCCATCAGCGCACAAATTAGATCACAAGAAATACAAATAATACTGGGATATTTAATGCAAAATTAGGAAAGGGGAAAATGGAGGATGCAAGGGGGAATTACTCGTTAGGTACAAGAAATGGAAGCGGCGAGAATCTAATATAATGGGCAAATATATAGTGATAATATGATGATTGGAAACACATGGTTCACAAAATAGGAAATAAAGAGAACAGTTACGAACAGATAAAGCTAGGAGTATGACAAGGGTGTGTCTTGTCACCAGATCTCTTCTCCTTCTATAGCGAAGTAATAGTGAGAGAGATCAAAGAGAAGCCAGGACAACTAATCGGAGGTTATAATATAAAATAAATACTCTATGCATATGACGGAGTATTGATGCCGGACAATGCAACAAACCTACAACAATTGCTGGACATTGTAGTAAAGGAGAGTGCAAAGAAAGGACTCTCCTTGAATATCAAGAAAACAGTAACAATGGTGATATCAAGAAAAAATAAATGATGACACCAAAATGTGACATATAAATAAAAGGGAAAATTCTTAACCAAGTGGATAATTTTAAGTACCTAGGGGCATTTATAACATCAGATGAAAGATGTACAACATAGATTAAGTGCAGCATAGGACCAGCAAAAGCCTCATTTCAGACACTGAAGCGTATCTTATTCAATAAGTCATTATCACTGAATGTAAGATAAAGAGTGCTGACATGCTATATAGAACCAGTTTTGCTGTATGGCAGTGAATCTTGGAATGTAAATGAACAAATTAAGAAGAAATTAGAAGCAACAAAGATGTGGTTCCTGAGACGAATGTTGCGAATTCCTTGGACTGCCAGAGTAACTAACGATGATTGTCTGAAGGAGGCTAATGAAACAAAGTAAAAAAAAAAAGTATGTGATAGAAAAAAGATAATAATAGAACATTACATAGAACGATAAGAAAGAGACAAACAGCTTTCTTCGTTTATTTGATGTGATGAAAAGAGTGGCATCAGAGAATGTGGATTTGTAAAAGGTAACGGTACAGTAAATGCTGTGTATATATACTGAGAACGGTAATTGAACGTTCTATAGAAGTTGGACATGTTATGATAAGAAATTAATTGGAGAACTTGGTGACAACTGGCAAGATCGAAGGGAAGAGACCAAGGGGAAGACCGAGAAGTAAATACCTGGATGGCTTGACCACAAGGCATGGTCGAGACAGAAACAGTTTCAATGGTCATATCAAAGAAATAGGTGACACCAAAATGTGAAATGGAAATACGAGTAGAAAAGAAAATTTATAACTAAGTGGATAATATCTAGGAGCATTTATTCCATCATATGGGAGGTGCACAATAGAGATTAAGAACAGAATAGGGCAAGCAAAAGCTGCATTTAAGAAAATGAAAAGTAACTTATGCAATAAGTCACTATCATTTAATGTAAGAGTGCTGAAGTACTATAAAGAGCCTGTTTTGTTGTATGGCAGTGAATCTTTGAATGTAAATGAACAAATTAGGAAAAACTTGGAGGCAACAGAGATGTGGTTCCTGAGACAAATGTTGCAAATTCCTTGGACAGCCAGAGTAATTAACGACAATTTCCCGAAACAGGCTAATGAAACTAGAACATTATATTCATTCATTGCCTCTCCATAGCACAAAGCCTGGGCTAAAATATAGAGACCATGTGTTGCCCATGCAGCATGATCCCTCTCTCTGCCTAGTTCATTCCACAGGAAAGGTAACACCTATACATCTCGAACAAGGCAAGCTGCAGAAGCTGCCGGACCAACAAAGCAATGCTCTAGCTGTCTGCCTGTCGGAGCTTCGATCCTAGACCAGCTGCCAACCAAGGCTTAGGGCCTGGCCTGCCCTGCCATGACATTTTGTCGTTAGGTTGCACCAGGATAAGGCTTGTACCCTCCCAAATGCGCTCTTAAGCCCGAAGCCGTTGGCACAATGTGGGGTGTCGGATTTGGTAAGCGCCGCCCAACATTCGGCGCTGACAGAAAACAGGTAGTACCGTCTACTGTCATACGGTAGCTCAGTCATATCTGACTAAGACCTGACTTGACTTGATAGGTAATTACTAACCCATGTATATTTACACACATTCAGAAACACATGTACAAGGTGATCAAAAAAAGTATATGAAAGAAAACAGATACTAATAGAACATTATGTACAACGATAAGAAAGAGACAAACATCTTTCTTTGGTCATGTGATGAGAAGAGAGGCATTGGAGAACATTGTGACAACTGGAAAGACCAACGGGAAGAGAGGCAGCTGCTGACCAAGAGAAATCTTCTTCTTCTGAGTTCGTCTTTAATGTTGTTTCAGACGTATTTGAGTTGTGCCTGTATACAGCAGAGCTGCGACATTTGAACCTTTCGGCCGACACATCCGACTTCAGGCATTCGTTAGCAGGGTTACATTCCCGGTTGACCAAGAGAAATGATGCTGGATGGATTGAGATGTTGGCATGGAAGGAAATCATCAGCAGAGTTGATCCAGGACACCAGGGAGGGACAGAAATACGTGGAGAGACATGAACGCCTACAACAGTTGGCAGGACACTTGATGATGATAATGTTGGGGCATGTGCTTGAATGATAATGGCATCAAACGGTCTGCCGGTTCACATTACCTGCAATATTCTGTCTGCGACTGCCCAATATCCTTTAAAAGATATTCATCTTTCCGAATTCATAATAAGTGCTACATCTCTGTAACAGTTCTAGTGGGGTTGGCTTTAGGACTGTAAAAAAGTTGAAGTGATCTATCTTATCCTTAATCAACTGTTAATTCTGCCGACACCCTGGACTCAAGAATACAACCTATAAACACAGCGTTCTCTCTACGCTGTTTCACCAACAACGAAATAAGTTGTATCGTTTTTCAAACTATAATCGGCGCTCGGAGGAAAGGCGAGACGGACATATAATCAGATTGCTACTGGAACTATTAGTGTTGGAACTCTTCGCTGGCTGCTGAGGATGGAGACGGAGCGCTTATGGGAATGTCCTGAATGCTGTGATGTCGGTTCCTAAATCAATCAATCAATCAATCAATCAATCAATCAATCAAACTATAATCAATATGACCCAGCTTGAAGAACACACCCTCACACAAACACAAAGATCTCTTTATACAATATAGACAGATCTGACAGATGATCAGACACATGAAATGGAAGGAGTTCAGATTTTTAAATGATCTTTTGTCATCGATTAGGAAATTAGCTTGTCTGTTTGTCAGGTCGGGCGACACACATTTCACCTGATTTTCTGGAAGACTCCTTCCAGAACGTCTCCCGGATGCAGACAGCTTTGCTAATACTTGTAGTTCGGATTCAGCTTCTTCTTTGAACTCTCATGGCGTAAGATTCCTCTAGCCCCTCAGAGGAAACTGGCTATTTCTTTCAATATTTTTACGATCTATTCGATCACTCTTCTTGTACTATATAGGCTGCATAAATCTCAACGCAATGTCACCATTTAATGAGTCACTGGAACACTGTAACGAATAATGGATTCTTCCCATTGTTGAACTAATATTGGGAATTATAATTTATTTTCTGAATGGAAATAATACTGGTTTCTTCATAAGAGTGATTCCATATTCGCCACTATAAAGTTTCACTCCTCCGCTGAATTTATAGACTTCCTAACTATAGAATTAATATAGACGTCTTGATTGCGAACTTCCTCCCAATCTTTGAAATTAAAAGGTCTTCTGGAAACGAGAATAGCTTCTTTCAACTTGATTCTAATTCTGCAGATACATCAATCTAGAACTTCGTTCCTTATGATTAAAATTTTGCAGATTCATCAATATATTAGGAGTGTTCATTTGAAATCCGTTAGTGCCGCACCGCGCGTAATTGCGTATGTCGAAAATGATCATGTCATAGTCATGTGATAAGTACTGACTAATGAATAAAAGAGCACGTGCTTATCGTCCCATGATGCATAGGTTCTGTTTCTGACCGTTGAGAAAATGGCCGGGTTGATCCAAAATCCGTCCAAGGAAGCTCAAAGAGCGGTGATTCAGTTTCTTTCATTTGAAGGATGTCGACCAGTGGACATTCATCGAAGAATGCAGGCAGCGTACGGTAACAAACGTATTTCGAAGACAACAGTGACAGACAGGGCACGAATGTGTTTCGGAAAGGACGTCAGTTCACAACAGATCTTCGACGGCCGGATTAAGCGCATTTTGTTGCAACAGAAAGAAAACATCGCCAAAATTGATGCAGCAGTACAGATAAACCGTTGTCGAAGCATACGTTCGCTAGCGAAATAATTTGATGTGTCAATTGGGACAATTCAAAAGGTCGTTCGTAAGAAACTGCAATATAGGAAGGTGTGTTCACAGTGGGTACTACGGATGTTGACCGACCACCAAAAACAGGAACGCATGGGATGGTGTTTGAACCACTTGCTGGGTTACAGAGTGGAGGGTGATGCATTTCTCTTCCGCATAGTGGCAGGCGATGAATCATGATGTTACCACTTCGATCCGAGCAGCAAAAGAGAGAGCATGCAATGGAAGCATGCTGGATCACAAAAAGCCAAAAAATTCAAACTACAGTTTTCCGCTGGTAAGATTATGCTGAGCGCATTTTTGCGGAGGCAATCGCCGCCTACCTAAGCAATGGGATGCTTGCCTGAATGCCTACGGCGACTTTTTCTGACCAACCCTTTGTGCATAATTCATTCAAAATGAATGCTTTGTTTAATTCTACCACACCTGTTAATGTTTCTTTCATGCTTTTGTAATAAAACTACTGGAACGGGTTTCAAATGAACGACCCTTATAGATTCAGCAATATCGAGCTTCATCAATATAGAACATCAATAGAGGTTCATTCATACAGGACTTCATCCCTTGAGGGCTCACCGTTATATCTCCGGCTGATCTGAATGCATCAGCTGGGATGGGGACGACGACACAACAACAGTGAGAGTTGAACGTCCTACGAAACACCCGGGAACGTTAACCCAGTTAACAAATGCCCGCAAAAGTCGGATGTGTCGACCGAAAGGTGCAAATATCGCAGCTCTGCTGTAAACTGGTACAACTCAATTACGTCCAAATAATATTCCGGATGAACGAAGAAGAAGAAGAAGAAGAAGATAACCTGTCACCTCCAAATGACGACGGCACCTAGCTGCAGGAACAAGTGTACTTCGATGGGGTCACTTGACCATGCCCGCCACTTGACCACGCCTACTTTTTTTTTTTTAAATCGATAAAAAATATCAAGTGTTATCACCCTCGAGTTTAGTGCTTCCAAATTGACATGGACAAGGCTTAAGGTTCGTACCGGAATACGATCAGAGTTGCCAATAGTGGGCTGTGCTCAATGTTTAAATCTCAAATCCCGGAAAAAACCCAATTAAATCAACACTAAGATGGCTCCATAAAGAAGGCGGGGCTTGCTGATCTCGTGAGCTCGAGATACTACAAGATCTATAAAAATCACATAATTTTCGTGACTATAATGTATCCTTTCCCATGAGTACATGTAAAGTTCACGGTACTTTATTTTTAATTCACCCCAAACAAAAATGCATCCCTTAAAAACCTAACAAAACATCCATCGATCGATCCAGCAGTCCACCGAACACTTAACCGGAATTGATTGCTTGACCGATGAAAATGAGGCCCGGTAAAGGATGCTTCTTTGTTTGGGGTGAATTAAAAATACATTGCAGTTAAAGTCCCGTTTTGGTCAATTCTAAGTTGAATTTGTGATTATAACGGAATACCCGTTTGGTCAGTGTTTAATTTATTAATTTAGAGAGAGAGAGAGAGAGAGAGAGAGAGAGAGAGAGAGAGAGAGAGAGAGAGAGAGAGAGAGAGAGAGAGAGAGAGAGAGAGAGAGAGAGAGAGAGAGAGAGACTGCTGGACAATTTCTTTACAATCTCTGTGTTGTTTCTCTCACCCAGAATGGATAGTGTTCTAGTTCTCAGATGTTTTAATTGTTGTCCTTTGCCATCTGGTCTCCCACATTCCTAAAATATTATTCGCACTCAGTCTTCGTGTTCCCCCCCCCCCCCCCCCCCCCCCATCCCTCAGAGGTAAAGGTTCCCCAGGAACAAGAGCCGTCCCATGAGGTTCCAATCCCCGTGAGTCATTCGGATAACCTTCTCTGCTGGTGGTCTAGGCTAGATCAAGTACAGGTAACTGACACGATCATATACTACACTTTGATCTTAGCCAAAAGGCGCCGATTGGGTTTCCAGTTTAAAGTGATCTCGTCTTATCATGTATTGTCTAATTTGCCATCTGCGTTCATGGTACGAATATTCGTAGTCGGGCAAGACTTTACATATGTGTGGGATATTTCTATCAACGTTCTCTATAGTATTTCTAGGGTTGTATGAAATTTGATAAAACTTGTTCATCAAGGGCTGCCATACTGAGAATTCTGGAATGGCAGACAACCTTTTTACATCAGCATTATTAATAACTCCAAGTGACAACCGTCCGGATTGCATATTATGAAACAGACCCAGCAGAGTTTGGGAACTTCTGGAACATAGTGACACTTTTAAGACGCGTCAGCATCTAAAAGGAGCTATTTGATTGGCTAATCCAGATGGGCTTGCCGATCGAAATTTAAGCTTTCTGCCAGAATATTAGATAGCACAGTTCAAAATGTGACTCCAACTGGACAGGTTGTACCTATTTCGTGTGGGATATAATTATGTGCACTGTACTCTCTCGATTTCGAGGTAAGCAAAACCTATAGATGATAAATTATGATGATGTCTGATGAACTGTGGTGCAGGTAACATGTTTGTCAATATGTAAAATGTTAAATTGTAAAATCACCGCTTCACTGCGAAGATATAAAATGATTGCTCACTTTCTGGGAAGGATTCTGTAGATTGAAATGGTGTTTCACTGGGATCTACAATGCTTAAGTTTCATCAGCTATGAAACATTTTCTGCATGCTATGTGATTGCCGTCTCACAGTAAATGCACATCATGAGCAATCTTCCTTCTGCTGTGAACATTTTCCTTAAGAGCCTGTCTTAAACTATAGTGCACTTGAGGGGAGAAATGTGATTCTCAAGATTTCACATCTTTATTGAATATGATATGACAGTTAGAGAGGGATTGCAATATTTCTTTGTCTGGGATTATTGCACATATGGGAAGGAAAGATGGATATATGGCGCATGACTTTGCACTCAACGCCAGCATTGCACAGCTGCTGTTGATGATATGGCAGGTTTTCACGTTCAGTGATCTACCAAATGCTTTCTGAATGATCGACTCATACCTACATGAATGATCGACATAAGGCGGTTCGCTGCTGAATTTCGTGCAACTATAACTCTTGCGAAAGAGGGAAGGATTTCAAACAACATCCTTAACCCCTACTCCAAGGAAACAGGCTGTGAAGGATATTACTTTAATGCTTTCGAATCTTTCTTGATGTTTATTAGAGAAATGGAGATCTATGCGGTGGTTCTCATATGTTTTTCTTATGATGATTATTCCACGCAATGATCTATATGATTTCTCATTGGTGAATGTATCTCATGTCAACGTTAACTTATTTTTATTACCCTGACTGCTGGAGGAAGATGATATTTCTGAAATGACCCCAGTAGAATAGGCAAATGGGTTAATGAATGTGCAGAAGAGAAGAGCACTCGGTACACGAATGGAGTGTTGACCGATCTTGCAGTTAAAAGCATGGGATGATAAGATCCCATCATTATGTCCTTGTATCAATCAGGAATATATGGGTCAATCACGATTAGGTGTCAATAACTGTGCAGATATCAGTCACACTCTATCAGATGATTGATCAATTTACATCACCAGACAAGAGGGTTTGGCAACCTCACTTCTGAATGGTAACATAATCCTTTCCCCTCTCCTTTTTCTATAACATTTGTTTTGCAAATGTGTACCTTTTGGTGTTTGTGTTTATATCACCAGAGAAGGGTGGTGATTTATGGCTTTAACATCATGGACTCGGTCATACTGACTTGGTCTTGTGACAGCTATTGAGATGTTCTGAACCTAGAACATGAACAACGGGAAGGTCTATGGCATCTAAGATGAATTGAGGAATTTATCTTTTGGACGACCTAAAGCGTGGATACCTAGAATGACAAACTGACCTCAACATCACCAAGCCTTACGTAACCAGCTAAGTATTTCCTGTATTGTAGACTGGATTGTCAATATTCTGTCGTTATAGCCCCTTGGGAAATTCATATATACGTTGTTGACACGATTGGTTGACTACAACAAGTGGAGTAATGACTCATTAGGTTCTATCAGATAGTAGCGAATCATCATTAGTTGTGCCCAAGACATTTATTATGGGCCTTGTCATTTCAATTTGTGCCGTGATGAATATGTACTTTCCTAGATTCCAGTGGGGGGAGAGGGGGGGGGGGGGGGGGGTATCTAAACTTTAGAGCTTTATTTGTGAAGAACACACAAGTTTGTTCGATTATGATCTGAAGGAACTTAAACATGTTTAGTGTAGATCGTCATGGGTTGTCAAACACGATGTATTTAATTTATTAAGATCTTGTTTTGGGATTATCTTGTATTATGTTTTCACATTGTGGTTTTGTAATGTTTTCTTTTTGTTTACATGCAGATCAAAGATATTCTCAACCCCAACAGATGTACCAATATATTGTTTGATTTGGATCAACTAGTTTGAGTCTTTTCATTGTTGGATTTTTGTTGAGTATTTGTTTACTGCAGAAGGTACATTACACCCTGTTTAAAAATTATTTAGAGAGCAATCTGTGGCTGGATAAACACACGCGGGCAAATCTTCTTTGCAAAGGGAGTAGTCTCCTGTTTGTCTGCGGTAGCTTTCCATGCTCTCTACGCCTTCTATAGGAGAACCTAACTTCGTACATTTAGTCTTGGAATCGTACACGTTCTGTCTTATTCCACGCTTGGGGTTTCGTTAGCCAATTTCAGGTTTTCTAATGAGAGCTAACTAACAAGGATTGGTACCCCATTCCTACCATTATTTCCATTATGTTACAATTTGTGAGCCAAGTCATAAAAACTCCGTCTCGGAGCAAACACGGCTGGGAGCTTCTGATCGTCAGAAAAGTATCCACTTCTCCAAGTGTTTCGGCCCATTACACTCTTTGCACTCTCTAGGGGCGGACCCGTCCGGGTCATGACTCCTTGTGTCTTTGCCCTGCCGTGGAGACGTTCGGTCACATTCGTTATCCCTGTTGTTATGCTTGTCCCTTCGCTGTTACCTTGCCCACTCTCAAGCCCTCCCTCCCTCGGTGAGGAGAGTCCGTGCAGCCTGTGCTTGCCCCTAAGCACGAGTGGTCGTGGGGAGCCAGCTTCTTCTCCCGCCACGGCCTCTATCGCCTCCATTTGTCTCCGTTGTCGTGTTCCTTCCTCGTTCCCCGTTCACGGAGCCGCACTCTACTAGGAAGCCGGTTCTACCTTTACGTTTCTGGACCCACCTCTTGATCTCTGCAGCTGAATGAGTGCCACTTACGGACGATTACCGCTATGTTATGGAGGTTGGACTTCGGCCGACATTTGCATGGATTGATTGCACTCAGATTCACCACCCACGCTCGAGGGAAAGACTAAAGAGCTGACACGAGACGTTGCAAGTTCGTGGTCTTGGTTGAGAAATTGTTAGTAGTCCTGCAGGTACCGCTTCTAACCATACTAGTTGCGAGACGCATCCCACGTTAGTTCCCGACAATTCCATAGCCAGCTCGAGGCCTTTTCGGCTGCCCGAGTTCTTGCTTGTCATTTAATGCCCATTTGCATTAGCACATCAAACACTGAGTGGGAGAATGGACCTCTGGCGCCTACCTCTACGGCGAATAGCCTGGCAGCGTACTATTCCTGTGTAAGACCAGCGACCATGTCATCGTACTTCTTCAACTTGTACATATGCTGCTCCTCAATATTTGACTCGTACGGGACGGTCAGCTCAATCAGTGTTAGCTGCTTGGCTGACGAGGAGCTAAGTACGATGTCAGGTCGAGAGCCATACTTTCGGATAACCTCAAGGTATGTGCCTCGGCCTTTTAGATCTACGGTCAGTTCCCAGTCCCTCGCACTATCGAAAATGGTAGCAAGCGGCAAGTCGTCATATTTGCCTTCTTTGTGCCCGGCTCGGACGATGGAAATCTCCATCGGCCTCGACCTAATCCCATCTTTGTTCGCCTCCATTCTGGCTACATCCACTATGGCCGCCAAATCAGTAAGTACTTTGTTGTGCTGCCACGTGGAGGGATCGGATGACGAAACTTAAGCGCAGTGGTGCCACTCGCCAAATCTCATTCCAGGTAAGAATCCTCTGCACTACCTCTTCCCACGACATCCACTGGGCCTGCTGCGCCTGTTTGGCATCCTTTCGGACTCTTTCGTCATCTTCCCCCTTGCGGATCTTCTTAAACACAAGATCCCTGCGTACCTTGGTCGTCGCCTTAGACCACATCGGATCTTTGTCTTGGAAGCTGAACCCTTTCCTGTCCGAATGGGTGTGGCCCATGACCTCCTTCAGCTGGAGTGTTGCCTGGGTTTCTTCCACAGCGCTGACGACCTTTCACTTCCTTCCCGTTCTTAGGGCGAGAACCGAGGCACTAACCGTTACATCTGGAGACTCGCGCAGCATCATCGCGAGTCTGGTTTTTCCGGCTTTGAACTCTTCCATGATGGACAAGAACGGAAGAACGAGCTAACTCTGCGTACAATAGAATGCGACAGTCGTGAGGCATGTTGGTACTCCAAGCCACTTTCTTATATACCTGCTTATCTTCCCCTCCATGGTGCTCACTATGGTCGTGCCTAGATCATACATCAGCAGCGGCCACAGGAGTTTTGGAATAGCATGAATTGGAGGCACCAGATTTTTAATTTATCTATCAGCATGGTTTTATCGATGATACCCAGGCCATTCGTCAGCATTTCTTTCATCTTTACCACCGCGTTCCTGTCCGTCAGAGTTGAGTCGTACACACGACCGAGACTCTTTACGGGTTCCTCTACCAGCGTGGGAATCGCTTGTCCGGCAACCAAGAACAACCTCTCCGCTGCCTTACCCTTCATGATCGACAGACTTCTCGATTTCTTGGGGTTGAAGCTCATACTACACCAGCGAATCAGATGGTCCAGTCTGAGGATGATGCTGCGAGCATCACTCTCCTTCGATGTCAGGATTGTCGTATCGTCCATAAAGGCCTTCAGCGGCGGAGTGTTCTTCCCTTCGCTGAGCTTCGGACCGTATGCGTAGCCAGATGCCGTATCCAGGATGACCTGCATGACCATAACAAATAATATCGGCGAAATCGTACATCCCATGGCAATACTCACTTGTAGGTCGATCCATCTGGTCGTGAATGTTTTGGTCGAGAAACGAAGAGAGAAGCCCGAAAAGTACTGCACAAACATTTCCATGATGTTCTCGGGCACGTGATAAGCCTTGAATGCATGCCTCAACAGCTGGTGTGGCACTGACCCATACACGTTGGCCAGATCCAACCATATCACATGGAGTTCCTTCTTCTTCGTCTTCTCTCTCTGGATAGCTTTCCTGATCATGGTGCCGTGTTCGAGACAACCGGGTACCCCAGGTATCCCCCCTCCCCTTTTCTTTGTACCGCTGTCTCTATGTACTTGTTCCCCATCAAGTACTTCGTTATTCGACTGGCCATGATCGAGAAGAATATTTTCCCCTCGACGTTCAGGAGATAGATCGGCCTGAATTGGGCAATATCAGTTTAGTTTTGCTCTTTGGGAATGTAGATTACGTTGGCTGTCTTCCACTCCGTGCTGACATGCTTGTGTTTTCACGCGGATCTCAGTATCCGGTGTAGATTCTTAAGGACTTTCGGGCATCTTTTGTAGAATGTGTAAGGCACACCGTTGGGCCCCGGTGCCGACTTACCTCTTGCTTTTGTGAAATGTGTGGGTGGACGGGGAAATGTGTGTGTGGTTGGAATGATGTGTGGGTATGGGTGGTTGATGTGTGAGTGGGTGAGGGATATGTGTGTGTTCGTGTGTGATGTGCGTGTGCGAGGGGTATGTTTGTGTGGTTGGAGGGTGTGTGGGTGGGTGGAGCATGTTTGGGTGGGTGAGCTTGAGTGGACTAGGGTATGTGTGGGTGGGTGGAAAGATGTGTGTGGCTGGATGCGAGATGTCTGGGTTGGTGGCGGGATCTGTGAGTGGGTGGAGGGATGAGTGGGGGATGTGTGGTGGGTGGGGATGTATGGGTATGGGTGGGTGATGTGTTAGTAGGTGAGGGATGTGTGTGTAGGTTGGTGTGGGATGTGTGTGTGGGAGGGGGGATGTGTCACATAACATGAGAATATGCATTATGTATGCTTACAACACTCATTTGACAATGTATTTGTCCTATGTGAATGCATCATGCACTGTTGATGAACTAAGATGAGTGATTGGAAGGGTCGAATGTAAGACAGGCCTTCGCGCCCAATTTGTTACCCTTTGAAAATAAAGATCAATTCAATTCAATTCAACTACCGCAACCATCTCGCTCCACATCGGAGGCCTGGTATTGAATTCCATAGTTGGTTCTTCCGGGCATTTGAGCCCTTCAATCTCTCCAAGTATGACGTCCCGGGGTGGTTCTCCAGCTCCTCTTTGCTGACATTGAGGATGCCGGATCGTGGCTTCTCGAACAAGTCCCGTGCAAACGTGTATGGCTCCCGGAAGAATCTCTCACGTTCCTTCCGGGTTTTCCGCCTGTTCCTGCTGAACATTTCGCTCGGGATAGGGCACTGTCCCCGGCATTCAGACGTTGCCACACCTGGCGCAAGCCCTCATGTTCTCCCGCTGTTGTCCACCGTTTCCGAGCGGCGTTCTTCTGTTTCCTTACTTACTCCAGCAGTTTCTGCCGCCTGATCTTCTGAGGACTAGCTGCTTCCTTCTTCTCGCTGCAACCAAACTGAATCAGCGAGTGGAGGTAGACAATTTCTCCGAACTTTATCAATTTCTCATCAAGAGATTTGTGTTTTAGCTCTTCTTTTAAAACACGGGACAACATGTCATCTGATAGTGCCCACTTTGCCTTCCTGGTGGCATTAGGGAACATGATCTTCGCCCTGAGACTTTCGGATGGTTGCTCGGGTACGTCACAGGTGACCTCGACTTGAATCTTCTCAGCTACAGAACTTTGGCGTTCTCTGTGGGGTTCTCCCTGGCTGAGGTTCTCTTGTGTCTTATCCTGTTCCCAGGAGCACTGCTGTGTCTCTTGTGACGCACTCTCGCACTTCTTTCGTCCAGCGTGAATTCTCATTCCCCGGAAGGAGACGACGCTTTTACCACACACGCATGGCCAGCCCGGTCGTTGGGCTGAAATAATGGTCGGTTGGCGGATGGGTCGTCACCGTGTGGTCGATAATGGATCCTTCAAGCACCCCCCCCCCCCCCCTTTCGGAAGATCCTAGGGGAATCTTTTCTTACTATGTTTCGACGTGACAAGGATATTATACAGCATTAGGGGTTGTCAGCCCGGTCTGTTGTCGGCCCCACCGTTTCACCGGTGGAACCAATTCCACCACTACGCTGCAGCGGCGCTCTGTCTTCCCAGAGTTCCCTCCGTCTCTCCGGATGTCTGATGGACTGGCCATATGTTAGTCATACAAACTCCGCCGCGGAGCAAATCACGGAATTATGCTTCTGATCGTCAGAAGTGTATCCCCTTCTCCAAGTGTTTCGGCCCATTACACTCCTGATACTCTCTAGGTGCGGGCCCGTCCGGGTCATGACTCCGTGCGTCTTTCCCCTGCTGTGCAGCCGTTCGGTCACATTCGTTATCCCTGTTGTGCTTGTCCCTTCGCTGTTACCATGTCCACTCACAAGCCCTCACTCCCCCCCCCCCCGGTGAGGAGAGTCCGTGCAGCCTTTGCTTGCCCCTAAGCACGTGTGGTCGTGGGGAGCCAGCTTCTTCCCCCGCCACGGCCTATATCGCCTCTATTCGTCTCCGTTGTCGTGTTCCTTCCTCAAATCCCGTTCACGGCACCGCACTCTACTAGGAAGCCGGTTCTTTATTTACGTTTCTGGACCCACCTCTTGGTCTCTGCATCTGAATGAGTGCGACTTACGGACGATTACAGCTATGTTATGGAGGTTGGACTTCTACCGACATATGCACTCAGATTCAACACCCACGTTCGGAGGAAAGGGTAAAGAGCTGACACAAGACATTGCAAGTTCGTGGTCTTGGTTAAGAGATTGTTAGTAGTCCTGCAGTTACCGCTTCAAACCATACTAGTTCCGAGACTCATTCCACTTTAGGTTCCAACAATTCCATAGCCAGCACGAGGCCTTTTTCGGCTGCCTCACACAGTTGTTCCGGATCTGGGCTCACCGAGGGAAATCGTCACGTCCTGCTCATGGCTGCTTTAAATCCTCACTTCAGTATATTGGTCATTTCGTTTTCCCCGGGCCATTCATTAGGCCCGAGTTCTTGCTTGTCCTTTAATGCCCATTCGCTTCAGCACATCAAACACGGAGTGGGAGACTAGACCTCTGGCGCCTACCTCTACGGCGAATAGCCTGACAGCGTACTTTTCCTGTGTAAGACCAGCGACCATGTCATCGTACCTCTTCAACTTGTACGTATGCTGCTCCTCAATATTGGATTCGTACGGGACTGTCAGCTCAATTAGCATTAGCTGCTTGGCTGACGTGGAGCTAAGTACGATGTCAGGTCGCAAGCCATACTTTCGAATCACCTCATGCTATGTGCCTCGGCCCTTTAGATCTACGGTCAGTTCCCAGTCCCTCGCACTATCGGCGGCATGTTGTCAGTTTTGCCTTCTTTGTGCCCGGCTCGGACGAAAGAAATCTCCATCGGCTTCGGCCCAGAAATTTCCATGTAGTGACTACTGAAACGCTGTTTTCCACCTAAATGTTTCGGGGCATTAAAACCGTTTATAAGATGGTAATATGTTGGTCGTCTTTACCACATTGTCACTCGGGAGGATTCTCGTTCGATGGATTTTTGAACCTATTTGTCATTTAATATGAATCACACTCGGTGGACATGAGAACCCTTTAATCTCATTATTAGAGCATATCTTTGATGGACATCATTTACCCTTGAGCTGGATGTAGGGTGATGAGTGCCGAAAGCTTGTCCACTTCATGATGTCTGGTCATCCTTTCTTGCATTATAATCATCACCATCACGATAAGCGTGACCGGTCATTGTTCGCCATCGCAGACGATCACCAATCCTGGATCAGGTTTGTGTTCTTGTCCCAGTTGTGATTGTATCAATAGGGACCCACCAACTCTGAGATCCCCAGCCAGATAGATTCAGGCCTATGATGGCCATCTATCCACACTGAGCGACGAGGACATATGATAGGTTTTGCGTTTGGCTCCGTTAAACCAGCAAAATCCCCATTATGGTCATATGAGGTATGCAACTTGAACTTTCTGCTGTGACGGTGACCGATATGATCACACCACGTACCATAATCCAACACTTGTGCTGATGCCGAGGTAGCGGGTTCAACCCCTACACCAGTCAGTTGGACTAAAATGTTGAATTCTCGTTCTTGATTTGGGGACGTACATTGCAAGTACCTCTGAAGTCAGAGTGGGTTCGTCTCATGGCGAGGGACATTTGTAATAAGGAAAACTAATCCACTCGCAAATATCAGTCCAGTACACTACACTCAGTAGCAGATATATGGACTACGCTTGAGTTCAAAGCGGAAAAAACCATAAAATAAAACTAAATCCAACACTAGTATTATCTTTATTTACTCTTAGACCATCCTTTTTCTCCGTTATCGTCTTTATAATCTGTTTGTCCTTTAAAGTACTGGAGAGTTTTGGTCATAGACCATAACTTTAGGAAGGGAAAATCCCAACTGCACCTCCCCGTGGTAGAGGATGGAAACACACTACGGTGTGGCTAACGTTGCTCTGGGGACCTAGTATCCACCGGAATAAGTGGACAACTCTGCAGCTGAGCAGAGCAGGGCACTCACTTGTCCTGACAGTCGGAAATGGCTGTCAAAGGCAGAGGTGAAAAGACCACCATCTGAATGTGGAAGGCAAGAGGAAACCACCACATTATCTTCCCAAGACTTCATGGCAAAACATATATCAGAGTTAGTGAACGACGTTAATGGCTGTCTTAGGACATCCTCGTCCGGTAGGGACAGTCATGAGCCACAGGTGACACCAGACCGTCATCCAGCTACTGATGGCAAAATCATAACTAAAATAAATAAATTTAGAGTAGGAACATGGAATGTTAGGACATTAAATGAGCTAGGAAAGTTGACCAATGTTCTAAGAGAGATGGATAGCATGAAAATGAATATACTAGGCGTTAGTGAGATGAGATGGAAGGGATCGGGCAAAATTATAGCTGACAATCACACAATAATTTATTCTGGAGGGGATACACATGAAAAAGGCGTAGGAATAATATTAGACGAAAAAACAGCCAAGTCAATTAATGGATACTGGTGTATTTCAGATAGAGTTATTATGGTAAAAATCAAAGGCAAACCAATAGATATAAATATTATACAAGTATATGCACCAACAACAAGCAGTAGTGATGAAGAAATACAACACTTTTATGACGAAATAGAAATGGTGATGGCTCAAATTGGATCACAAGAAATAAAAATAATACTTGGTGATTTTAATGCAAAAGTAGGAAAGGGAAAATGGACGATGTAGTGGGGAATTATGGTTTAGGTACAAGAAATGAAAGAGGGGAAAAGCTAATAGTATGGGCAAATATCAATGATATGATAATTGGAAACACATGGTTTTAACACCATAAAAGACGACTGTACACATGGAAAAGCCCTTATAAGAAAATACGCAACCAAATTGACTACATACTATTTAATAAAAGATTTAGAAATGCTTTAATTAATGTAAAGACAATGCCTGGTGCTGACTGTAACAGTGATCATGTACCACTATGTGGACAAATAAAAGTAAGATTAAAGAGAGGGAAAAAATGGTTAAGAACATGAGACTTAATAAAGAGGTTCTGAATATAGATAAAGAAATGCAAGAAAAATACAGAGTGACTGTGAAAAATAGGTACAATGCAATAGCTAAAATACAGAGTATAAATGAACAATGGGAAATGTTAAGGGACTCCATTCATCAAACTAGCAAAGAAGTATTACCAGAGAGAGGCAAAATAGCTAAGAAAAAATGGATGAATGAAGAAATCTTAAAACTGATGGACAAAAGAAAACAGAGTAAAAATGACAAACAAGAATACGCTAAGATAAATAAAGAAATAAAAGATAAATGTGGGAAGGCTAAAGAAAGTTGGTTAAACGAGCAATGCAAAAAAAATTGAATTAAATTCCATTAAAGATACAAAAAATATGCACAGACAAATCAGTGAGCTTACAGGAAGAAAAATAAGAATAAATACAGTGTGTTTGAAATCAAAAACAGGAAAGATAATATTAGAGGAAGATGCTATAATGAAGAGGTGGAATGAGTATATAAGAGAATTATATGATGGAGAAAGGGAAGAATTAACAGAAGATAGTAACTCAGAAGGTCCACCTATTCTGAAAGAAGAAGTCGCTGACGCTATGAAACGTATGAAGAAAGGAAAACAGCTGGGCCAGATGAAATCACAATAGAAGAATTAGAAGTATTGGGAGAATTTGGAGTAGATATATTAACCAAAATGTTGAATGATATTTACAGCAGTGGATATTTACCCAGTGATATGCTGAGATCTGTATTTATAGCTATACCAAAAAGACCAGGAGCAATTGATTGTGAAGATTTTCGTACAATTAACCTTATAAACCATATCACTAAGCTTCTACTCAGAATCATAATGAGAAGAACCTAAAAGAAAATAAAAATGGAAATTAGTGAAGAACAGTATGGATTTGTGGAAGGAAAGGGCACAAACAATGCAATTTATACATTACGGACACTAATAGAAAGGTCAATAGAGAAACAGAGAGACATATATTTGTGCTTCATAGATTATACTAAGGCATTTGATAAAGTAAAACATGATGAACTGATTAAAATGTTGGAAGATATCAACATTGATGGAAAAGATTTAAGAATAATAAAGAATATTTACTGGAACCAAGTAGCAGCAATTAAAATGGGAAATAAAGAGGGTAGTTACGAACAGATAAAGCTAGGAGTACGACAAGGGTGTGTCTTGTCACCAGATCTTTTCTCCCTGTATAGCGAAGTAATAATGAGAGAGATCAAAGAGATGCCAGGAATACTAGTTGGAGGTTATAATATAAATAATATACGCTATGCAGATGACACAGTATTGGTGGCGGATAATTCAACAGACCTACAACAATTATTAGACGTTGTAGTAACAGAGAGTGCAAGGAAAGGACTCTCCTTGAATATCAAGAAAACTGTAACAATGGTAATATCAAAGAAAATGGTGACACCAAAATGTGACATAGAAATAGAAGGGAAAATCCTTAATCCAAGTGGATAATTTTAGATACCTAGGGGCATTTATAACATCAGATGGAAGATGTACAACAGAGATTAGGAGCAGAATAGGGCAGGCAAAAGCCGCATTTCAGAAAATGAAGAGTATCTTATGCAATAAGTCACTATCACTGAATGTAAGAAAGAGAGTGCTGAAATGCTATGTAGAACCAGTTTTGCTGTATGGCAGTGAATCTTGGAATGTAAATGAACAAATTAAGAAGAAATTAGAAGCAACAGAGATGTGGTTCCTGAGACGAATGTTGCGAATTCCTTGGACTGCCAGAGTAACTAACGACGATTGCCTGAAACAGGCTAATGAAACTAGAACATTATATACAACAATAAGACAGAGACAAACATCTTTCTTCGGTCACGTGATGAGAAGAGAGGCATTGGAGAACATCGTAACAACTGGAAAGATCGAGGGGAAGAGAGGCAGAGGCAGACCAAGAGAAATGATGCTGGATGGACTGAGACGGTGGCATGGAGGAATATCAGCAGTAGAGGTGATCCAGAAAACCAAAGACCGAGATCTATGGAGAGCCATGAACGCCTACGCCAGCTGGCACGGCACTTGATGATGATGATGAATCTGTTTGGTCATTATAATTTTTTTTCTTGCCACCATAATCTGTTTTATCATCACGAACCTGGATGAATTAATTACCATCTCTTTTAAGATTGTCATCATAATTCTTTGGCAATAATTATCTTTCTCATCATTATCATCGTCATCATCATTATCATCATCATAATAAGTTACTACTCTTCACTCGGTGTCGAAACGATCACTCCCTCTTAACATAACAGAACAAAACAACAAATGTAGAAGCGTTAATGTTTCAAAATAGAACAAAGCAACAAATGTAGCAGTGTCCATGATTCAAACTAGAACAAACTAACAAGTATAGCTTGATTCAAAACGGAACAAAACAACACATGTAGCAGTGTCCATGATTCAAAACAGAACAAAACAACAAATGTTGCTATTGACTCGTTGGTATCCAATGACATCACTGTGAGCCGAAAAAGGGGGTGGCACTATTTGACTACCTCTTTTTGCGACTCCGATATGAGGAGATTTTGTGTACTAATTATGTTAAATGTCCTCTTTTATTTCAAGATCCGGATAAAACTGAAACCGAATACTGAGCATTCAGTTTCCCTCCATGTTGGACAAAACCTAGAAATTCCTTTCACTTGAATCATAGATTAAATGGAGAACTAGAGACAGAGATGATTAATATATATCTGTCAAAAACACAATGAAAATCAAACATTGTGTCTGGACATGTGTACATTGAATGTACATTGAATACCAATGGACAAATTAGCCAACCAACAATGTAATGAACAATGAAGACATTCAAAAAGTCACATGTTTTGAATTCTTGGTGGTTTCTTAATCAACAATAATGGGGATTATTCAAATGTATATTGGCAATAAAAAAGCAGTGGTCAAACAGTATTAAGAATCTAAGGCACAACATCAAGAAACAACAATACAAATGTTGAGGGCTTGCATCTTTTCTGTGGAGAAATACGGACGTGAGTCATGGACCATTTCGCAATCACCAAAAAGAGCAAAGTTCTTCGAATATCAGCGACAAAGGAGAAGAAAAACAGTGGCAAGTAGTAGGAGACACGCAAATCAGGTAGGAAATGGGGTTTCAAACCCCCGATAAATTCTTCTTTACGGGGTTATCCCGCCATCTTGTTTCGTCATAAAAGCAGCCCTCAATTGACCTCAATATATGAACTTGGCGGTTATTTTCTTGGGTCTAGTTGTCACTTCCGGTTGTCCTGATGACTACTTCCGGTTGTCACTTCCGGTTGACATCCGGTCCAGGGGTACTCCCTACCGGGTGCCCAGTACCCGACCCGGTCCGCACCACACGCGCCGAGGTCCGGTCCGCGCCGCTGCCGCCCGCACAGCCCCCGGTGTCCGCCCCGGATCGAGCGCCGCGGTCCGCCCCGCTCCACACCACGTCACAGCGCGCGTGGACATGGAACCCTTCGATGAGGAAATCGAAGTCAATAAGACAGATTGGAAAAAATGATTTATTCCATCACTCGAGTTACCCCGAGTAGGCCAAGTAATGACCTCATCAATAAACTTTCCACGCTGATAGCTAATTCGACAGAAGTCCCTACCCCATGTATCAACATTAATCGAATGATGAAAATCTGGTTTAAATATACAGCGGCATACATTATTATTAAAAA